>CM042173.1:30739989-30799989 GCA_023376005.1 Doryteuthis pealeii | reverse complement strand
CGGCATCCTAACGTCTACGAGAGACGATAGAGTAGTATCAATTTTTTTTTAACTACATAGCCTGAGCGGGTTTATGTAGAGGATAAGCTGTTGCTCAAGCAGCAATTCCCCCCTGTCGACACTGCCGCTGTGATCTAAAGGAAAGGTAAGATACCAATGCAGTTTGGCAACGGCAGTGTCGCAGGAGTCGATGGGCAGCACTGGATTTCAGTATCACACCACCTGAGGGACTCCGGCTCCTGATTTGTTTCAGGGGGTTTGCTCCCTTAGGATTTCCTTGAAAGGCAGCAGAGGTTTGTGTCGGACTTTTCCTTGACTTAGATTGGTTGCCGACCAAGGCTAAGGAGCCCCTTGCTCTGTGTATAATTAATTTATTATTACATTGAGCTCTCTTGGAGATTTATAAAATCCATAGATAGATAGATAGATAGATAGAGACAGACAGACAGACAGACAGAGAGAGAGAGACAGAGACAGAGACAGAGACAGAGAGAGTGGGAGAGAGAGAGATAACGTCTCAAAAACTTCGCCACAAAGCGTCTCATCAAAAACTCCCCACCCCGGAAAAAAAATTACATGACATTCTAACACTCTAATATTTATGAAAAGCAAAAACAAATTAATTAATATATATATATATATATATATATATATATATATATATATATATATATATGACATAATGTAATGTAATATAATATAATAAAGACTTTTCCTTGACTTAGATCGATTGCCGACCAAGGCTAAGGAGCCCCATTGCTCTGTGTATAATTAATTTATTAGTTATTATACATTGAGCTCTCTTGGAGATTTATAAAATCCATAGATAGATAGAGATAGATAGAGAGAGAAGAGAGAGAGAGAGAGAGGAGAGAGAGAGAGAGAGGAGAGAGAGAGAGAGAGATAACGTCTCAAAAAACTTCGCCACAAAGCGTCTCATCAAAAACTCAAAGGTACCAAAAACTAATATACATTGAGCTCTCTTAGATTTATAAAATCCATAGATAGATAGATAGATAGATAGACGTCTCAAAAACTTCTAGAGAGGATCAAAAACTTCGCCACAAAGCGTACTCATCAAAAACTACCCCCCACCCCGGCAAAAAAAAAATAACATGACATTCTAACACTCTAATATTTATGAAAATCAAAAAAAATTAATTATTCATGAAATCATTACTTTTTTCTCTTCTCTCCGATCTTCCCGTTTAAAAAGGAAGACAAAAATGGCGGGGGATTTTGTGAACACGTGCGAAGTCGAATGTTTAACTCATTAAGTTTTAAAGTTCACGTTTCAGGCGTCACACGTGGTGCCAATACTGTGACGTTCATTAAGAGATTTTAATCTTGAAATGTAAATAATTACGATATAAATATCCTTTGATTAACCCGGCCAAGGTTATCAAAATTCATATATATATATATATATATATATATATATATATATATATATATACATAATATAATGTAATATAATATAATGAAGAAATAGCGAATATGAAATGTGTTCCATATAAAAGTATTCAATGGTAAATTAGCAGAGCAGATTATATATATATGGAAGAATATGTGCTTAATTGCAGTCGTACCAATTTTTTGAAAGTTAATTAATTAGTAATTAATTAGTTAATTAATTAGGCGGGCATACCTATTAAATGTAAGGCTAAACAAATCGAGAAAAATCAATCTCTGTATGTACATTTCGGCCTATTAAGGCCTCATCAGAAGTGCTATAGATAGAAAGACCGCCTTGTGCGTGATTCGAAACCTGACTGTCAAGCTGACAGGCGAGCGTCTTACCCCTACACCAACCGGACCTTCTTAGATCTTTCGTTTTGCTTAGAAGTAGGTTCCTATTCCTCTTATAGTGACTTCTACACGACAGTATGAGAAGTAAATACACAAGCGATGTATTTATGATATGGCTTTTTTTAGCCGACAATTTTGGGGAGAATATGTGCTTAATTGAAGTCGTACCTAATTTTTTGAAAGTTGATTAATTAGTATATATATATATATATATATATATATATATATATATATTTCAACGTTCTTTTTTCTCAGACTTCAAATTTTAAACAAACTGATAAACAAGGACTATTACTCGCTTTTCTCGTTATTCTGTGATAATTTTTTTTATCACCTTCCATATACCAAAAATGTCCTGAAGATGATCTAATTAATAGATTGAAACACTGCAGCGTCGGCCAATGAACTTAAACTCAACTCATTTAAACCTGTTTTTTTTTCAATTTTTATTAATATACTACATACCGTCGGATTCACTTCCTTTTCTTCACCCCCATATATATATATATATATATGTGTGTGTGTGTGTGTGTGTGTGTGTGTGTTAGTAGATATTTAGTATTAGTGAATTAAATAAAATGCCCGTTGTGTTAGAACTGTATCTATTTCTCATGTGTGTGTGTGTGTTTCACAGGTACATTGTCTTGATGATATGGCCTATACGATACTTTGAAACCAATGGTAACAATCACACTTTAAATATACTGTACTTTATAATATATATATATATATATATATATATATATATATATATATATATATATGAACAAAAGTAATAAGACAAACAGGAATATTTTTTATATGTTATTTATTCCCAACTAGTTTCGACCTTAGGTCATCCTCAGGAGAAGATTTCTTGTTTGAAGAAATTGTTTTTAGAGATTTTTTTTTTTGAAAGGGGACATTATAAGAGAATTATTGAAATTGAAATATTTTTCGAGGGTTTAACATGCTATTATAATCCGGGTAGAAGAGTGTATTAGAAGTAGCAAGTCCATCTGTTCCGTGACAAAAAACTCTTTGAGTGAGTTCTATTTTAATGCTGTTATATATATGAGCATGACCGGAATATAAAAAATATGAATTTATAAAATTAAAAAAAAATTAAGTTGCTTTTGGTTTAATTAATTAATTATATCCCTTAATCAGTAAAAATCCTTAACCAAATTTGGTGTGTCTCTTATTTAGAAGGATATTAAGGTGTATGCAAGATTTCAAATCTGTGTGACGTCTTTTTCGGAGTTATACGTCGACATGTAAATACCACACTTCTTTTATATATATAGATGTGTGTGTGTGTGTGTGTGTGTGTGTGTGTGTGTCTGTGGATGACTTATTATCAAATGCTCCCAAACCCGGTAGAGCTCTTTAAGTGGGACTTAAATTAACTTCACCGCCAGCATATATAAAGCAAGGATCCTCTGTAAACAGACTGGATCTCTCTGGTGATCGTAAAATATATAAACAAACGTTTGTATTAAATAGTTTAAACACCACCCAGTTACGACAGCTGCCAAGTGGCCGATTGGTTAAGAAGTCCGGCAGACAAAATCTCAGTCGGGTTTCTGGCCATAGGTAGTTGTTGTGTCTAGCCACACTGAAGAGGCGTGAAACGCCGAAACACGGTGTCTGTGGATGACTTATTACTAATATATATATATATATATATATATATATATATATATGAGTATATATAAAAAAGATATGAAAACACCACAAAATGCTGTTAAGTGAAAACATTTTATAACTTCGCTGATATTGAACAATATTTCGATTTTATGAAAATCGTCATCAGAGCTTGTTTATACACCGTGTTGTTAAAAGCGGAAACAAAAGTCATATGAGTTCAAAACAAAAACCTTGACGTTGCAAAAAGAAAAACGTTATACAATAGTTTCTAATGTGAGCACTTCCGCCGCATTTTTCTCGGTCATCAGATAATGTATATCTTATTGTAACAGTTTTTAAAAAAGAAGATATATTGACAAGATTTGACACTAGACGAATTCTCTTATTCAAAACGGAATGAGTATTAGCCTGTTGACGGTTAGTCTTCAACAGATTTATAGAAAAAGAATTTTTATTTTTGTATTTAATATTATAAGTTGAAAATGGAAGCGAATCCAAAATGAAAAAGTAAAGGAAATAAATTTTGAATGGCTAAATAGGATTTATTTTATTTTACTGACACGTGTTTTGGTCAGGAGTTTATCCATGCATACATGTATTCAATCTATTATTATTTCAAATACAAAATAAAATAAAATAACAATAATAGAAAAAACTACAGAAATATTTAGTATACAAAGATATTTAGTATACAAAGAAATAACGGTCTTCGTCAGAGTAAATCCTTTTTGTTTTAAATGAAATCGGTTGAAATACGGAGAATTTCCAGGATGTTTGAAAAAATAACTTTTTAAAATCGCTTGAAGAAAACGTTCTACAGCGATTGAAAAGTGTGTAGCCCTGTAAGGCAGTGTATTTATTCATTTGTCAATTAATAATGTTAATAATAATGAAATTTATCGTATAGATCGAAACCTGTGGTAGATCCATAACTCTTTTCTGATATATATATATATGAAAAATAAGAAAAATAAATGTTGACTGGATAACGCAGGATTTATTTTATTTTATTTTACTGACACGTGTTTTGGTCAGGAGTTTATCCATGCATACATGTATTCAATCTATTATTATTTTAAATACAAAATAAAATAAAATAACAATAATAGAAAAACAACTACAGAAATGTTTAGTATACAAAGAAATAGCGACCTTTGTCAGAGTAAATCCTTATTGTTTTAAATGAAAACGGTTGAAATACGGAGAATTTCTGAGATGTTCGAAAAAATAACTTTTTTGAGATCGCTTGTTTATTTTATTTTATTTTATTTTTAAAATAATAATAGATAGTTATACATGTATGCAGGTATAAACTCCTGACCGAAACACGTGTCAGTAAAATAAAATAATATAAATTCTATTTTATCCATTCAACATTTTCTTTCCTTTTCAATATTTTTCATTTCAATATTGTGTTTGTATTAGTGTATCTATGTTTAAGCGTGCATGTGCTTTTGAGTTCATACGGTCTTTAGTATATATACGACCAAGGATCAATAACTTTACGGCCTGAGTGAGTTATTGTCTATGTATCGATCTGAATAGCTTATTCAATCTATATCATTATTGATGTGTCGACTTGTTCTGTGCATTAATATTTATTGTGCAAAGTGATTGCTTTGTTTCTGTTCCCATCATTAAGCTCCGTACTTGTCGATATCCCTAAGCGCTCATTCATTTGTATGTGTACTATCGCATATCTTGCACGTGTGTACACACATAAAAGCTGACTGTATCCCCAGTAGGTGTGTAACTCCACCCCCTCCAAAAAGAACAGGCGTGACCTTATTATTGCACTAAACTGTAATTGATTGTGAAGTTCCAATACTGAGAAGTGTAGAGTACTTTTTCATTGTTATTACTCCCAGGTCCACTGTGATGCGGATTGGTAGGTACTAACCACCAACAAATCATACATACGTATAATTTCTATTTAAAATAGATAAATAAATATATATATATATATAAATAAATAAATATATGAATACATATATAAATAAATACATATATATATATATAAATAAATAAGAATATAGATAAATAAAATATAGATAAAAAAAAAAATAAAATCCCTCATGCTTTGAAAATTTAGAATTCCACAAAAATTATCTCGGCGTCAAAATCTGTTCGCATGCGATATGACGTCATTAACCGTCTTTCTCGACCGCGTCTGAACGTGAATTTTTTAAAAATGTTATTTTTCGAACATTTATAGAAAAATTTATTTATAAAAAAATTGTATTATCCATTAAGAATTGATTTATTTCAAAACTTTATCGGCATTAAATGACCCACTGAGGTTGATATGCCATAAAACAAAACAAATGAAATCAAACATTTTTCTCAGTTCTTTAATGTATGCTCCTTAATATATATAATCATGCAAGATAGTGCTCCTCCACATTTTGCAATTGTTGTTCGTGAATGGCTGAATCACAATTTTCCTGGGAGATGGATGGGTAGATGTGGTCCGCTTGAGTGGACGAACAGAAACCCTGATTTAAAACAATGCGACGTTTTTATTTGTGGCTGGTTGAAGGAACAAGGCTACCCTATAAAACCAGAAGAACTTGATGGACGTATGAGAGAATTTATCTGCCATTTCACAAGATCAATTGATGTGATTCCCGAGTGGCTTGAGAGGCTGGAGACGAATGTTAGTGCCCATATAAAAAAAAAGTAAGTAAAGTCGTCGGGGCAGCCTAAAGTCGGTATCAGCCAATCAGCGAGTGAGTATATCCCCTTTTCACTAGTGCTTGACAAAAAGATTATTTTTGCGTCTGAGGTGGAGCGCCATACCTACCATCAGCTCCTTACTTTACCGCACAGATCCCTGTGCTACTCATACGCTGAGTTGGCGAAGGCCGGTATCGAACTAGGAACCTTGTGATTTCTAGCCGAAAACTCTACCGACTGAGCTAACCCGGCCCTTGATGGATGTATAAGATAATTTATTTCTGCCATTTCACAAGATCAATTGATGTGATTACCGAGCGGCTTGAGAAGTTGGAGACGAATGTGATCGTTTAAAATTTAAATTAAACTTCATGTTATGTGCGTTCTTCTCCTACTCATATTTTGTAAGAGTATCGAACTTATTAAACAGAATTATGTATAAGATACAGGTTAGCTCAGTCGGTAGAGTGTTCGGCTAGAAATCACAAGGTTCCTAGTTCGATACCGGCCTTCGCCAACTCAGTGTATGAGTAGCACAAGGATCTGTGCGATAAAGTAAACTCACTGCTTTAGATATGCTAACTAACTTCTCAAGAACTATGCAAACATCCTGTATATCACTGTTTGTAAAGCTTTTCGAATAACTGAAGAAATTCAATAAAACCATCTCGCTTTCCACCTATCATCATCATCATCATCATGTCGTGTATGCAGCACGGGTATCATGACAATCTTTCGCCAACCTTCCCTATCATTCATTGCACCTAGGAGCTCCCCTGCGAGCAGCCAGCATCCTCACATAACTGGTCAATGTAGGTCCTTGCTGGGCGCCCCACACTTGCATGACCATGTGTTGGCTTCCACAGGAGAACATCGCTTATGAGTTTATCCTTGCTTCTCCAGTGGTGTCCTGCATGTCTTGTCCGTCTCACTCGGATAGTTTGTTAGATGGTGGGCAGGTGACCGTACAGCTGTTTCCTTGTGGGGTGCTCTTTCCACGACTTGTTTAAGACTGCACGCAGCATTCTTGTACAGCTCCCATCTAGCTTATACTCAAGGCGTTTTGTTAGGGTCCTGGTGGTTCAGCCATACAGCAGCACCGATACAACCACAGCCTGGAAGAACTGTCGCTTTAGCTTGCCAGGGAGATTCGGACCTCCATATGACTGATAATCTATTTGTGGCTGACCATGCCTTTGCTATCCATGTATTAACATCGCTCCTGTGGATGAGATATTACCACCCAGGTACGCGAATTGTTCTACTGGCTTAAGAGGCTTGCCGTTGAGTGTGGAGATGTTTCCTTTATTTTTGAAACTCATGAACTCTGTTTTATCGGTGTTCACATAGAGGCCAATATTCTATTTCCACCTATAGTAGACATAACCCGAGCAAAAACACCATAAGCGACGTTCTCCCAGGGACTCCAACACATGGACACACCAGTGTTGGTTAACCAGCACAGAGTTACATTCATCTGCTCTGTACGGACACTGGATGCCGTATACTCTTTTTTAAGCATTCTTTGCAGGCACTTTCTGTTCTACTAGGAACCTCAAGGTTCCTGCTTCGATACCGGCTCTCGCCAACTTAGCGTATGAGTTGCACAGGGATCAATGCGGTAAAGTGAGGAGCTGATGGTAGGTGTTGCCCTTCGCCCCAGGCGCCCAAATAATCTTCCTGGTCTAGCGTTAGTGAAAAGGGAATAGGACTCCGTCGCTGTCTGGTTAATACCGACTTTAGGACAGCCGACGACATTAAAATGTTTATCTTAGCGAACGGGACGTTTGAAGGAGACCTACTGTTCACTCTTTAAAAGTACCGTTTGAAGGAGTCATACCGAGCATGTAATTGAACGGCTCCTATTCGTTCCATTTCTAACGGCAACTTCTCCTTTTCCGACTCAAATCTTGAATTCCCTAACCCTAACCCTAACCTCATATTTAGAAGGTTCTTGTATCTGTGAGTTGTGCTTTGATAGATTTCTTTTACCAGGACGCACATCACCGTAGAAAAGGTTCTTTTGAAAACGAGTGTCTTCCAAGTAGACAGGACGAGCAAATCAGAAGAGACAGCTTTGGATGATCATAGATTATACACGGAATAAATTGGCGCTTTGAAGGTCCCCATCTCTCTCTCTCTCTCTCTCTCTCTCTCTCTCTCTCTCTCTCTCTCTCTCTATGCAAGGAACAAATATATATTTACAAAGCCCTGCGAATGAGCAGGATGTGACACAAGGCCATCTTTTTTGTGGAGTTTGATTGATAATGTCTGCGTTATTCAGACTATTGTCCCATCTTCATTGTTATTTGTACAACGTTTCGGCCGATATGCCCTCCAGTCTTCTTCAGGTATTTCTTTTCGGACTCGGGAACTTTCTCGGACTCGGGAACCTTCTTTTCGAACTCGGGAACTTTCTTGTCGTAATCGTGTGCCGAGTCCGACAAGAAATACCTGAAGAAGGCCGGAGGCATATCGGCCGAAACGTTGTACAAATAACAATGAAGATGGGGACAATAGTCCGAATAACGCAGATAATACTAATCTTCAAGCCTCATCTCAAACATTCAGAGAAATAGAGTCTAATTGAATTCAAATGTTTTCTTTTCCAAGAACAAGGTTAAAGGTTCCAGTCTTTCCTACTGTAGATCGATACCAATTAACGCTTTGAAGACCTGCAACTCTCCACGAATCTCCAATCTCCCTCTCTCTCTCTCTCTCTCTCTCTCTCTCTCTCTCTCTCTTTATGGGATGAACATATATGTATTTACCCAACCCCTCTGATGCGTAGATTACAATGATAACAAGCAAAACGGCCAATATGACTAATTGGCAGAAATATATATATATGTATAATATACCAAACTCCTCCGCACGAGCAGGATGCGACACAAGGTCAATTTCTTAAGCGGAGTTTTGAATTCAGAGTTTTCCTTCTCCTAGACCGGTTGCCTAACCAAGGTTAGAGAGCCCAGTCTGTCCTACTATTTACCCATAGCTGGAGGGAGAGTAGGATTCATACCTTTCCCAAGGGTATTAGCGCTAGGTGAAATGCAATTACCACGTCCAGGATTTGAACTCGGGGCGACGAGTCCATTTCCCATGACTTCAACCATTACACCACGCGCTTCCTACTGGCGGAAATATGAGGCCACTGACAGAGCCTTAAAATGTACCCATTTTCGTTCAAATTTTAAGTGTCGATTTTATTCTTCTCTGGTAAATTTCGATGCCGAAATTACAATGATACACTCTTGGGCAATAGGATACAACGACTACACCTCTGCAGAGGAGTGAGGCCCCCATGGGGCTACCTGTTGGCTCTAAGTGGCGACCCGTCATGCTTAAGGGTGGAACCCCGGTGGCCTAGCAGTTCATGACGTGCCGCACTTTACTTTGGCCCCTACTTAATTTTGACAGCTCGGCTGGTCACGCCAAACCCTAGCACCTATATGATTAATCCCACCCTATTCTCCTCATGGCAACACCCAACCTATTTTTTATCATATATGTGCTACATATATGTGGCTTCGGCCCTGGATCTAAATCTGAATAGCGTCGATCCCAGGGGGCTATCCCCCCCAGGCAATATCTGCCCCCTCAATTTAAAGGGGCGGGGCTATGTTTATTGCCCAGTACCTGAGGCGACCACCTTGAGAGGGAATGCCGGCGGGATCAACACAATTTTTCACCATGAGCTTCGGTTTGTGGGTGGTCCTAAGGTAAATACAATATGCTACAAGGCTAAACGTTTTAATATGCTGAGTATGATGTTAAACTGTATCTAGTGGTGAGATTCCAATTCTGGAACCCTGGGAAATATGGAGTTCCTATTAATCGCTTTTACTCCCCGGTCCACGCTGACATGGTGTGGTAGTACCTGTTAGGGTACCATCTATAGGTCAAGTAAATAACAAAATGAGTATCAAAATGTGTTTAAAAATGAAGTATGAATAAAAGTTGAATACCCAACAAAAATGAATAAAACAAAATGTATCCAGCATGAAATAACCCAACAAGGGCTGACATGCCGCAAAATAAACCAAATAAGCCACGCACCTAACCATCCAACCCAAACCAATCTTCAGACGGTTCTTTTATCTGTGAGTGTGCTATGATAGATTTCTTTTACCAGAACCCACATCACCATAGAAAAAGTTATTTAGCAAATAAGTGTCCCCCAAACAGACACGGTGACCAAATCAGAACAGACAACTTTCAATGATCAGAATTTATACATGGAATAAATTGGCACTGTGAAGACCCCTATCTCTCTCTCTCTCTCTCTTCTCTCTCTCTCTCTCTCTCTCTCTCTCTCTATCTATCTATCTATCTATCTATGCAATGGACATATAAATATTTAGCCAACACCAGTGAACCAGCAGCATGCGGCACAAGGCCACCTTTTTAGCGGAGAATAATTGAATTCAGACTTTCTCTTTTCCTAGAATGGCTGCCTTAAGAAGTTTAAAGAATCCAGTTTTTCCCACTATGTACCGATACCAATTAGCGCTTTGAAGACCTGCAACTCACCCCATCTCTCTCTCTCTCTCCCTCTCTCTCTCTCTCTCTATCTCTATCTCTATCTCTCTCTCTCTCTTTCTCTCTCTCTCTTCTTCTCTCTTATCTATCTCTCTCTCTCTCTCTCTCTCTATCTATCTATCTATCTCTGTCTCTCTCTCTGTCTCTGTCTCTGTCTCTCTCTCTCTATCTTCTCTCTCTGTCCCTCATCTCTCTCTCTGTTCTCTCTCTCTTTGTCTGTCTCTCTCTGTCTGTCTCTGTCTATCTCTATGTCTCTCTCTCTCTCAATCTATCTCTCTGTCTCTGTTTCACTCTCTCACTCTCTCTCTCTCTGTCTCTCTCTCTTGTCGTCTCTCTCTGTCTTCTCTGTCTCTCTGTCTCTCTCTCTCTCTCAATCTTCTCTCTGTCTCTGTCTCACTCACTCTCTCCCTCTGTCTCTCCTCTCTTGTCTGTCTCTCTCTGTCTGTCTCTGTCTATCTCTATGTCTCTCTCTCTCTCTCAATCTGTCTCTCTGTCTCTGTTTCTCACTCTCTCACTCTCTCTCTCTCTCTGTCTCTCTCTCACTCTCTCACTCTCTCTCACTCTCTCACTTTCTATATCTCTGTCTTTGTGTCACTCTCTCTCAGTCTCTCTCTCTCTCTCTCTCTGTATGTCTCTCTCCCTGTCTCTCTCTCTCTATATATATATAAGGTATTTACCCGAGCTCTCCGATGCGTAGATTACAATGATACCAAGGAAAATGGCCAATTCGACAAATATATATATATATATATTATATATATATATATATTTACCAACCCTTCTGCACGAGCAAAATGTGACACAAGGTAAATTTTTAAGCGGAGTTTAACTGATTTGAATTCAGAGTTTTCCTTCTCCTAGACCGGCTGCCTAACCAAGGTTAAAGAGTCCAGTCTGCCCTACTATTTATCCATAGCTAGAGGGAGAGTAGGATTCATACCTTTCCCAAGGGTATTAACGCTAAAGCGAAATGCAATTACCACATCCAGGATTTGAACCCGGGGCGACGAGTCCGTTTACCATAATTTTAACCATTACACCACGCACTTCTCACTATTCGTAGAGATATAAGGCTTTCAGAACCCCCACTGTCCAAACCGTTAGGCATGACATAACCCCAGACGGGTTGATAAGTCGTTAAAATCAATAAACAAACAAACAGAACCCCACTGAGAGTCCGCCCTATCGACTGAGGCGTTAGAATGCTCGACTGCACCTCTACAGAGGGGTAAAACTCCCCCAATGGGGCGACCTGTTGGCCGTGGGTGGCGACCCGTGATGCTTAAGAATAGAGCACAGGTGGATGAGCCGTTCATGACATGCAATACTCAACTTTGACCCTATCTTGGGCTAGACGGGCGGTCGGAGAGGCCCACTCCGATCAATCGGCTGGTGACGTCAAGCCCTAGCACCTATATGATTTTCCCAACTCTATTGCCCTTATGGCAAGCCCCAACCCCTTTTTATCATATGGATGCTAGAAGGATGTGGCTGCGGGTCTACATGTCCTGGGAATGACGTTAAACTCTATCTGATGGTGAGGTTCCAGTTTTGGAGGTTTGGGGAATGTGGAGCACCCCTTCTTGTATTTATAAAAAAATTGTATTATCCATTAAGAATTGATTTATTTCAAACTTTATCGGCATTAAATGATCCACTAAGGTTGATATGCCGTAAAACAAAACAAACCAAACCAAACCATTGAGAGTCACTCAAAAAGTACCTATTTTCGTAAAAATTTTAAGTGCCGATTTTATTTTTTTTCTGGTAGATTTTGATCCATAGATTTCAATGGTACCACCACCCTGTCAACTGTGGCTGTAGAATACGCCGACTGCACCTTTGCAGAGGGGTAAAGCCCCCAATTGAGCTACTTTATAGCCGTGGGTAGTGACCCGTGTATCACATTAAGGACGTAATCCTGGTGGCCGAGCAATCCATGACATGCAACACTCCACTTTAGTCCTTACTTTGGCTAGACTGCTCGGCTGGACTATCCCGACCCAATTACTCTCTGTAGGAAGCGCGTGGTGTAATGGTTAAAGTCATGGGAAATGGACTCGTCACCCCGAGTTCAAATCCTGGACGTGGTAAACTGCATTTCTCTCAGCGCTAATTAAACACGATTAAACCAGCCAATCAGAGAACTGCTAACAGGTCAGCTAATGTTAAGTCTTTGTCTATCAAATTTTCCCCATGGCTGTACCAAATTTTCTTGGTATATCTACTTGTACGATGGGATATTTCAAAGTTCTCTATTTATTCACCTCAGAAATCATTCTATTCAAATAAAGTCCTATTTTTATTGTAAGTTCTTCTGCTCTATTATAATTAACTGTACATCAGTTTTTGTACTTTGCTTGGATGTAGAAAGACAATAGAAAAAAGAATGTTAACATTTTTCTGTTCAAATCAACCAAATTTGTCTTTGTATTGACAATGTTTTGTTACTTTTCATTCTTATTGAAATACCAAAAATTATTCACATTTATTTTATAAAGCAATTAGAAAATTATTGTTTCTACACAATAATACACAGCAACAGAGGACATTACTTGTCTAGTTCAAATTTTGTATATATATATATATATATATATATATATATATATATATCACAATCAAGTCATACTAAAGGCACCGGTTGCAGTGATGACCACTTAAGCAACAGCAGGTACTTTAAGCAGATACATACATACACAAACACACACATGTATACACATATATATATATATATACACACACACACATGTATACGCATATATATTATATATACACACACACACACACCCATGTATACGCATATATATATATATATATATACACACACACACACACACACACCCATAAATATGGACATACACGCACATACATACACTTATATCTCCCCCGCCTATCCATACATACAAACGTAAATATATATATATATATAAACACACACACACACACACACACACACACACATATAGGGGATATAGGGGAGCTGCTTTGAGCATCTTAGAGAAGTTAGAGAGTTATGTCTAGTCTTTCATAAATCCCAGAATCACCTTGGGAAAGGCATGAATTCTACTCTCCCTCCAGCTGTAGGTAAATAGTAGGGCAGACTGGGCTGTTTAACCTTGGTTAGGCAACCGGTCTAGGAGAAGGTAAACGCTGAATTCAAACCTGTTAAACCCCGCTTAAGAAATTGACATTGTGTCCCATTCTGCTCGTGCGGCGGGTTTGGTAAATATATATTACTCTATGGCAAACCCCCAACCCTTTTTTATCATATATGTGCTAGAAAGCGGTGGCTGAGGGTCTTAGTGTCTTGAGTACGACGCTAAACTGCATCTAATTGTGTTCCGATTCTAGAACTCTGGGGAATGTGAAGTTCCTCTTTAACGCCTTTACTCCCAGGTCCAATTTGACTCGAAGTGGTAGTACCTGTTAGAGTTCCATCCATAGGATAATTAGAGAAAAATGAGTATTAAAATATGTTTACAAATTGTGTTTGAAAATTGATAAAACAAAATGTATTCGGCATAAAATAACCCAACAAGGGATGACATGCCGTAAAAATACAGAACCAATCAACCAGCTATCGAACCTAAGCCAATATTTAGACGCTTCTTTGATGTGAGTGTTGGGCTTTGATAGATTTCTTTTACCCGGACTCACATCGCCATCGAAAAAGTTATTAAGCAAACAGGTTCCCTCCTAATAGACAGGATGACCAAATCATTGGAGACAGCATTCAAAGATCAGAGATTATACACGGAATAAATTGGCGCTTTGAAGACCTGCATATCTCCCCCTTCCCCCATTTCCCCTTCCACCCTCTCTCTCTCTCTCTCTCTCTCTCTCTCTCTCTCTCTATCTATCTATCTTGCGCACACACGCACAGAGGAAGGAAAGAAGAAAGCGCGTGTAATGGTTAAAGTCATGGGAAATGGACTCGTCGCCCCGAGTTCAAATCCTGGATATGGTAATTGGATTTCATTTTGTGCTAATACCCTTGGGAAAGGTATGAATCCTACTCTCCCTTCAGCTATGGATAAATAATAGGGCAGACTGGGCTCTTTAACTTTGGTTAGGCAACCGGTCTAGAAGAAGGAAAACTCTGAATTCAAACCTGTTGAACTTCACTTAAGAAATTGACCTTGTGTCCCATCCTGCTCGTGTATTGGTATATGATAAAAAGGGTTGGGTCTGTCATAAGAATAACATATTTGGGACAATCGTATAGGTGCTAGGGCTTGATGGGACTAGCTGATTGATTGGAGGAAGCCTCTCCGACCGTGTGTCACATCCTGCTCGTGCGTATGGGTTGGTATACACACACACACACACACACACACACACACTCATACACACACACACACACACACACTCTCTCTCTCTCTCTGCATGGAATATAGACGTATTTACCGAACACTTCTGACCGCCCTGTTGGCGGGGGCAGTGTCATGCAGGATTTAATAATGCCGTATATAAGTTTAGAAGATCTATGAGAAAGTGGAAGCGCGTGGTCTAATGGTTAAAGTCGAAGGAAATGGACGCGTCAACCCGAGTTCAATTCCTGCACGAAGCTGTTGGCATTTCACATGGGAAAGGTATGAATCCAATTCACCCTCCAGCTATGGATAAATAGGAGGGCAGACTGGATTCTTTAACCATGGCTAGGTAACCAGTCTAGGAAAAGGAAAACTCTGAATTTAAATCTGTTAAACTCCGCTTAAGAAATTGACCTTGTGTCGCATCCTGCTCGTGCGGATGAGTTGGTAAATATATATATATATATATATATATATGAGAAGTAAAAAAAAACAATGCGTTTGAGGAGTTGGTAAATATACATATATATATATATATATATATATATTTATATATATATTTTATATATATATTTTATATATATATATATGTATATATATGAGGAGTAGACAAACAAACAATGTGTTTGATATGGCCTTTTGGAAGAATATGTGCTTAATTGAAGTCATACCTAATTTTGAAAATTGCCGACACGTGTTTCGACCATGAATTTATGCATAGTATCCTATTTAGGATTATTTTAGATATAAAATAAAATAAAATAATAATAATAATAGTAATAGTAATATAGAAACATAAAATTTTGAGTATTCAGGGGCAAAATATTTTGATTTTTATCGAAACATGTGTCAGCAATTGAATGAATTTTCCTTCATACAACATTTTATTTCCATCTATATTTCAACACACACACACACACACACACACACACACACACACATATATATACATATATATATATATATATATATATATATATATATATATATATATATAAAGGTTTTTTTATAGTTTGTTTGAAGCATTGTGCGTATGTGTAATATAGAGATTTTTGAAGAAAATTGTCAATGCAATATGTGTTGAAAATTATATGTATTTCTATTTATTTACCTTTTTTTAAAAAATTCAAATTCAAATTAAATTAGAATTAAAAAAAAGATAAATAAATATAATTTTTGAACACATATTGCATTGTCAATTTTCTTCAAAAATCTCTATATCATATATATATATACCTTATTATAATGGAGATTGTGGGTTTTTCTGTCTGTAACCGAAACTATATTACTATTCAAGTAACAATTCCCTTAGTTATTTACGTCATATTCTACAGGATTTTATTTTTATTTAAACCTCAATTATTAATAAAATTGTCTTACATTATTAATACTGTTGGTAATATCTACATACTAATACCATGTAATGGTATTTATATATACAACAAAATAGCAGTTTACAGTGTGAATGGGAAGGCTAATTTGCATATTGATATTAAAAATCTGATTTTAATAAATATGTGCTTAGTATTATTGATTTCTAATTGTTTAGTTTTATCTTAATGAATATTATCTAAAATCTCGGGGATAAATCTTAAAAGAAATCCATTAACAAGGAAAATAACTGTAATTTTATTCTTTACTTCCTAATTTAACTAAATAGTTAAATTAGAAAAATTTAGTAATGAAAGACGGGAGTGAGGGAAGAGTAAGCTTCAGTTGTTCGTTTTTTTTTTATTATACCCTCCTCTGTTTCAAATCTTTTTATCTGCCTTTTTATTTAGTTTCATTAGCATTTCTAATTTGATACAATATTTTATTACATTAAAACTTAAATACTTGCACCCGGAGGGTGCATATATTTGCTAGTATGTATATATTATATATATATATATATATTATAATATATATATATATATAAAATGATGAAAAATATGTTAAATGATGTGACCAAATTTTCCAGCGCACTTTTTCACCTATAAATTTTGACACAATATATGTACATATATATATATATGTGTGTGTGTGTGTGTGTGTGTGTGTGTGTATGTGTGTGTGTGTGAATTTCCATCCAAATATGAATATGTAGTGTTGCCTCTAGGTATTTAAAATGGCGGAAAAGATGACAAAAGTTTATTCAAAAATATTCTAAATATTTACATATTTAGATTGATTTTAAAACTTATCAAGTATTTAGAAAGGCCATTTATGTGCCTAAAAATATGATATGAATATTATTAGAATTGACTTTTAGAAATAAAATTCCCTCAAATTTAGGCAACACTTGGGTCTATTAAATCGCCTTCTCCAACAGGAGTATTTCCCGGGAGCAGAAGAATAATCCGACTGCACCTCTGCAGAGAGGTACAATCTCAACAACGGGAGTGTATGGTGACCTGTGATGGTTAAGGGCGGAATCTTGGTTGCCGAGCAGTCCATGACATACAACACTCCACTTTGGCCTTTATGAAAGCTAGTCTCGCAGATCCTTTACTACAGAATAGTGGATCCTTGGTGGATACGCCATACTTGCTAGTTCGTGTCACATCCTACCCGTCGTGATCAAGATGGGTAAACAACCACCTTTCCCAATTCATTTCTAAGAAACTATTGAAATGTATTTACAGTTAGCTTGAACTAATGAGGGAAGAAAAAAGAAAAACACTGGGACGCATGGATACAATTTTACTGCGTCCTTTTAGATTTTTGTGCGTCAGGGACGCAGGACGCGTACCTATCAACAATACTGGAAATGCTTAGAGGGAACTACAAAAGGATGCTGCGTGTTGTATTGAACAAATCCTATACGCAGTACTTAACAAAAAAGCAGCTGTACGGCCACTTACCTCCCATCACACAAGCCATCTGAATAAGACGAGCTAGATATGCTGGGTACTGCTGGGTAAATAAAGACAAATTCATAAATGTTGATTGACCAGATTTACATTGAACCGCTCGGTGCGGATACCAATTCCATTCTTTAAACACACACACACACACACACACACACACACACATATATATATATATATATATATATATAATATATATATATATATATATATTATATATATATAATAAGATATATATATATATATATATTCTTTAAGGCAAAATAATGCAAATTTATGTTGAAAAACATATTTATTTAAATTTTCTTTTTTTTCTTTTTCCTCTTAATATTTTCGGAGTAAAATCCATCTTCAGAGAGTTTATTATAGAGTTGAAAAGAAGTTAAAGTCAACTGTGGTATTATTCCGTTGAATTTGATGGAGATTTAAAAGTTCGGCAAGGATCGTAAAGTTCCGTTAAGACCCGTGAGTTGTTGCATTTGTGGGAAATTTGAAATCATTCAAGATATATTTTTTTTCTTTTAAATTTTTTTAATACTATATATATATATATATATATATATATATATATATATATCTTTGTTAATCATGCACACACAAACACACACAAATACACATGAATTCTATCTTCTCTCCCTGTCAGCGCATCATTATCTATCTATCTATCTATCTATCTAACATTCTATCTATGCCTATTTATTTATATGAATCTATTTATCTATATATCAACCTATGTGTATGTATGTATGCATGCATTTCCCGCATATTCTATTTCCTGCTTCTTTGTGATATTAAATATATATATATATATACATATGAATGAGTGATTTTAGATTTTATTGCGATGTATCATTGTATACCACGACTTATCTTTCTTACCCCCCCCCCCATGGCTCACATTATTTGGCTAGATACATCCAATGAACATGGATATCTGAAATAAGAATATTGAATTTTTGAATAATCCAAATATGGATCGGGATTAGTGAAAACCGACCACAAAATCCATCCGAGTTTATTTTGCGTTCATTTAGTATTAATGCATTGGTTGCCTACTAATCTCGAAGATGGTTAACTCCGATTCCAACTTTAAGGTCTGCGAATTCCCCCAACGCAGCCGGATACCAATTTTGACATTTGTTCCAGTATCGTCTTTAGCTCGACTGGTGCCAAACGTACTAATTCTTCGATTTTCTAGGACTAGATTTGTGATCCAGATACAGATATATATATATATATATATATATATATATATATATATATATATATATATTATAAAAAAGAAGGTCCGCAAAATGAATTATGTTCTTAGAAAAAAAAATTATTTTTATGCGACACGTGTTTCAGATCTTCTGGTATCTTCTTCAGGCTTTGATCAATAATATGGAGAGAAAAAAATTGTATGTTATGTGTGTTCTCGCGTTTTTTTTTTAATATTATTGATCAAAGCCTGAAGAAGATACCAGAAGATCTGAAACACGTGTCGCATATGTAAGATAAAAATAATAAAAAGTTTTTACTAAAAACATAATCCATTTTGCGGACCTTCTTTTTTATAAAATATTGAATTTTCTCCATTTGGAACCAGAACAACACTTTATATATATATATATATTATATATATATATATATATATATATATATATATATATATATATATAGTTAAGAACTAATGTAAAAATGAACCAATGAATATAATAAAAAATGAATGAAACCCTTTTTTTCACATTCTATGGGACTCTTTATCGAAGCATTGAATTAATTAACATATAAAATATTGGATAGGATAAAATAATGTCTTACCTTTGTAAAGTTATATTGAGAAGTAATATATATATATATATATATATATATATATATATATATATATATATATGAGAAGTAAACAAACAGATGATGTTTGTGATATGGCTATTTTCAGCCGACAATATTTGGGAGAATATGTGCTTAATTGAAGTCGAACCTAATTTTTATGAAAGTTAATTCATTAATAATTAATTAGGCGGGATTTACCTATTTAAATGAAAGGCTAAACAAATCGAGAAAAATCAATCTCTATATGTACATTTCGGCCTATTAGGCCTCATCAGCAGAGCTATAGATACGAAGACCGCCCTGTGTGTGATTCGAAACCTGTCTGTCAAATTGTCAGGCTTCGAATCACACACGGGGCGGTCTTCGTATCTATAGCTCTGCTGATGAGGCCTAATAGGCCGAAATGTACATACAGAGATTGATTTTTCTCGATTTGTTTAGCCTTAAATTTAAATAGGTAAATCCCGCCTAATTAATTATTAATGAATTAACTTTCATAAAAATTAGGTTCGACTTCAATTAAGCACATATTCTCCCAAATATATATATATATATATATATATATATATATATATATATAGTAGTGGTTATCATCTCTGTCCGTGTCTCTCATAATGTACAACCTGCATCGGGTGATAAGTGACCCTTTTGAATTGACCCTTAAAATCCCAATGTGAACCCAACCTTTGTTGTGCCTTTTTTCCGAGCACTAAAACGATATCCGTAACGTTGTCGTATATGGTCACAGTAGAAAGCGCGTGGTGTAATGGTTAAAGTCATGGGAAATGGACTCGTTGCCCCGAGTTCAAATCCTGGACGTGGTAATTGCATTTCACTTAGCGCTAATACCCTTTGGAAAGGTATGAATTCTACTCTCCCTCCAGCTATAGGTAAATAGTAGGGCAGACTGGCTCTTTAACCTTGGTTAGGCAACCGGTCTAGGAGAAGGAAAACTCTGAATTCAAACCTGTTGAACTCCGCTTAAGAAATTGACCTTGTGTCGTATCCTACTCGTGCGGAGGGGTTGGTAAATATATATATGGTCACAGTACCCAAAGCGTATATATGTAACGCCGCGGCGGCGGCGGCGATATATTCACCGTACTAAAAATGTCTTCGGCACGTGGTGGTCATCTTGTTGATAACAACTACAACGCGAGAAATATGTAGTCACAACTGCTAGCCTTTATTTCCAGGGTAGGCTCGTCTCGTGGGTTCGTATCAGAGAGGAGTAAAGGCAGAGAGAAAGAGAGAGAGAGAGAGAGAGAGAGAGAGAACTATTAAACTACCGTAATCACACACGGGACCAAGGGTACGTCTTAACCCTACGCTGTCCCAAATCGAAAAGAAGCGGTCCCTTTCTTCGTTGTTCCACGACACCGCGTGACTTCCGGTTCGGGTCAACACCC
This sequence comes from Doryteuthis pealeii, assembly GCA_023376005.1. Taxonomy (NCBI): domain Eukaryota; kingdom Metazoa; phylum Mollusca; class Cephalopoda; order Myopsida; family Loliginidae; genus Doryteuthis; species Doryteuthis pealeii. Next base: position 30,778,947 of record CM042173.1, on the reverse strand, counting down.
GAAAATTTCCGGTTGACACTCAGTTCCCCATTCGGGAGGTCACACTCCGGTCAAACTGTTTTGTGTTCATTACAGCGACATTTCTTCCAGGCTGTAGTCATATCAGTACTGCTGTATGGCTGCACCACCTGGACCCTGACGAGGCGCCTTGAGAGTAAGCTAGACAGAACCTGCACAAGAATGTTGCGTGCAGTATTGAACAAGTCGTGGAAACAGCACCCCACTAGGGAACAGCTGTATGGACACCTGCCCCCTATCTCACAGAGCATCCGAGTGAGACGGACAAGGCATGCAGGGCACTGCTGGAGAAGCAAGGACGAACTCATAAGCGATGTTCTCCTGTGGAAGCCAACACATGGACATGCTAGTGTGGGACGCCCAGCAAGGACCTACATTGACCAGCTATGTAAAGATGCTGGCTGCATCGAGGAAGAACTCCCAGGTGCAATGAATGATAGGGAAGGCTGGCGAGAGATTGTCATGGATATCGGTGCAAACTGCGCGACATGATGATGATGATGATGAAACCTTTATCATCTCTTATTTCTTTCTTCCTCCTTTTCTAATATAGTAGTTCTATCTCCGGATAATATCCCCATCTTGCTACAACAGAGACTTGAGCATATTGGGCTCTCCGTGTTGCATATCCTTCTTTCTTTACTTACTTCTATTCTTCTTCTAGCGTCTGGACTTCGTCTTGGGTGGTCGGTCGCACTTAACTCATTTCTTCTTCTAGATCAGTCTTGTTACCAAGACATTCACCAACCACAAAACCGTGTTATTTTCTTAAGCTTTTATTTACTTAACTATACATTTCATGTAACTAAACATCTGACTAACATAGCGCGCGTATGCAGGTGAGTTCCAGTTAAGGCAGGACATCATCTCTGCCTGACGTCCAAACTGAAACTGAGGACCCAACCAGGTCCCACGTGACTTTGTCTATTCCATGGAAAGTCCCGCCCGTAATATGAAAAGGGCCATCCCTTTAGAAATACAGGGGATTGACAATAATCTTATGCAACCGCATAGATTATGTAACATCCGTACATTTCGTCTGTGTGTGCCTTAGAGAAACCAATTCATTGCCAATACAATTATCAACCATGAAAGAAGGGTATATGTTATATGGTAAATTTGGTTTGGTTTGGTCTGTTTTACGGCATATCAACATCGATGGGTCATTTAATGCCGATAAAATTTTGAAATAAATCAGTTCTTAATGGATAATACAATTGTTTTTATAATTACATTTGTCTATTTAACCCATAGATGGAGTCCTAACAGGTACTACCACTCCGGGTCAGAGTGGACAAGGGAACAATGGTGATGAAGGGGTGCTCCACATTCCCCAAACCTCCAAAACTGGAACCTCACCATCAGATAAAGTTTAACGTCATTCCCAGGACATGTAGACCCGCAGCCACCACCTTCTAGCACCCATATGATAAAAAGGGTTTGGGGCTTGCCATAAAGGCAATAGGGTTGGGAAAATCATATAGGTACTAGGGCTTGACCTGAGCAGCCGATTAATCGGAGCGGGGCTCTCTGACTGCCCGTCTAGCCCAAGAAAGGGTTAAAGTAGAGTATTTCAAGTCATGAACTGCTCATCCACCTGGGCTCTATCCTTAAGCATCACGGGTCGCCCAGTGCCTGAGACGCCCCCTTGAGGGGAATTCCGAAGGGATCAACGCAATCTTTCATCCGCCACCCATGAACTTCGGTTTGTTCATGGTCCCACGTTAATAGGGCCTTGTGCCTAACCCGTACAAATGAGATACGAGGTAAATATCTCTATATGTTGAGACCAACAGGTCTGTAGGCAACTCTAAGTATGTGTCAAAGATTGACGGCAGCATATACTAACCCAAAAAGGGTTGAGGTGCGTAAAACTAACTGTTATGTCGTAAAATAAATGAGGTTGACTCACATACAGTAAGTAAGAAGTAGATGATTCCTGAGAATAATATGGTACACGTTTGAGTACACAGAATAATGCTATAAACAGTTAATTGTTAACTTGCCCTGCTTAGTTGGGTTATTTTATGCAGAAGACGTTTTTGTTTTATTCATTCTTGATAGGTATTCAAGATTGTTTTTAACTCGATTTTTTAGAACATTTATTAAACCCATTTTGTCTTGAGTTTGTCTCTAAAAACTATGACAACCTTGGCATATCTCAAGAACAAAAGAAGCTTACCAGCATCTTGAGACACTAGTGAAGAAAAGTCAGAACCGTCCTAAGTATGGGACACTAACAGGTACTACTACTACTACAGGTCTGGCATGGCAATGAAGGGATCAAGTACATAGTCTTGGCATATTATGTATATATACGGTGCCAGGGTATCTCCATGTAGGACTCCAGCTAATACATACTATCAAGCCTCATCTAAAATATTCAGAGAAATTAATTAAGAATGTCTGCAATTTCTTAACTATTGTCATTGGCATTTCAGTCTCGGAGGACTATGATAAAGTTTTTATGTGCCCCTGAAGTTACAGTGCCTCCTGTGACTGTTAAGTCCGATGTTTGAAAAACATTCTCGACCACAGATGTCGCATTTGAAGGCTGTCCCTGAAGATGTTGATGTTCCAATGCTTTGTTACCACTGCTTTCTTCTGGACCTCTTAGCTTCATGATGTTGTATCAGGGTGACTTCTGACATGTACAGTTCTCTGTGAAGATTCTGCCGCCACCGAGGGCGGTCTTGAGCCAAATTTTCCCAGCTGGAAGGGGCAATGCCAAAGCCCCTGAGATCATTCTTGCATGCTTAACTATTAGGCATAAAATAGCCCCAGGCAGGTTAACACGCCATTAAAACAATCAGTTAAAATAAATTCCTCGTCTCTGTTATCCAATAGGCGAAAAGCAATTTCAGAAACCATAAAAATTTCTTTGTAAATAATTTAAAACTAAAATTTCTATTTTCTTCAGCTTCGTTTTCGAAATAAATACACATTTTCAGGTTACTTGTTTATATTTTATAGACAGGTTTTTATTTTTCCATTTTAGTGAAAGGAGAAAGAAGAAAAAAAAATCCAAAAAGAATTCCTCAAAACATTCGAAAGTCAAATTATATTTGTTGACTAAAGAAGAAGAAAAATAAATTTATAAACACATAAATAAAAAGAAATTCTTGGAAAACTACAAAATCGTTTCAATTGATCGTTCGTATAATTCTCTGTTGTTTTTTTTTTATTGTTTTTTGTTATTTTTGTGTTTTTCTTGGATGATTTGTGCCTCGTGAGCCGTTCTTGGATTACTAAAATTTCCAGGAGATTTTTTTTCCAGAGAATGGTGCCACAATGCAAACATAGATTGAAATAGAGACGGACAAAAACGCTTGAGACCAAACATTAAAAAAAAGCAAATGACAAAGAAGATCTCTGATTTCATATCTACATAAATTAACTTATATTCAATTACAAAAGTTGACCAATAACCACAGACTGATTCTTTAGATGAATCTCAGAAAATCCATATTCATCATATAAAACTTTGGTACTAATGCAGAATAGCGCGCAAGAGATAATATCATTAGATTAGGTATAAAAAAAAACATTGGTACTAATGCAGAATAGGGCGCAAGAGATAATATCATTAGATTACGTATAAAAAGCATTGGTACCAATGCAGAATAGCACGCAAGAGATAATATCATTAGATTACGTATAAAAAGCATTGGTACTAATGCAGAATAGTGCGCAAGAGATAATATCATTACATTACGTATAAAAAGCATTGGTAATAAGGCAGAATAGCGCGCAAGAGATAATATCATTAGATTACGTATAAAAAGCATTGGTACTAATGCAGAATAGCGCGCAAGAGATAATATCATTAGATTACGTATAAAAAGCATTGGTACTAATGCAGAATAGCGCGCAAGAGATAATATCATTACATTACGTATAAAAAGCTTTGGTACTAATGCAGAATAGTGCGCAAGAGATAATATCATTAGATTACGTATAAAAGCATTGGTACTAATGCAGAATAGTGCGCAAGAGATAATATCATTAGATTACGTATAAAAAGCATTGGTACTAATACAGAATAGCGCGCAAGAGATAATATCATTAGATTACGTATAAAAAGCATTGGTACTAATGCATAATAGGGCGCAAGAGATAATATCATTAGATTACGTATAAAAAGCATTGGTAATAATCCAGAATAGGGCGCAAGAGATAATATCATTAGATTACGTATAAAAAGCATTGGTACTAATTCAGAATAGCGCGCAAGAGATATATCATTAGATTACGTATAAAAGCATTGGTACTAATTCAGAATAGCGCGCAAGAGATAATATCATTAGATTACGTATAAAAAGCATTGGTACTAATTCAGAATAGCGCGCAAGAGATAATATCATTAGATTACGTATAAAAAGCATTGGTACTAATGCGGAATAGCGCGCAAGAGATAATATCATTAGATTACGTATAAAAAGCATTGGTACTAATACAGAATAGCGCGCAAGAGATAATCTAAGGAGATTACGTATAAAAACCATTGGTTATAATGCAGAATAGCGCGCAAGAGATAATATCATTAGATTACGCATAAAAAGCATTGGTACTAATACAGAATAACGCGCAAGAGATATCCTTAAATTACGTATAAAAAACATTACATTTCATTACTGCTGGATAAGCTGTACGAAAAGCCACCACTTTAGTACTATTGCAGAATAGCGCGCAAGAGATAATATCATTAGATTACGTATAAAAGCATTACATTTCATTACTGTTGAATAAGCTGTATGAAAAGCCACCACTTTAGTACTAATGCAGAATAGCGCGCAAGAGATATTCTTAAATTACGTATAAAAAGCATAACATTTCATTACTGTTGAATAAGCTGTATGAAAAGCCACCACTTTAGTACTATTGCAGAATAAGCGCGCAAGAGATAATATCATTAGAGTACGTATAAAAAGCATTACATTTCATTACTGTTGAATAAGCTGTATGAAAAGCCACCACTTTAGTACTAATGCAGAATAGCGCGCAAGAGATAATATCATTAGATTACGTATAAAGAGCATTACATTTCATTACTGTTGAATAATCTGTATGAAAAGCCACCACTTTAGTACTATTGCAGAATAGCGCGCAAGAGATAATATCATTAGATTACGTATAAAGAGCATTACATTTCATTACTGTTGAATAATCTGTATGAAAAGCCACAACTTTAGTACTAATGCAGAATAGCGCGCAAGAGATATTCTTAAATTACGTATAAAAAGCATTACATTTCATTACTGTTCAATAAGCTGTACAAAAAGACACCACTTATATTTCTAAACTCTAAAAGTAACAGGAGCCGGATTGACCAGTGAAAAAACGACAAACATGTATTTAAGGTCGTTGATAAACTGTCCTAGAATTAGTTGGCATATGGATTTCCTCCCAGAAATATCAAACATACAAGAGTAAAGTAATGATACAATTTTCCTACTTCAAGGTTAGATAACAAAGTTTATGCCACAAGGAATATCCACTGAAACTACTCTCAATAAAATGGCGGAACTAAACAAAAATGGCTACCAATATCGTAACAATAACATTTCACGGAAATACCCGAAACCTTTTAGACGATAAGTTTAGGATTTGCGTGAGTAGGTTAGCTCAGTCGGTAGAGCGTTCGGCTAGAAACCACAGGGTTCCTAGTTCGATACCGGTCCTCGTCAACTCAGCGTATGAGTAGCACAGGGATCTGTGCGGTAAAGTAAGGAGCTGATGGTAGGTGTGGTGCTCCACCTCAGATGCTAAAAAACCATCTCCTCGGTCTAGCGCTATTGAAAAGGGGATAGACTCCCTCGCTGACTGGCTGATACCGACTTTAGGCCGCCCCGACGACTTTTACTTATTAAGGTTAGGATTTGTGTGACAGGTTAGAGTTAGAGATAGGGTTTGGCTTCTTTTTGAGTTTCCGTAATCTGATGATAATTATACGTAAAATGCGATTTTATAATATTATCTATTGCGCGCTATTCTGTATTAGTACAAAACTTTTCATCATCATCCTCATCATCATCATTATCCTCATCATCATCGTCATCATCATCCTCTAGACCGCCTACAGTTTTACCATTCCGTAATCGAATGCTAATTATACGTAAAAATGCGATTCTAATGATATTATCTATTGCGCGCTATTCTGTATTAGTACCAAAACTTTTCATCATCATCATCATCATCATCATCCTCATCTTCATCGTCATCATCATCCTCTAGACCACCTAGAGTTTTACCATTCCGTAATCTAATGCTAATTATACGTAAAAATGCGATTCTAATGATATTATCTATTGCGCGCTATTCTGTATTAGTACCAAAACTTTTCATCATCATCTTCATCATCATCATCATCATCATCTTCATCGTCATCATCATCCTCTAGACCACTACAGTTTTACCATTCCGTAATCTAATGCTAATTATACGTAAAAATGCGATTCTAATGATATTATCTATTGCGCGCTATTCTGTATTAGTACCAAAACCTGTCATCATCATCATCCTCATCTCCTCATCTTCATCGTCATCATCATCCTCTAGACCACCTACAGTATTACCATTCCGTAATCGAATGCTAATTATACGTAAAATGCGATTCTAATGATTATTATTCTATTGCGCGCTATAGATAATATCATTAGAATCCGCATTCTTTACGTTATAATTAGCATTAGATTACGGAATGGTAAAACTATAGGTGGTCTAGAGGATGATGATGACGATGAAGATGAATGAGATGATGAATGATGAAGATTGATGATGAAAAGTTTTGGTACTAATACAGAATAGCGCGCAATAGATAATATCATAGATCGCATTTTTAACGTATAATTAGCATTAGATTACGGAATGGTAAAACTCTAAGGGGTCTAGAGGATGATGATGACGATGAAGATGAGGATGATGATTGATGATGATGATGATGAAAAGTTTTGGTACTAATACAGAATAGCGCGCAATAGATAATATCATTAGAATCGCATTTTTACGTAATAATTAGCATTCGATACGGAAATGGTAAAACTGTAGGTGGTCGAGAGGAATGATGATGACGATGATGATAGAATTGAATGATGGGATGATGAGGATGATGAGAAAAGTTTTGGTACTAATAGAATAGCGCGCAATAGATATAATTATAAAATCCGCATTTTACGTATAATTATCATCAGAATTACGGGAAACCAAAAAGAAGCCAACCCTATCTTTAACTCTGACCTGTCAACAAATCCTAACCTTAATAAGTAAAAGTCGTCGGGGCGGCCTAAAGTCGTATCAGCCAGTCAAGCGAGGGGGGTCTATCCCCTTTTCAATAGCGCAGACCGAAGGAGATGGTTTTTTTAGCATCTGAGGTGGAGCACGCACACCTACCATCAGCCTCCTTACTTTACCGCGCACAGATCCCTGTGCTACTCCATACGCTGAGTTGACGAGGACGGTATCGAACTAGGAAAACCTGTGGTTTTCTAGCCGAACGCTCCTACCGGACTGAGCTAACCTCTCACGCAAATCCTACTTATCGTCTAAAGGTTTCGGTATTTCCGTGAATGTTATTGGTTACGATATTGGTAGCCATTTTTGTTTAGTTCCGCCATTTTATTGAGAGTAGTTTCAGTGGATATTCCTTGTGGCATAAACTTTGTTATCTAACCTTGAAGTAGGAAAATTGGTATCATTACTTTACTTCTTTGTATGTTTGATATTTCCTGGGAGGAAATCCATATGCCAATAATTCTAAGGACAGTTTTATCAACGAACCTTAAATACATGTTTGTCGTTTTTTTCACTGGTCAATCCGGTCCTGTTACTTTTAGAGTTTAGAAATATAAGTGGTGTCCTTTTTGTACAGCTTATTGAACAGTAATGAAATGTAATGTTTTTTATACGTAATTTAAGAATATCTCTTGCGCGCCTATTCTGCATTAGTACTAAAGTTGTGGGCTTTTCATACAGATTATTCCAACAGTAATGAAATGTAATGCTCTTTAATACGTAATCTAATGATATTATCTCTTGCGCGCTATCTGCAATAGTAATAAAGTGGTGGCTTTTCATACAGATTATTCAAAGTAATGAATGTAATGCTCTTTAGTGACGTAAATCTAATGATATATCTCTTGCGGCGCTATTCTGCATTAGTACTAAAAGTGGTGGCTTTTCATACAGCTTTAATTCAATCAGTAATGAAATGTAAATGCTTTTTATACGTACTCTAATGATATTATCTCTTGCGGCGCTAATTCTGCAATAGACTAAAGTGGTGGCTGTTTCATGACAGCTTATTCAACAGTAAATGAAATGTTTGCTTTTTTATACGTAATTTAAAGAAATATCTCTTGCGCGCTATTTCTGCATTAAGTACTAAAGTGGTGGCTTTTTCCTACAGCTTATTTCAACAGTAATGAAATGTAAATGCTTTTTATACGTAATCTAATGATATTATCTCTTGCGCGCTATTCTGCAAATAGTACTAAGTGGGGCTTTTCGTACAGCTTATCCAGCAGTAATGAAATGTAATGTGTTTTTATACGTAATTTAAGATATTCTCTTGCCGCGTTATTCTGTATTAGTACCAATGCTTTTTATGCGTTAATCTAATGATATTATCTCTTGCGCGCTATTCTGCATTATAACCAATGGTTTTTATACGTAATCTCCTTAGATTAATCTCTTGCGCGCTATTCTGTATTAGTAACCATGCTTTTTTTATACGTAATCTAATGATATTTCCTTGCGCGCTATTCCGCATTAGTACCAATGCTTTTTATACGTAATCTAATGATATTATCTCTGGCGCGCCTATTCTGAATTAGTACCAAATGCTTTTTATACGTAATCTAATGATATTATCTCTTGCGCGGCTATCTGAATTAGTAACCAATGCTGTTCTTATACGTAATCTAATGATATTATCTCTTGCGGCGCTATTCTGAATTAGTCAATGCTTTTATATACGTAATCTATGATATTTCTCTTGCGCCCTATTCTGATTATTACCAATGCTTTTATACGTAATCTAATGATATTATCTCTTGCGCCCTATTATGCATTAGTACAATGCTTTTTATACGTAATCTAAGATATTATCTCTGCGCGCTATTCTGTATTAGTACCAATGCTTTTTATACGTAACTAATGATATTATCTCTTGCGCACTATTCTGCATTAGTACAATGCTTTAATACGTAATCTAATGATATTATCTCTTGCGCACTATTCTGCATTAGTACCAAAAGCTTTTTAATACGTAATGTATGATATTATCTCTTGCGCGCTATTCTGCATTAGTCCAATGCTTTTTATACGTAATCTAATGATATTAATCTCTTGCGCGCTATTCTGCATTAGTCCAATGCTTTTATACGTAATCTAATGAATAATATCTCTTGCGCGCTAATTCTGCCTTATTACCAATGCTTTTTATTACGTAATGTAATGATATTATCTCTTGCGCACTTATTCGCATTAGTACAATGCTTTTTTATACGTAATCTAATGATATTATCTCTTGCGTGCTATTCTGCATTGGTACCAATGGCTTTTTTACGTAATTCTAATGATATTATCTCTTGCGCCTATTCTGCGCAATTAAGTACCAATGTTTTTTTTTTATACCTAATATAATGATATTATCTCTTGCGCGCTATTCTGGGCATTAGTACCAAAAGTTTTTATATGATGAATATGGATTTTCTGGATTCATCTAAAGAATCAGTCTGTGGTTATTGGTCAACTTTTGTAATAGAATATAAGTTAATTTATGTAGATATGAAATCAGAGATCTTCTTTGTCATTTGCTTTTTTTTTTAATGTTGTCTCAAGCGTTTTTGTCCGTCTCTATTTCAATCTATGTTTGCATTGTGGCATCCATTTCTGGAAAAATCTCCTGGAAATTTTAAGTAAAATCCAGAACGGCTCACGAGGCACAAATCATCAAGAAAAACACAAAATAACAAAAAAAACAATAAAAAACCAACAGAGATTATACGAACGATCAATTGAAACGATTTTGTAAGTTTTCCAAGAATTTCTTTTTATTTATGTGTTTATAAATTTTTATTTTCTTCTTCTTTAGTCAACAAATATAATTTGACTTTCGAATGTTTTGAGAATTCTTTTTGGATTTTTTTTCTTTCTTTCTCCTTTCACTAAAATGGAAAAATAAAAACCTGTCTATAAAATATAAACAAGTACCTGAAAATGTGTATTTATTTCGAAAACGAAAGCTGAAGAAAATAGAAATTTTAGTTTAAAATTATTTACAAAGAAATTTTTATGGTTTCTGAATTGCTTTTCGCCCTATTGGATAACAGAGACGAGGAATTTATTTAACTGATTGTTTTAATGGCGTGTTAACCTGCCTGGGGCTATTTTATGCCTAATAGTTAAGCATGCAAAGAATAATCTCAGGGGCTTTGGCATTGCCCCTTCCAGCTGGGAAAATTTGGCTCAAGACCGCCCTCGGTGGCGGCAGAATCTTCACAGAGAACTGTACATGTCAGAAGTCACCCTGATACAACATCATGAAGCTAAGAGGTCCAGAAGAAAGCAGTGGCAACAAAGCATTGGAACATCACATCTTCAGGGACAGCCTTCAATGCGACATCTGTGTCGAGAATGTTTTTCAAACATCGGACTTAACAGTCACAGGAGGCACTGTAAACTTCAGGGGCACATAAAAAAACTTTATCATAGTCCTCCGAGACTGAAATGCCAATGACAATAGTTAAGAAATTGCAAGACATTCTTAATTAATTTCTCTGAATATTTTAGATGAGGCTTGATAGTATGTATTAGCTGGAGTCCTACAATGAGATACCCTGGCACCGTATAATACATAATATGCCAAGACTATGTACTTGATCCTTCATTGCCATGGCCAGACCTGTAGTAGTAGTAGTACCTGTTAGTGTCCCATACTTAGGACGGTTCTGACTTTTCTTCACTAGTGTCTCAAGATGCTGCGTAAGCTTCTTTGTTCTTGAGATATGCCAAGGTTGTCATAGTTTTTAGAGACAAACTCAAACAATGGGTTTAATAAATGTTCTAAAAAATCGAGTTAAAAAATCTTGAATACCTATCAAGAATGAATAAACAAAACGTCTCTGCATAAAATAACCCAACTAAGCAGGGCAAGTTAACAATTAACTGTTTATAGCATTATTCTGTGTAACTCAAACGTGTACCATATTCTCAGGAATCATCTACTTCTTACTTACTGTATGTGAAGTCAACCTCATTTATTTTTACGAACATAACAGTTAGTTTTACGGCACCTCAACCCTTTTTGGGTTAGTATATGCTGCCGTCAATCTTTGCCACATACTTAGGTTGCCTACAGACCTGTTGGTCTCAACATATAGAGATATTTACCTCGTATCTCATTTGTACGGGTTAGGCACAAGGCCCTATTAACGTGGACCATGAACAAACCGAAGTTCATGGGTGGCGGATGAAAGATTGCGTTGATCCCTTCGGAATTCCCCTCAAGGGGGCGTCTCAGGCACTGGGCGACCCGTGATGCTTAAGGATAGAGCCCAGGTGGATGAGCAGTTTCATGACTTGAAATACTCTACTTTAACCCTTTCTTGGGTAGACGGGCAGTCAGAGAGCCCCGCTCCGATTAATCGGCTGCTCAGGTCAAGCCCTAGTACCTATATGATTTTCCCAACCCTATTGCCTTTATGGCAAGCCCCAAACCCTTTTTATCATATGGGTGCTAGAAGGTGGGGGCTGCGGGTCTACATGTCCTGGGAATGACGTTAAACTTTATCTGATGGTGAGGTTCCAGTTTTGAGGTTTGGGGGTAATGTGGAGCACCCTTCATCACCATTGTTCCCTTGTCCACTCTGACCCGGAGTGGTAGTACCTGTTAGGACTCCATCTATGGGTTAAATAGACAAATGTTAATTATAAAAACAATTGTATTATCCATTAAGAACTGATTTATTTCAAAATTTATCGGCATTAAATGACCCATCGATGTTGATATGCCGTAAAACAGACCAAACCAAACCAAATTTACCATATAACATATACCCTTCTTTCATGGTTGAATAATTTGTATTGGCAATGAATTGGTTTTCTCTAAGGCACACACAGACGAAATGTACGGATGTTACATAATCTATGCGGTTGCATAAGATTTATTGTCAATCCCTGTATTTCTAAAGGGATGGCCCTTTTCATATTACGGGCGGGACTTTCCATGGAATAGACAAAGTCACGTGGACCTGGTTGGGTCCTCAGTTTCAGTTTGGACGTCAGGCAGAGAAGATGTCCTGCCCTTAACTGGAACTCACCTGCATACGCCGCTATGTTAGTCAGATGTTTAGTTACATGAAATGTATAGTTAAGTAAATAAAAGCTTAAGAAAAATAACACGGTTTTGTGGTTGGTGAATGTCTTGGTAAAGACTGATCTAGAAGAAGAATGAGTTAAGTGCGACCGACCACCCAAGACGAAGTCCAGACGCTAGAAGAGAATAGAAGTTTAAAGTAAGAAGAAGGATATGCAACACGGAGAAGCCCAATATGCTCAAGTCTCTGTTGTAGCAAGATGGGGATATTATCCGGAGATAGAACTACTATATTAGAAAAGGAGGAAGAAAGAAAATAAGAGATGATAAAGGTTTTCATCATCATCATCCATGCATGTCGCGCAGTTTGCACCGATATCCATGACAATCTCTCGCCAGCCTTCCCTATCATTCCATTGCACCTGGGAGTTCATTCCTCGATGCAGCCAGCCATCTTTTACATAGTGGTCAATTAGGTCCTTGCTGGAGCGTCCCACACTAGCATGTCCATGTGTTATAGCTTCCACAGGAGAACAATCGCTTATGAGTTCGTCCTTGCTTCTCCAGCAGTGGCGCATGCTTGTCCGTCTCACTCGGATGCTCTGTGAGATAGGGGGCAGGTGTCCTACAGCTGTTCCCTAGTGGGGTGCGTTCCAACGACTTGTTCAATACTGCCACGCCAACATTCTTGTGCAGGTTCCTGTCTAGCTTACTCCTCAAGGCGCCTCGTCCAGGGTCCAGGTGGTGCAGCCATACAGCAAGTAGCTGATATGACTACAGCCTGGAAGAAATGTCGCGTAAATGAACACAAAACAGTTTTTGACCGGAGTGTGGAACCTCCCGAATGGGGAACTGAGTGTCAACCGGAAATTTTCGGGTGTTGACCCGAACCGGAAGTCACGCGGTGTCGTGGAACAACGAAGAAAGGGTTACCGCTTCTTTTCGATTGGGACAGCGTAGGGTTAAGAACGTACCCTTGGTCCCGTGTGTGAATTACGGTAGTTAATAGTTCTCTCTCTCTCTCTATCTCTCTCTATCTCTTCTCTCTGCCTTTACTCCTCTCGATACGAACCCACGAGACGAGCCTACCCTGGAAAATAAAGGCTAGCAGTTGTGACTACATATTTTCTCGCGTTGTAGTTGTTATCACAGAATGACCACCACGTGCCGAAGACATTTTTAGTACGGTGAATATATCGTCCGCCGCCGCCGCGGGCGTTACATATATACGCTTTGGGTAACTGTGGACCAATATATATATTACCAACCCCCTCCGCACGAAAGTAGGATACGAACACAAGGTCAATTTCTTAGCGGAGTCAACAGGTTTGAATTCAAGAGTTTTCCCTTCTCCTAGACCGGTTTGCCCTAACCAAGGTTAAAAGAGCCAGTCTGCCTACTAATTTACCTATAGCTGGAGGGAGAGTAGAATTCATACCTTTCCAAAAGGGTATTAGCGCTTAGTGAAAATGCAATTACCACGTCCAGGATTGGAACTCGGGCCAACGAGTCCATTTCCCATGACTTTAACCATTACACCAACGCGCTTTCTAACTGTGACCAATAATACGACACGTTACGGATATCGTTTTTAGTGCTCGGAAAAAAGGCACAACAAAGGTGGGTTCACATTGGGAATTTTAAGGGTCAATTCAAAAGGGTCACTATACCCGTGCACGGTTGTACATTATGGAGATCACGGACAGAGATGATAACCACTACTATATATATATATATATATATATATATTATATATATAATTTGGGAGAATATGTTGGCTAAATTGAAGTCGAACCTATTTTATGAAAGTTAATTCATTAATAATTAATTAGGCGGGATTTACCTATTAAAATTTAAGGCTAAACAATCGAGAAATAAAATCAAATCTCTGTAATGTACATTTCGGCCGTATTAGGCCTCATCAAGCAGAAGCTATAGATAAACGAAGACCGCCCGTGTGTGGTTGAAGCCTGAACAATTTGAACAGACAGGTTTCGAATCACCACAGGGCGGTCTTCGTATCATAGCTCTGCTGATGAAAGGCCTAATAGGCCGAAATGTACATATAGAGATTGATTTTTCTCGATTTTGTTTAGCCTTTCATTTAAATAGGTAAATCCCGCCTAATTATTATAAATTGAATTAACTTTCATAAAATTAGGTTCGACTTCAAAATTAAGCACATATTCTCCCAATATTGTCGCTGAAAAATAAGCCATATCACAAAACATCATCTGTTTGTTTTACTTCTTCATATAATATAATATATTATATATATATATATATATATATATATATATATATTAACTTCTCCAATATAACTTACAAAGGGTAAGACATTTATTTTATCCTATCCAATATTTTATATGTTAATTAATTCAATGCTTCGATAAAGAGTCCCCATAGAATGTGAAAAAAAGGGTTTCATTCAATTTTTATTATATTCATTGGTTCATTTTACTTAGTTCTACTATATATATATATATATATTATATATATATATATATATTTAAATATATATTATATATATAAAGTGTTTGTTCTGGTTCCAAATGGAGAAATTCAATATTTTTATAAAAAAAGAAGGTCCGCAAAATGGATTATGTTTTTAGTAAAAACTTTTATTTATTTTTATCTTACATATGCGACAGCGTTGTTTCAGATCTTCTGGTATCTTCTTTCAGGCTTTGATCAATAATATTAAAAAAAAAACGCGAGGAACACACATAACATACAAATTTTTTTTCTCTCCATATTATTGATCAAGCCTGAAGAAGATAACCAAGAAGATCTGAAACGACGTGTTCGCATAAAATAATTTTTTTTTCTAAGAACATAATTCATATTGCGACCTTCTTTTTTTATAATATATATATATATATATATATATATATATATATATAATANTTAACTTTTTAAACTCCGCTTAAGAAATTGACTGTTTCACATCCTGCCCGTCGAGGGGTTGATCAATGTATACTACCTTGTTCCTTGGTTAATTTTGCCGTCATTTCGAACCCAGTGTATTCCTGTATAGCCTGTACTTAAACATTAATACAATTAATACTATACATTAATAAAACAACATAAAATCCGACACCAAACATCGACTGCCTTCATGGAAGGCCTGGGGAGAAATCCCGAAACAAATCAGTCCCTAAGAGGAGTGATGCTGAAATCCAGTCTACCCACCAACTCCTACGACACTACTGCGTCAACTCCATTGCTCCCTTACCTTTCCTTTAGATCACAGAGCAGTGTGAAAGGAGATTTGTGCTTGGACAACAGCTCATCCTCCATATAATCCGCCAGGCTACTGTAGTTAAAAACAAAACAAAAAAACTTGGACACTACTCCAATCGTTTTCTTTCTATATCTCATAGACAGAAGGATGCCAAACAACAAAACAAAGGCTGGTAATATTCGTGGAGTTCTCTTTCCTCAAAAACGCGAGCGGTGGCTGCTGAAAAAAACCCAGCTACGATAGACGTTCGTATCTGCAGTGTCACTTGAAAAAAAAAAACACAGCTTAGGACGTTTTTCCCGAAAACCCAACCCCAACTTCAACCCAAACCCCTAACCCTAACCCTACACTAAGCCCCTAGTTAAATAATCAGTTTTATACAAAATTGTGGCGGGTTCTGTTTTTTCCGTTCAACCTGTTACAGATGACCCAGAAAAAACAGGCCAAATTATTCATTTTATTCCCATTAACTAACCCTACCCATACTGACCCTAACCCTTTTTTTTTTTTTTCAAGTGACACCGCTTCGGCTACGGACTTCCATCTTTGTTCTTGTTCTGGGTTATTTCTTGCCAAACCATCCCTGTAGATGAATAAAAAGTAAAGTCGACGGGCGGCCTAAAGTCGGTATCAGCCAGTCAGCGAGGAGTCTATCTCCTTTTCAATAGCGCTAGACCAAGGAGATTATTTTAGCATCTGAGGTGGAGCGGCACACCTGCCATCAGCTCCTTACTTTCCGCACAGATCCCTGTGCTATCTACGCTGAGTTGGCGTCAGTATCGAACCAGGAACCTTGTGGTTTTCTATCCGAACGCTCTACGACTGCAAGCTATAGCTGGGGGTGAGGGGTTCATAACTTAAACATTTTTAACGTAACTTATAACTAACATGGCGAAAAGATGCTTAATTTTTGAGTCCAAATCACTTCATGTTTATATAAGATTTTTGCCTTATATGGCAATTTGAAATTAAGCAGCGTATCAATTGTAAATTGTAAAGTGTCAAAGTTCAAGTAGTTCTCCTTGTCACAACAGTTTGTCATCCACAGAGGAAAGCAACACTTGTCGTTCGTTTTGACGTCTGCTAAGAACCAAACGTCTAGCAGGTGCCTCACAAATTCGTTTTTAGATCTAAAAACGTTTAAATCAACCACTGTTAAGTTTTAAGGGCCATCATTGGCCAATAGATTCTTGGTAAAGAGTACTCCGATAATGAATCCTTTGGTATTAGTGAGTTCGATTCTCACTGGGTGACCCATAATCTGGCTTGTGCCACATCTAAGCTAAGCTTAGTAATAAGTATATCCAAATTTCCGGGCACCTCATGTGGTGTAATGGATAGCAAGCTAGATTAGCAAGACCAGTGTTAGTGAGTTTCGATTCTCACTGGGTGCCCCACACTTCTGGCCTTGTGCCGCATCTGAGCTAAGCTTAGAAAATAACTATATCCAATTTTCCGGGACCTCACGTGGTGTAATGGTTAGCAAGCTCGCTTCGAACCATTGTTAGTGAGTTCATTCTCACTGGGTGCCCCATACTTCTGGCCTTTGCCACACCTAAGCTCAGCTTAGTAAATAACTATATCCACATTTTCCAGGCACCTCATGTGGTGATGGTTAGCAGCTAGTATTTGCAGACCATTGTTAGTGAGTTTCGATTCTCACTGGTGCCCCATACTTCTGGCCTGTGATCTAAGCTCAATTAGTATACTATATCCAAATTTTCCGGCACCTCACGTGGTGTAATGGTTAGCATGCTCGCTTCGCAAACCATTGGTGCCCATACTTCTGGCCTTGCGCCACATCTAAGCTACCTTAGTAAATAACTATATCCAAATTTTCCAGGCACCTCATGTGTTGCAATGGTTTGCTATCTAGCTTGCTAACCTTCTGAGTTCGATTCTCACTGGGTGGTTATTCTTTGCATTGTGCCGCATCTAAGCTATGCTTAGTAGATAACTATATCCACATTTTCCAACACCACATGAAAAGAAGAGTAAAGGAAGTAACTTTTATGAACTCTTATGAATCAGGGGTGAACCTTAAAATATTGTCGAGACATGTCAGCACTTTGGCGCGTTAATTCGACGCGCCCTTTTTTATTCGCCCTCACTCCCAAACAAGTGTCAATCTTTAATAGCTTTTTAAAGTGAAGGACTGCGTTTGTTTTAGTCACGTGCATAGACATTTACCAACTCCCGAGCAGGATGTGTCCAATTTTTAAGCGGGTTTAACAGATTTGAATATATATATTTACAACCTCACACGAGCAGGATTTGACCACAGGTCATTCTTAAGCGGAGTTCCACAGGTTTGAATTCAGAGATTTCCTTCTTCTAGACCGGTTGAACTCGGGTGCGACGAGTCCATTCCCATGACTTTCCATTACACCACGCGCTTCCTAAACAGATTTGAATATAGAGTTTTTCTCTCCTAGCCTAGTTGATTAACCAAGGTTAAATAGCCCAGTCTGCCCTACTACTTACCAATAGCTGGAGGGTGAATAGTAGGTTCATACATTTCCATGTGAATGCAAACAGTCTCGTCAAGTTTTTGAACTCGTCTCGTCTTGTATATGTTTCTGTTGGAGTTTATTATATAAGGCGTGTGGCAGATAGTCACTCCTACTTATAGACTCGCCGATAAGCACGTGACCAGGAAGGCAACTCTTATCCAATCACTGGCGGTGCTCTGCTGCTGCTGTTTATATTTATACTGGCTGATTTTAATCTTAGCACACAGCTACTTGGTCTTCTTGGAGTCGAACCTAAGGATACTTATCCACAGGACTTTGACTTACCAAGGATACTATACCACAGACTTATTGACTTACCAAAGGATACTATACCACAGGACTTATGCTTACAAAGGATTGCTATAACTCGGAACTACTTTAAGTTCTTTACAACTGACCAAGGATGACGGCTAGATACTTACAGTTTCTACAAGCAAAATACACAGAGTGGTACCTTGACTTACGAGTTTATTGTCTGCTCGCAACTCACTTCTTCGTATGTCAAATCATTTTTTCTTCATTGATATAAAGTGAATACCATTAATCTGCGCCAAATTTATTGTCGCTTTTATTTATTTTATATGAAAATACTACTGCATTGTATAAAAATACATAAAATAAGTCACCCCAAATGTAGTATGTATCAGTTTAAAAACAAACGAGAAATTTGAGAAAATCAGCTAGTGTAATGGTTAGAATCCCCGCCTGTCAGCCTGGCAGTCAGGGTTCGAATCACACACAGAGCAGTCTCTGTCTATAACTCTGCTGATAAGGCATGATATGCCAAATGTATACAGAGATCGAATTTTTTCTTCGATTGGTTTACGCCTTTACTTTTGAACTGATATGCTCGCTTAATTTATTAATTATCAACTAATTAAATTTCAGTTAGGTATGACTTCATTAAGCACTTATTCTCCCATAATAAAATAAATAATAATCAAAAATAGAATGTAATGAATGCTGTATATTTTTTCATGAATATTTTTCCTGGCGTAATATTTGAAGCTTAAATGTTTTTAGGAAGTTGAGCATAAGCGTATCTGAAGCTCGTTCGTACTTCAAAGCAAAAAATCGATCCAGTTACAGCTCGTAACTTGGAAAACTCGTAAATTGAGGTAGTCGTAAGTCACGTGGTTGCAGCCATACAGTAACACTGACACCCCTAACGTTTGGAAGAATTCTCGCTTAATCTTATCAGAGAGATCAGATTTCCATATGATCGATAATGTTTCTATAGCTGTCTATG
Organism: Doryteuthis pealeii; assembly: GCA_023376005.1. Lineage (NCBI taxonomy): Eukaryota > Metazoa > Mollusca > Cephalopoda > Myopsida > Loliginidae > Doryteuthis > Doryteuthis pealeii. The sequence continues at coordinate 30,759,607 of CM042173.1, read as the reverse complement.
CTTTCCTATGCATATATTGATATCAGTTTCTGTAGATGGGGATTACTACTTTGAATGTGAACAGGTCTACTGATTTGAGAGACTTCGTTTTTCTGGTTCACACAGACGTTGATGCTTCTTATGCTTCTATCGGCTATGCAGAAGTGATTCAGCTTGCGCAGGTGTATTTGCGAGAAGCGCTAGATCATCTGCGAAGTCCGCATTTGTTAGTTTCTGCTGGATATCATCGGTTTCTGGCCTTTTCTTAGCGTGAAACCTTTTTCCTTTATTAGATCTAATAGTAGTTTAGATATATTATCAATATATTATTATCTTTGTTCCTTAATCTTACGACCGTTATCATTTTGCAACACCTCTGGTTAAAAATGGGAACGTCCAATCATCCAGGTGAAATGCAAGAATGTAAATCCTATTTATATGGTGTGGTTTATCGCCGAATTATTATTTCTTATGAGTGTTGTCACCTTGCTCATAATGGACCATTCCGTTTTTATACAAGAAAGAGAAAGGAAGAAAAAGGACATGCTCACGAAAGAATATAATAGAAGAAATAAAGGAGTAGGAGAAAGATAGTTAGAGGAGGTGAGCGGCCGAAGGATAACACTAATAATGGACCATTCCGTCATATATAAAGAAGAAAGGTAAGAAAGGACATGCTACGTAGAAAGAAAACAATGAGAACAAGATAGAGAGCAGGGGAAAGATATAGGGAGGGTGTGGGTGGCGAAGCGATAACGCTAATCTGTTACAATCGAGCGTAAGGAGAAGATGAAGAAGGACAGAAAGAAAAGAGCGAGAGAGTTAAATCAAGCTTATTATACTTTCTACATAATGAACTATTCTGCAATAGCTCTTTAGTAAAATATATCAATCATTGAATAATTAATTATCATACTGTGGTATATCCACAGGTCCTGTTAGTTTTTATTATATTTATAATAGAGTATTTAGCAATAGCTCTTAAGTAAACATATCAAACGTTGTAATAATTAATTATCTACTTGGGTATATCCACAGGTCCTGCTAGTTTTATTTATATTTTAATAGGTATTTAGCAATAGCTCTTAAGTAAACATATCAAACTTGTAATATTAAATATATACTGTGGTATATCCACAGGTCCTGTTAGTTTTATTATATTTTATAGAGTATTTAGCAATAGCTCTAGTAGATATAAATTGTGATAATGTATCTCCTTGTCGGACTCCAGCGACTATGTCAAAGAACGGTTTATCTAAACAACCAAATAATGTAATGAAAACCATGGCTATTAACGTTAAGCCAATTCTGCGGCCAGCACTCGTCTGTGTGGCGAGGATCGAATTAATTTTTTTAGGTTATAGCCATGGTTTTCTTACATTATTTGGTTGTTTAGATTAAACCGTTCTTTGACATAGTCGCTGGAGTCCGACAAGGAGATACATTATCACAATTTATATCTACTAGAGCTATTGCTAAATACTTAATAAATATAATAAAACTAACAGGACCTGTGGATTACCACAGTATGATAATTTAATTATTACAACGTTTGATATGTTTACTTAAGAGCTATTGCTAAATACTCTATTATAAATATAATAAAACTAGCAGGACCTGTGATACCACAGTATGATAATTTTATTTACAACGTTTGATATGTTTACTTAAGAGCTATTGCTAATACTCTATTATAATTAATAAAACTAACAGGACCTGTGGATTACCACAGTATGATAATTTAATTATTTCAATGATTGATATATTACTAAAGAGCTATTGCAGAATGTTCATTATGTAGAAAGTATAATAATTTGATTTAACTCTCTCGCTCTTTTTCTTTCTGTCCTTCTTTCATCTTCTCCTTCGCTCGATTGTAACAGATTAGCGTTATCGCTTCCGCACACCCACACCCTCCCTATATTTTCCCCTGCTCTCTATCTTTGTTTCTCATTGTTTTTCTTTCTACGTAGCATGTCCCTTTTTTTACCTTTCTTTCTTATAATATGAACGGGATGGCCATTATTAGTGTTATCCCTTCGGCGCTCACCTCTCTAACTATCTTTCTCCTACTCTCTTTATTTCTTTCTTATTATATTCTTTCTGTTGTGCATGTCCTTTTTCTTCCTTTTCTTTCTTGTAATAAAACGGAATGGTCCATTATGAGCAGAGGTGACAACACTCATAAGAAATAATAATTCGGCGGGATAAACCACACCATATAATAGGATTTACATTCTTGCATTTCACCTGGGATGATTTGGACGTTCCCATTTTTAACCAGAGGGTGTTGCAAAATGATAACGGTCGTAAGATTAAGGAACAGATAATTAATAATTGATAATATATCTAAACTATGCTATAGATCTAATAAGGAAAAAGGTTTCACGCTAAGAATGGCCAGAACCGATGATATCCAGCAGAAACTATTACAAATGCGGACTTCGCAGATGATCTAGCGCTTCTCGCAAATACACCTGCGCAAGCTGAATCACTTCTGCATAGCGTAGAAGGCAATAAAAGCATCAACGTCTGTGTGAACTCAGATAAAACGAAGTCTCTCAAATCAGTAGACTGTTCACATTCCTAAGTAGTAATATCCCATCTACAGAAACTGATAAATATATGCATAGGAAAGGCATACGCTATAGAACATTATCGATCATATGGAAATCTGATCTCTCTGATAAGATTAAGCGAGAATCTTCCAAACGTTAGGGGTGTCAGTTTACTGTATGGCTGCACCACGTGACTTACGACTACCTCAATTTACGAGTTTTCCAAGTTTACGAGCTGTACTGGATCGATTTTTTGCTTGTGAAGAACGAGCTTCAGATACGCTTATGTCCTCAACTTCTCTAAAACATTTAAGCTTCCAATTACGCCAGGAAAATATTATTCATGAAAAATATAACAGCATTCATTACATTCTATTTTTTTGATTATTATTTATTTTTTTATGGGAGATAAGTGCTTAATTGAAGTCATACCTAACTGAAATTTAATTAGTTGATAATTAATAAATTAAGCGAGCATATCAGTTCAAATGTAAAGGCGTAACCAATCGAGAAAAAAATTCGATCTCTGTATGTACATTTTGGCATTCATCCTTATCAGCAGAGTTATATAGACAGGAGACGCTCTGTGTGTGATTCGCCTGACTGCCGGCTGACAGGCGGGGATTCTAACCATTACACTAGCTGATTTTCTCAAATTCTCGTTTGTTTTTAAACTGATACATACTACATTTTTGGGTGACTTATTTTTATGTATTTTTATACATGCAGTAGTATTTTTCATATTAAAATAAATAAAAGCGACAATAAATTTTTGGCGGGCAGATTAATGGTATTTCACTTTTATACATGAAGAAAATGTTTGACATACGAAGAAGTGAGTTGCGAGCAGACAATAACTCGTAAGTCAAGGTACACTCTGTGTATTTTGCTTGTAGAAACTGTTAAGTATCTAGCCGTCATCCTTGGTCAGTTGTAAAGAACTTAAGTAGGGTCCCGAGTTATAGCAATCCTTTGTAAGTCAAAGTCCTTTGGTAAGTAATAGTCCTGTGGTTAGTATCCTTTGGTAAGTCAATAGTCCTGTGGTAGTATCCTTTAGGTTCGACGTCCAAGAAGATCCAAGTAGCTGTGTGCTAAGATTAAAATCAGCCAGTATAATATAACAGCAGCAGCAGGACCGCCAGTGATTGGATAAGAGGGCCTTCCCTGGTCACGTGCTTATCGGCGAGTCTATTAGTAGGAGTGACTATCTGCCACACGCCTATATAATAAAACTCCAACAGAAATATACAAGACGAGACGAGTTCAAACCTTGACGAGACTGTTTGCATTTCACATGGAAATGTATGAACCCTACTATTCACCCTCCAGCTATTGGTAAGTAGTAGGGCAGACTGGGTTAACCTTGGTTAATCAACTAGGCTAGGAGAAGAAAACTCTATATTCAATTGTTAGGAAGCGCGTGGTGTAATGGTTAAGTCATGGGAAATGGACTTCGTCGCCCCGAGTTCAAACGGTCTAGAAGAAGAAATCTCTGAATTCAAACCTGTGGACCCGCTTAGAAATTGACCTTGTGTCAATCCTGCTCGTGTGGAGGGTTGGTATATATATATTCAAATCTGTTAAACTCCGCTTAAAAAAATTGGTCTTGTGACAATCCTGTGGAGTTGTAAATGTCTATGCACGTGACTAAAACAACGCAGTCCTTCACTTTAAAAAGCTATTTAAGATTGACACTTGTTTTGGGAGTGGGAGGGGGCGAATAAAAAAGGCGCGTCGAATTAACGCGCCAAATGCTGACATGTCTTGACACATATTTTAAGGTTCACCCCTGATTCATAAGAGTTCATAAAGAGTTACTTCCCTTTACTCTTTTTTCATGTGGTGTTGGAAAATGTGGTATAGTTTATCTACTAAGCATAGCTTAGATGCGCACAATGCCAGATTATGGGCACCCAGTGAGAATCGAACTCAATAAATGGTTAGCAAGCTAGATTAGCAACCATTGCACCACATGAGGTGCCCTGGAAAATTTGGATATAGTTATTTACTAAGCGTAGCTTAGATGTGCGCAAGGCCAGAAGTATGGGGCACCCAGTGAGAATCGAAATCACTAACAATGGTTGCGAAGCGAGCATGCTAACCATTACACCACGTGAGGTGCCCGGAAAATTTGGATATAGTTATACTAAGTTGAGCTTAGATGGCACAAGGCCAGAAGTATGGGGCACCAGTGAGATCGAACTCACTAACAATGGTCTGCAAATACTAGCTTGCTAACCATTACACCACATGAGGTGCCCTGGAATGTGGATATAGTTATTTACTAAGCTGAGCTTAGGTGTGGCAAAAGGCCAGAAGTATGGGGCACCAGTGAGAATCGAACTCACTAACAATGGTTTGCGAAGCGAGCTTGCTAACCATTACACCACGTGAGGTGCCCGGAAATTTGGATATAGTTATTTTCTAAGCTTAGCTCAGATGCGGCACAAGGCCAGAAGTGTGGGGCACCCAGTGAGAATCGAACTCACTAACACTGGTCTGCTAATCTAGCTTGCTATCCATTACACATGAGGTGCCCGGGAAATTTGGATATACTTATTTACTAAGCTTAGCTAGATGTGGCACAAGGCCAGATTATGGGTCACCAGTGAGAATCGAACTCACTAATTACCAAAGGATTCATTATCGGAGTACTCTTTACCAAGAATCTATTGGCCATGATGGCCCTTAAAAACTTAACAGTGTTGATTTAACGTTTTTAGATCTAAAACGAATTGTGAGGCACCTGCTTAGACGTTTGGTTCTTAGCAGACGTCAAAACGAACGACAAGTGTTGCTTTCCTCTGTGGATGACAAACTGTTGTGACAAGGAGAACTACTTGAACTTTGACACTTTACAATTTACAATTGATACGCTGCTTAATTCAAATTGCATATAAGGGCAAAAATTCTTATATAAATGAAGTGATTTGGACTCAAAATTAAGCATTCTTTCGCCATGTTAGTTATAAGTTACGTTAAAATGTTTAAGTTATGAAACCCTTCACCCCCAGCTATAGCTTGCAGTCGGTAGAGCGTTCGGATAGAAACAAGGTTCCTGGTTCGATACTGGTCCTCGCCAACTCAGCGTATGAGTAGCACAGGGATCTGTGCGGTAAAGTAAGGAGCTGATGGCAGGTGTGCCGCTCCACCTCAGATGCTAAATAATCTCCTTGGTCTAGCGCTATTGAAAAGGAGATAGACTCCCTCGCTGACTGGCTGATACCGACTTTAGGCCGCCCGTCGACTTTACTTTTTATTCATCTACAGGATGGTTTTGGCAAGAAATAACCCAGGAAGATTGATATGTTATTAAACAAAGAAAGATTGAAGTCCGTAGCCGAAGCGTGTCACTTGAAAAAAAAAATAGGGTTAGGGTTCAGTATTGGGTTAGGTTAGTTTAATGGGAAAAAATGATAATTTGGGCTCTGTTTTTTCTGGGTCATCCTGTATACAGGGTGACCGAGAAAAACAGAACCCACAAATTTGTAATAAAACTTTAACTTTAACTAGGGCTTAGTGTTAGGGGTTAGGGTTAGGGGTTTGGGTTGAAGTTGGGGTTGGGTTTTCGGGAAAACGTCCTAAGCTGGTTGTTTTTTTTCAAGTGACACTGCTTCAGATACGAACGTCTATCGTAGCTGGGTTTTTTTCAGCAGCCACCGGCTAGCGGTTTTTGAGGAAGGAGGAACTCCACGAATATTACCAGCCTTTGTTTTGTTGTTGGCATCCTTCTGTCTATGAGAGACGATGGAGTAGTGTCCAAGTTTTTTTTGTTTTGTTTTTAACTACATAGCCTGGGCGGATTCATATGGAGGATGAGCTGTTGTCCAAGCAGCAAATCCTCCCTTTCCACACTGCCTCTGTGATCTAAAGGAAAGGTAAGGGAGCAATGGAGTTTGACAGCAGTAGTGTCGTAGGAGTTGGTGGGTAGCACTGGATTTCAGCATCACTCCTCCTTAGGGACTGATTTGTTTCGGGATTTTCTCCCCAGGCCTTTCCATGAAAGGCAGTCGATGTTTTGTGTCGGGATTTATTGTGTTTTATTATGTATAGTATTAATGTATTAATGTTTAAGTACAGGCTATACAGGAATACACTGGGTCGAAATGACGGCAAAATTAGACCAAGGAACAAGGTAGTATACATTGATCAACCCCTCGCACGGGCAGGATGTGAACAAGGTCAATTTCTTAAGCGGAGTTTAAAAGGTTTTAAACCAGAGTTTTGTTTCTCTAGACTGGTTACTAACCCAAGTTTAAAGAGCCTGTTGGTCCTGCTTAACTCATAGCTTGGGGAGTAATTGGATACTACCTTTCCAAGAGTATTAGTACAATGTGAATGGCAACAGCCTCGTCCAGGATTTGAACGTGTTCGACGAGTCCATTTTTTACGACTCTAACCTTAATCACGCGATCCTCCAAAGGTAATAATCGTCGTTTCAAGACATTTGTTTGTTTGTTTTTTTTTTTTTGTTTTTTTTTTTTTTTGAGAGACAGGAAAAATTAGTCGTAAAAGTCGTTCAATAACATGAGTATATACAGTAATCGATTTTAAGGCGTTTTCAACTATTAATACTGCAGATTCGTCTCTATTTTTTACGAAACTACGTCACTGCATACGTCACATTACCAAAAATTCGTCCATTACTAGAAGAAAGTACAAAACTTGTTGAATTAATTTGAATTTAACTGAGAAACTTGATTTATTCTAGAAAGAAAGATTTTTTTGAATTTCAAAGGAAAACTATTTTTATGTCTAATAAAAGATTTTCAATGATCTGTCTAATTCTATTTACGAAAGAGCGTAGAAAAATCATTTTACGTACTTTTTGGAAGTCGATAAATCGAGTAAGAATTCTTTTTAAATACTTTTAGCACTACATTAAAATATTCGTTCAATTCTCATCAAATTTTGTAAATAAAGGTGTATTTAAAAAACAAATCTGTCTCTGTCAATAAATAAACACATTTTCCATCCCTCTAAGGCATATCTTTCAATTATTTTTACACCGCCCGGACGTGCGTTTTTTTCTTTGTTTTTGTTTTTTTTGCATAGTGCAATATAAATACATTTACGTGTCTCTCGTATGCAAAGGTTCTGACTCTGATGCACTTGATGCACTTTGAACGTTTTCTCTGTTTAATTGTTGACTTGTTAGCGTACACGTTTCTAATCATAGATTATTTAAAGTCCGGCAGTGCGTTTTATGATCTTACAGTCTGTCGCATTGCAACCAAATAAAAAGGGACGCACTTCTTCGTGCCGACCCGGTACCCCCCCACCAGCCACCACCACCTCATTAAAGGTAGAGGCAAGGTGGTTTTTAATTTTTGTGTGCCGGCAATGTCAAAACTGAACATCAAAAGCGAAGTGAAAGTTGAAGACGACTAAATAAAAGAGAACGCAGGATTCGATGGAGAATTGGACAATAGATGGAATTTAGAGGGCGTTAAGTGTACCTGCCTCTTACACAAATACTAACAGTAAAGTGGGTTTTTATTTTTTCAGAATGAGAAAAATCGAAATATAATAACCACCCCCTTCTGCTATTCTCTGTGTCTGTCTTTTATCTCTCTTGTGTTTGCATCAGAACTTTCTTTATATGTCTATATAATCGGTGTTGTACGACCCTTTCTTTCTTTTTCCTCTCTGTATGTTCAGCCCTGTCATTTATAAGAATATCTTGATATCTACTCACACACACATTATATTAATATATATATATATATATATATATATATATAATTATATACCAACTTGTTGGTAAATCCTCGCGGTGAGAAAAAACCAGCCATAGTTTGATTTAAAAATATACTACCAAACATCAAACCGGAAGAAACAATTTTTTGTAAAAAGAAGACCAAGATAATCATACGCAACAAACATTAATCTATTAGGACAATATCTTTGCAAAAAGAAAAAAAACAATGTATATGTAAATATTAATAATTATATATAATATATATAAGAATATATATATACATACCAAACGCGCCAGAGACTAAAAGCTAATAAAAAAAAGTGCTCATACCTAAGTAGAGCAAATAATAAAGATAATCTAGTGAGTCCAGACGAACCTACAAAAGTTTCGCCTAATGCTCTTCAGGGCTAAGATCTGACTCTCTCTCTCCTCTCTCTCTCTCTCCTCTCTATATATATATTATATATATATATATATATATATTATATATAATATATATACGTTTTTGAGACTTTTAGGTTTATAAATAAAATTTAAAATTATTTTTAAACCAAAATACGTTTATTATAACACCATGGTTAAAAGACATTTACCCAGAACGTGAGCATAAGTTGAATCTCTCGTGTTAAACGTAAGCTTCCTTTGTTTTATTCACCAAAACAAGATGACTAGTGTTTATGAAAGCATTTTACAATTTTTTGGGTTTTTCCCAATTTTTTTTTTTTAAAATGAATTTCAATTTGAATTACATTTTATAAACCCCCATAAAGTTTGAAACAGGCGCATATATACTACCTATATCTTATAATGCCGGATGTGCTTCCCATTTTTTTAATATCTCAACATAATATATATATATATATATATAATATATATAATAATTCTATATATATATTTTGTTGTAATTGTTTTCATTACGTAGTTTCATCCAAGACATACTAAATTTAATACATACACACCACCTGCCCTCTCTTTGTCTCTGTCTTTCTCTCTCTCTCTCTCTCTCTCTCTATATATATTATATATATATATATATATATATATATATATATATATGAAAGACACAATTTTAGTATGTAGCTTTTTTGATTGAATTTTCTTGTGAACGAGATGTTACAATTGATCTTTTTAGTCAAATTAGAATCGGTCCAACTTCTTTGTGTATTGAAGTATGGGTTCTTTTCGACCATGTTTGGTCAATCTTCAAGGACGTGGGTGTTCTATGTACTTGTTTTTTGTTTAATGGCATATTAAATTCGTGGTTATCTATTGCCAAAGTTTTCCTTGTATTAGACCAGTGGTAAGATTCCACCCATGACCAAGGGGATGAGGGGTTCATATATTTTCCAGTTATTAATAAAAAAAATGTACGTATAGCACAACTGGAGTTGAACTCGCTTACACTATGTTTGTGGAGTGCTGGATTGATTCTGTATATATATATATATATATATATACATATATTATATATATATATATATGTTACATATCATTAGTTTACCTAATGATATGACAATAGTGTAGATATCATATTAGTGCAGCTGATGGCCTTGAGGTGATGACACATTTGATCTCACTCTGACCTTGCGTTCTGGGATGATCGTGAAAATCGAAGCCGATAGAAGCCCCATTCCGGTTAAGGGTAGCACTCAGTTAGTTAGAGTTTAGAACTTAGAAGCGAAGCTAGCAAGATGTAAGGATCCGCGCGCATTGTCTGGTTGGGGGTTTATGGAATAAAGTAACATCATCGTAAATCGAGTCTGTTGTTATAAAGCTAACACAATGACACAAGGCTTTGATAACAAGAAATACTTAGCACAGAAACCAAACACGGAATCCTCATAGAAGACGAGCCGAAGACCTTAGAAGATATACCAGCAAGATAGATGATAGACATAGAAGAAGCAAAGCCGGAGAAGAGGATACGACAGAGTAAGAAGTAAGAAGCTATATAACATATAGATATTTAGTGCCGGTAAAGAGGTATGCAACATATATATATCTATTAATATATATATATATATATATATATATATATATATATTAACGTGTGTGTGTGTGGTGTTTACAGAGTGGGATGGGTAAATAGTTGAAATTTTAAATTGATTTTACGCATGTGCTTAATCTGTTTCAGTTTGTCTACTGTGCAGCAAACTAGACTCAGTTGGCCACTGTCTGACGAAACAACACAATGACGCAATTCACTCCTCCAGATATTTGAAATATCACATAATCGATATCACTTACACATGTGTTTCGTTCAGTTTATGTGTGTGAAAATATTTCGCACACATACAAGAATCGACCTTCATCAGAGTGAACATTTATTTTTATGAAATAAAAATATATATATATAAATTAAGATATATATATATATATATATATATATATATATATATATATATATATATTAAATAAAAATATAATATATAAATAAATATATATATATATATATATATATATATATATATATATATATATATTCAACTCAAATCGGAACCAAACTAACAGATGTCAACGTTTCAAAACAGATTCACCCAAATGATCCTGATCGTTGCATTCGCCATTGCCACCATTTTTCCCTTTGAGATTCGCCGAAAAATCTTTTCGACATCATTTTTAGAATAGCACAAGTCATGTGACTTGTAATGGTGCCGAGAAAGTCACTTGAAAAGAAACGTTATCAATCGTCCGTGACAAAAAGGAAAACGAATATTCAAAGATCTAAAAAAGACAAAATCTGGAGAAGGCATTAGAATTACAGAATAACTCTATGACGGCCTCACTTAAAAGAGACGTCGATTTGAATATCAAAAAAGCTAAATTACTCTTGTAACGTTTCAGAGACTATTGTTAGGTAATGTGTAAAAAAATTGTTTCGTGGATTATTGTCAATAAATAAGTACAGCCCCTTGTTTAAAAAAAACCCCTAAAAACAAGACAACCTTATCTTATGAAATATGAAAAAATTAACCGACAAAAAACGAATTTTATTTTTTGTCAATAAAGATAAGAGTCTGAATAATTATATCAGTAGATTTTAATAAGTTTAATTTTTTAATAAAAGAACCATAAATACAGAATTCTACTAAAAAATATCAATAAAGAAACTCACCGTGTTGTAAAAAAACGGACCGTTTTATTTATTTTTCAAGATAATGGTGAGTAATTTTTCGCCAATCGGATAATGTGATCTTTGAATTGACTGTTTTTCATTGTAACAACTCTTTATGTTCATTATTTCTTTTTTGCGAGATTTTTTTAAAAGTTCAAAAATATTTATGTTTCTTCCTTCAATATGGCCTGAACTGATCACGTGACTTATTTTATTGGTAAATTCATTTTTGCCATGCTCTTTCGTAAAATTGTAAACAGATGTTTGATATATATATATTTTAATAGTAGGCACGAAGAAACAGTTTGGTTATCAAAATTCAAATACCGCCCTGTCGGCTGGAGCGTTAGAATGAACCGACTGCACCTCTGCAGAGGGGTAATACTCACCCAATTGGACCACCTATTAGCCGTGAGTGGCGACTTGTGATGCTTAAGGATAGAACCCAGGTGGACGAGCAGCTCATGACATGCAATACTCCACTTTAGGCTTTTCTTGGGCTAGACGGGCGGTCGGAGAGGCCCCCTCCGATCAATCGGCTGGTCACATCAAGCCCTAGCACCTATATGATTTTCCCAACCCTATTGCCCTTATGGCAAGCCGCAACCCCTTTTTATCATATGGGTGCTAGAAGGCGGTGGCTGCGAGTCTACATGTCCTGGGAATGACGTTAAACTCTATCTGATAGTGAGGTTCCAATTCTGGAGGTTTGGGGAATGTGGAGCACCCCTTCATCACCATTGCTCCCTGGTCCACTATAACCCGGAGTGGTAGTACCTGCTCGGGTCTCATCTATGGTTTGAATAGAAAAACTTGAGTTTATAAACAAAATGTTATTATGCATTAAGAATGAATTTATTTCACAACTTTGTCGGCATTAAATGACCCACTGAGGTTGATATGCCGTAAAACAAACCAAACAAAAGCAAATTCAAATAAGTATTGTTCCTTTCTACTAAAACAAAGTTTATAACAGTTAAATTCTAATTAATCAAAATATTAAAGTTTTTTTCATTTTTTTTGTTTTGTTGTTGTTGGGGGCTTTAAAATCGTTTAGTTTTCATTATTGTTTGTCGTAAAACAAAACTTTTCCAGACCGATAATCAAAACAGAAGGTTTTTTTTATTTCTCTGAATGTTTAGGATGAGGTTTGATGATTAGTATTATCTGTGTTATTCGGACTATTGTCCCCATCTTCATTGTTATTTGTACAACGTTTCGGCCGATATGCCCTCCGGCCTTTTTCAGGTATTTCTTGTCGGACTCGGGAACGTTTTTCTCCCTATAATAATGTATACATTTTTAGTTTAAATTATGTGATTATTTTTGTTTGTAAGTAATTCTTGTAAAACACTATATGTTTAGATAACTTCATATATATATATATATATATATTATATATATATATATATATATATATATATATATATAATATATATATATATAATACAAACTATATATAAATTAATAATAGTAGGCATGTATTTGTCAAAATTTGATTAAACAGACAATGTGGACATAATTATAGTATAGTATATATAATACAGCGTTCTTCTTTATTCTATGTATTGATGATTTTGACAATACTCATTGATAAACTTACGCAATTCCTGCGGCTATTGGGACGAGAAAAAGGAAAACGAATATTCAGAGATCTAAAAAAAATCTGGAGAAGGCGTTAGAATAACAAAATGCCCCTACCACGGCCTCACTTAAAATTGTCGAAAACTTGAATATCAAAAGTCTAAATTAGGATTGTAACATTTCATAGAAGTCATGTGTACAAAATTGTTTCATTGATTATCGTCCATAAATAAGTACACCCCTAATGATTTTAGAAACACACACAGACACACAAACACCCCCATATATATATATATATATATATATAATATATATATAATAGATTTGATTACTTGAATTTTATTAACGTTGCTGTTTTTCTTGATCGGTGTAAATGTCGTGTCTTCAGACTGCTTCGTTTATCTTGTGTCGAATCTTATTTTAAAATTACATTCTCCCTTTTATCATGTTAGATTTGTGTTAATAACCAAACACCGATGTGTTCATCTCATCATGAATTTAAACCAGTCAATTCAAATCTTAGATGGTCAGTGTTATATATATATATATATATATATATATATATATATATATATATATATATATATACGCACGCACACACATACACACACACACACACACACACAAACACACTCATATATATATATATATATATATATATATATATATATATATAATATATTATAATGTATTAATTTAAAAGCAATTACAATGCAAGTAAAAAATAAAAACAAAAAGATGTTATTTTTTGTCTTATCGATTTCAAAGTAAAACTTTATCTTCAGAGACGATTTTCGGACAATCGTCTCCGAAGATAAAGTTTTACTTTGAAATCGATAGGACACAAAAATAACCATTTTTGTTTTTTTTTTACTTGCATTGTAATTGCTTTCAAATTAATACATTATAACATACTTAACAATGCTTCAAGCAAATTACCAATTACTTTTATATATATATATATATATATTATATATATATTATATATATATATATATGAACACTGACCATGTTCTTTTTCTCATCGTCAATTTAAATCAGAAAATTAATACACACGCACGCGCAGAAAACACACACACAAAAAAACACCGGGTGGTGTAAAAATTAATTTTACCACGCTCTTTCATTAAAAAAATGTAAACCGTTCTTTATTTATATTTTTTAATAATAGACAATAAAATTAGTTTTGTTTTTAGAATTCAAATAAGTATGGTTTCTTTCTAATAAAACCAAGTTTCTAAATTTGACTGTTCCTTGAGCCACTTCTTCACTACTGATTTCACTTCCTCGTCATTGAAACAATGTTGGCCTCTCAAACCCAGTTTTATAATAAAACCAATTTACTAGCAGTGATAATTTACTGTTCTTTGAGCCACTTCTTCACTACATATTTCACTTCTTCGTCATAGGAATAATATTTGTCTCTCAAACTCTCTTTCGTGGGGCCGACGAACAGTCAACATAATTTTACCAGACAGGTATACATGCTTTCATTCAAAGGTGGAACATAGCTATTGAAAGAAACTGTGACTATACAGAGAAGTGATCCACAGAGCACCAGCTTCATTTTGATGTATGATACATGTTCCTGTCTTGGTAATTATACATGCCCTAAACAAAATGGCATTACTTTTTGACTCACCTATGTGGAGAAGTAGGGATGAGATCCACAGAGGACCAGCTTCATTTTGATGTATGATACATGTTTCTGTGTTGGTAAGTATACCGTTACTAAACAAAATGGTATTACTTTTTGACTCCCCCTCGTATTTGGCCATAGAATCCACTGTTTACATTAAACATTGAAATGATGTATTTCAGAAAGTAACATAAATATATTGCTCAAGGAATTTCTGCGAGCCTATAATTTGGTTACATTAAACACCCTAAATCGGAAAATTCCCCATTGATCTGTGCTATATGTTGGAATTTTTAAATTACAATAATTCAATGCTTTAAAGAAAAATATCCATAAAGCTATTGACAATAAAAAGCTGAATCATAAAATATTTTTTCCTCCCTGGGAAAATTATTCTGCGTAACATAGCCTGGTCCATAAAAGATACGAAATTATTACTTTATGGATACTAAATTCTAGATCTCATGAGTGAAAATGTGTCTTCATCCAACATATATCCAGATTTTCAACAATCGTGTCTTTGATCAAATATATATTCCTTAATTTATTTGGCAAACCTGGGCATCTAATATATAAAGGAGAGAATTTGGTAGGTACGTGTCGACGCATAACTCCAAAACGAGAGGTCACTCAGATTTAAAATCTTGCATATACATTGATATCATTCTAACTAAGAAACACTCCAAATTTGGTTATTGTTTCTTTACTGATTAAGGGATATAATTAATTAATTAAACCAAAATCAAACGATTTTTCGAAATCTATAAAATAGCTGCTACTGCTTATCAGCAGCTACATTCCAGCTACAATCATCAGGCGAACCCCACCTTGTTGCCTCTTTGCCTATGTCTACCACGATTTTTTTTCTATAAACATAATATTCTGAATAACTTTTTTGTTAAATTGATATTTTTTTAGTAAAAAAAAAACATGAATTCTGAATTCTACCTGAGAGAAATGTCAATATTACGATATAAAATTATTTCAAAACACTCAAAAATTCAGGATTGCATTTAAAAAAAAAAATTTAATGTTTAAAAAATATCCCTAAAATAAACACTGTAATACATAAATTTTCGGTGATGTTTTTTATTTATATGAACACTCCCTGGTGTTCATAAAAATGTTTTCGTCCGGTCATGGACCGGGTACTTTAGCTAGTATATATATATATATATATATATATATATATATATATATATATATAGTGGACTCTCCTATCGTGAACGATAGATGAGGGTCAGCAGTGAGTGATTTGATTCCTCCCATGTTGTGTATGCTGTGCAAGAAGACATTTTATGTTTCCTCGAGTGTGACAGCAACCCATCCCTACTGCGAGCCATGAAGCCACACTGACAAACGAAATGACCCAAGGCAGGAGTTAAATGTTTTTCTTTTAAAGTTAGGCGGAGCCGATCTCTATGCTTCAGTCTATTTTCTTCAAAGCTCTTTAGTTTAGAAAAACATGTCTTATGCCATTACTTTTAATTCTTTTAATACACACATCGCTTTGTGTGTAAAGGCCGTCACAGAGTGCCCCATTCCTTATATAGATATCGATAGATAGGTATTGATAGATATATATGAATAGATAAATAGATAGATATGAATAGATTGATAGATATAAATAGATAGGAATTTATATATATATATATTATATATATATATATATATATATATATATATTATTTTTTTTTAATTTAAAAAATTTTTTTTGAATTTTGACATGGCAACACACTTGGAACATTTGACCGGATGACAGACGATATTAGGAACATTTGTTCCCCACAAACTTTTTAAAAAAAAGAGAGAAAAATAAGAAATTACAGTTATTCGCCCATTTCATTCATAAAGGAGGAGAAGAAGAAAGAGAAAAAAATGGAGAGGAAAAGGAAATGAGAAATTATAACCACACAATTAAAAACATAAGCACGTCCATTTCTGAAAATAAACTCTGATGATGAAGCTCATGCTTCGAAATCGATAAGACAAAAATAACATCTTTTTGTTTTTATTTTTCATACGCATTGTATTGGCCTTCAAAATATTAATATATTATCTCTTTCTCTCTCTCTCTCTCTCTCTCTCTCTCTCTCTCTATATATATATATATATATATATATATATATATATATATATATATATAAATTCCTATCTATTTATATCTATCAATCTATTCATATCTATCTATTTATCTATTCATATATATCTATCAATACCTATCTATCGAAATCTATATCTATCTATGCATATCCATCTATCTATATTTATATCTATCTATCTATCTATCTATCTATCTTATAACATTTTCTCTGTTTATCTGTATTGCTAGAGGAATATCTTCATGCTTTCTAAAGTTTTCTTCAATTCGACCCGGGAAAGATTTTCACGTTAACGTTTTCAAAATAGATTAACCCATCACGATCGTTTAATTCCTTTTAAATCCATTGCTAAATGTTTTGACACTCATTATAGACTAGACGTAATTTAAGACACTACACACCTGACAAGAAACTCAGCAGCATGGCGTCCATGTCCTTGCATCTCTGCTTTGAAGTCCTTCTTTGAATTTTGTAGCCATTTTCTGTAGAAGCATAATTATTTCCTGTAGATAATGACTATACCAATGTTTCAAACTGTTATGTTTCAATATACACAGACATGACAAAAGTCAATATGTTCAGTTCTATGTATAACAATTTAGAAACAATTACTGAACTAAAAGATTTTAATGCTAAACTTATTTCAATAAAATCTTTTATTTCAACTAGCAAATATATGCACCCTCCGGGTGCAAGTATTTAAGTTTTAATGTAATGAAATATCGTATTAAATTAGAGGCAGACAAAAAGATATGTAACAGAGTGGGGGTATAATAGAAAAATAGAAATGAAACTTACTCTTCCATCACTCCCGTCTTTCATTGCTGAATTTTAGTTATTTAACTATTTAGTTAAATTAGGAAATAAAGAATAAAATGACACTTATTTTTTCTTGTTAATGGATTTCATTTAAGATTCATTGGAGAGATTTTTACTTATATTCATTAAAATAAAACCAAACAATTAGAAATCAATAATACTAAGCACATATTTAATAAAATCACATTTTTAATATCAATATGCAAATTAGCCTTCCCATTCACACTGCAAACCGCTATTTTGTTGTATATATAAATACAATTGCATGTTATTTGTATGTAGATATGGACAACACTAATAAAAAGGTGAAGCAATTTTATTAATAATTGAGGTTTAAATATAAATAAAATCATGGAGAATGTGATGTAAATAACTATGTTAATTGTGACTCGATTAGTAATATAGTTTCGGTTACAGACAGAAAAACACACAATCTCCATTACAATAAGATTTGTTCTTTAATGATTTTATCTTTAGAAAAAAAAAGAAAAGAAAAGAAAAAAGCTGTATAAAAATAAAACCATAAGTAATTTCTCCAACTCTCTGTTATATAATTCATGGATAGTCAATGAATTATGTACGTACCAGTAGTAAAATATTTTGAATAGAGAGTTTGTTTGATTTAGAAGAACGGGGGTTCAGTGGAAAGTTACTATGGCCGGTGATTGACAACTGGTGACATTCCAACTTGACCTTCCGAAAGTACGTGTGTGAAAAGTTTAGTTTAGATAGGACTAGATTTTACTCGAGAGCGGATGTTATGTTTATATATATATATATATATATATATATATATCTTATTATAATGGAGATTGTGTGTTTTTCTCTCTGTAACCGAAACTATATTACTAATCGAGTCACAATTAACATAGTTATTTACATCACATTCTGCATGATTTTATTTATATTTAAACCTCAATCATGAATAAAATTGCTACACCTTTTTATTAGTGTTGTCCATATCTACATACTAATAACATGCTATTGTATTTATATATACAAAAAATAGCGGTTTGCAGTGTGAATGGGAAGGCTAATTTGCATATTGATATTAAAAATGTGATTTTATTAAATACGTGCTTAGTATTATTGATTTCTAACTGTTTGGTTTTATTTTAATGAATATAAGCAAAACTCTCTCCAATGAATCTTAAATGAAATCCATTAACAAGAAAAAATAAGTGTAATTTTATTCTTTATTTCCTAATTTAACTAAATAGTTAAATAAGTAAAATTCAGCAATGAAAGACGGCAGTGATGGAAGAGTAAGTTTCATTTCTATTTTTCTATTATACCCCCACTCTGTTTCAAACCTTTTTATCTGCCTTCTTGTTAGACTTTCTAATTTAATACGATATTTCATTACATTAAAAATTAAATACTTGCACCCGGAGGGTGCATATATTTGCTAGTTATTATAATGGAGATTGTGGGTTTGTCTGTCTGTAACCGAAACTATATTTGTATACAAGTTACAATTCCCTTTGTTATTTACATGACATTCTGCATGATTTTATTTTTATTTAAACCTCAATTATTAATAAAATTGTTTCACATTATTAATACTGTTGGTCCATATCTACATACTAATAACACGCAATTGTATTTATATATATACAACAAAATAGCGGATTACAGTGTGAACGGGAAGGCTAATTTGCATATTGATATCAAAAATTTAATTTTAATAAATATATGCTTAGTATTATTGGTTTCTAACTGTTTGGTTTTATTTTATTGAATATAAGCAAAAATCTCTTCAATGAATCTTAAATGAAATCCATTAACAGGAAGAAATAACTGTAATTTTATTTTTTACTTCCTAATTTAACTAAATAGTTACATTAGGAACATTTACCAATGAATGACGGGAGTAATGGAAAATGATGGAAGAGTTACTTTCAAAGTTGTTCTATTTTTCAATCATACCCCCTCTGTTCCAAATTTGTTATCTGCATTCTTATTCAGTTTCATTAGCCTTTCTAATTTAATATGATATTTTATTATATTAAAGCTTAAATACTTGCACCCGGAGGGTGCATATATTTGCTAGTATATAAAAAGGAAAAAAAAAGGCTGTCTTAAAAATAAAACCAAAATTTCTCCAACTTTCTTAACCTT
>CM042173.1:30729989-30732489 GCA_023376005.1 Doryteuthis pealeii | reverse complement strand
ATCATCTGAGTAGTCCACATCTGCAATAGTGTCTACTGAATGTCGCCTTACTTACTCATCCCTAGGGGTGAATTCTATTGATGTGGTTACTAAATTAACAGCTGAAAGGTCATCGGCTAGCGCTGGTGTATGTGCTAGAAGTGCAAGATCATCTGCGTAGTCCGCATCAATAAAAATCAACTACTGAAAGATCAACATCTCTGAAATAGCATGTACGCTTGATCGCAGAAGGTCGTAGCCTTTTTGGTTAGGTCGTGAACCTGTCGGCAACTTCTTGTAAGCTACGTAAATATTAATAACAGACAGAATTGGAATTTATTTGTTAAATCATTATTTCAAATTTCGCGCCAAGTAATCTATCAAAAGAGAGAGAGAGAGAGAGAGAGAGAGAGAGAGAGAAGAGAGAGAGAGAGAGAGAGAGAGAGAATAAAAGGAAGCAGAATTGATGGGATATGAATAAATGCCAATTGTTTTGTAAAGCAAGAGAGACGTTAAAACAATCAGACGTTTGTGATTGATTAAGTCTACACAAGTTAAAAAAAAAAAAAGTCAAAAGAAAAAAGGGAAGAAGAAAGAAAAAAAAGAAGAGAAAAAAAGGAGAGTAATAGTTAAAAAGGGAGAGTAAGATTTATTTGCGTCAATTGTGTTGAATTGCTAATATCCTTATTTGTACATGATTGACTCACTCTAAGGTTAGTCCACCAGTAATACAAAAAATAATATGAGAGATTATGAATACCTCTATCCCATAATAGTAGCGTATAGAATGTGAATGCAAACGTAGCAATAAAAAGAAAAAGAGAGTAATAGTTAAAAAGGAGAGTGATAGTTAAAAAGGAGAGTGATAGTTAAAAAGAGAGAGAATAGTTAAAAAGGAGAGTAATAGTTAAAAAGGAGAGTAAAGTTAGGAGAGTAATAGTGAAAAGGAGAGTAATAGTTTAAAAAGGAGAGTAATAGTTAAAAAGGAGAGATAGTAAAAGGAGAGTAATAGTTTAAAAAGGAGAGAGTAATAATTAAAAAGAGTAATAGTAAAAAGGGGAGTAATAGTTAAAAAGGAGAGTAATAGTTAAAAAGGAGAGTAATAATTAAAAGGAGAGTAATAATTAAAAGGAGAGTAATAGTTAAAAAGGGAGAGGAGGAGAGTAATAGTTAAAAAGGAGAGTGATAGTTAAAAAGGAGAGTAATAGTTAAAAAGGAGAGTAATAGTTAAAAAGGAGAGTAATAGTTAAAAAGGAGAGTAATAGTTAAAAAGGAGAGTGATAGTTAAAAAGGAGAGTAATAGTTAAAACGGAGAGTAATAGTTAAAAAGGAGAGTAATAGTTAAAAGGAGAGTAATACTTAAAAAGAGGAGTAATAGTTAAAAAGGAGAGTAACAGTTAAAAAGGAGAGTAATAGTTAAAAAGGGGAGTAATAGTTAAAAAGGAAGTAATAGTTAAAAAGGAGAGTAATTTAAAAAGAGAGTAATAATTAAAAAGAGTAATAGTTAAAAAGGGGAGTAATAGAAAAGGAGAGTAATAGTTAAAAAGGAGGGATAGTTGAGAGTAGTTAAAAAAAGAGTAGTTAAAAAGAGAGTGATAGTTAAAAAGGGAGTAGTTAAAAAGGAGAGTGATAGTTAAAAAGGAGAGTGATAGTTAAAAAGAAGAGTAATAGTTAAAAAGGAGAGTAATAGTTAAAACGGAGAGTAATAGTGAAAAAGGAGAGTAACAGTTAAAAAGGAGAGTAATAGTTAAAAAGGAGAGTAATAGTTAAAAAGGAGAGTAATAGTTAAAAAGGAGAGTAACAGTTAAAAAGGGGAGTAATTGTTAAAAAGGAGAGTAATAATTAGAAAGGAGAGTAATAGTTAAAAAGGAGAGTAATATTCAAAAGGGAGAGTAATGATTAAAAAGGAGAGTAATAGTTAAAAAGGAGAGTAACAGTTAAAAAGGAGAGTAAAAGTTAAAAAGGAGAGTAATAATTAAAAATGAGAGTAATACTTAAAAAGGGGAGTAATAATTAAAAAGAGGAGTAATAGTTAAAAAGGAGAGTAATAGTTAAAAATGAGAGTAATAGTTAAAAGGAGAGTAATAGATAAAATGAGAGTAATAGTTAAAAAGGGGAGTAATAGATAAAAGGAGAGTAATAATTAAAAGGAGAGTAATAATTAAAAGGAGAGTGATAGTTAAAAAGGAGAGTAATAGTTAAAAGGAGAGTAACAGTTAAAAAGGAGAGTAATAGTTAAAAAGGGGAGTAATAGTTAAAAAGGAGAGTAATAGTTAAAAAGGAGAGTAATAGTTAAAAAGGAGAGTAATAGTTAAAAGGAGAGTAACAGTTAAAAGGAGAGTAACAGTTAAAAAGGAGAGTAATACTTAAAAAGAAGTGTAATAGTCAAAAGGGAGAGTAATGATTAAAAA
Organism: Doryteuthis pealeii; assembly: GCA_023376005.1. NCBI lineage: Eukaryota > Metazoa > Mollusca > Cephalopoda > Myopsida > Loliginidae > Doryteuthis > Doryteuthis pealeii. The sequence continues at coordinate 30,730,099 of CM042173.1, read as the reverse complement.
GGAGAGTAATACTTAAAAAGGGGAGTAATAGTTAAAAAGGGGAGTAATAGTGAAAAAGGAGAGTAACAGTTAAAAAGGAGAGTAATAATTAAAAAGGAGAGTAATACTTA
>CM042173.1:30719989-30727489 GCA_023376005.1 Doryteuthis pealeii | reverse complement strand
AATGATAACCATTACACCATGCACTTCACAAAATAAAGTTTTTAAACAACATTTTTCACAGATGGATTAAAAAAATCCTTATATGAAACAGACTAAGTTCTTATTCCTTTACATATTTTATTTGCTCAAAATTAGACTTTAAACTAAATAGTCGTTTAAAAAATAAAATCAGTTTTTCTTTTTAATTAAGTGGTGAATGTATTGCATTTTTAATTATGAGGAATTCAAATAGTTGTTATGGTTTGGTGATAGTCGCATTTGTTTTGCGCGGAAGTACGAAAAGACAAGAAAATTGAACTGGGAAGACAATGGATAAGGTAGACAGAAAGTCTAGTATAACAAAAGACTTCCTCTGTACAAACGAAAAATTGAACAAAGAGACTGGAAAGAGAAGTAAGGACTTCCGGTCAAGGAACAAAAGGATGTGTGGGCGGCTGCCTTTACTTAAGGGGTCAGCAGTAGCAGTTAGAGAGTCAGTCAGGAGAGAGACAGCCGACGAGAACGTACTTGACCGCGGTCACGCATCATCGCTGCCAGCGGGCAGTGAGGTTCATTCACCCCTCTGTGCCTGAGATCCCAGCAGTAGTAGTTCCCATTGTCAACGCCGCCACTCGCCATCCACCACGTACAGCTGAGATGAGAGAAATAAAGTCAAATCTCCTACTACATAGAGCATGCCTTGTGATTTCATTTAAGCGACCACTAGATACATCGTCTAGGGGTTAGAAACGATCTCCGCTGTATACCAGCAACGTATACGATTCAGAGTAGCGAAGAAGCGCTATGCAACATAGTGAGATTTTGTGCTGGATGAAAAGAGTAAAGATATATTTAAATCAACATATTTCAATGTTTTTGTTATAATTTTCAAAACCCTTTTTTTCTTTTTACTCCGTCTTCTGAGAAAATGAAAGCCACAAATGAAGCAAAATAAACATTTAATTTTCAAAATATAAAATTTGAAATAAAACAATGAAAAACAATTTAACTCTTATTTTTAAATTAATCTTATTTTTTAAATTATTTCTAGCTTTTTTTATCTAACTCTTATGATAGTATGCTAATTTATCCGTTTACCAACAATCACCAATGGACTTTGATATTTTACTTTGACAACAAAGAAAGTTTGTGTGACGGAGAACGCGTACTGCCGTACTCATTGAGAAAAAAGAGCAAGGCATTGTCTTGCCTACAGGAGTCGAACCCGCGCCCTCCCGAATGCAAAGACATACGATTTAGGCGCTGCAATTCAGGTACCAGGATGTTGGGGCCTACACGCGTCCATCCGAATTCACAAGAATTGTGCGTTGCACGGGCGCGATGTTTGACTGATGTGCCCGGATGTTGGGGGAATATGCCCATAAATGACTGAAGTGAGTGGAACGCTGGGAAATGTAGTTGGCCTACGCGAGACTGCAGTCAGTGACGAAACGCTTTGTGGACGACCCTGCATAAGAATTTGTTTTTAATTCAACAAAGTTTGTTTTTTCATGGTATTGTAAACTAACTTAAGAACTCCTTTAGTTTGTTTTGATGTTATGTTTTAGGAACCTGACTTTCCAAAAGAACAGTCCACTTCTTCAGCACTTCCTGCCCTTGCAAGTCATGTTCTCCAGCCGCCCTGTTGCCTGGGGCAGTAGAATACGCCGACTGCACCCTGCAGAGCAGTAAGACAACTCTGTCGGGATTTTCCCAACCCTATTGCCCTTATGGCGAGCCCCAACCCCTTTTTATCATATGGGTACTAGAAGGCGGTGGCTGCGGGTCTACATGTCCTGGGAATGACGTTAAACTCTATCTGATGGTGAAGTTCCAGTTTTGGAGGTTTGGGGAATGTGGAGCACCCCTTCATCACCATTGCTCCCTGGTCCACTCTGACCCGGAGTGGTAGTACCTGTTAGGGTCCCATCTATGGGTTAAATAGAAAAATGTATTTATAAAAAAATTGTATTATCCATTAAGAATTGATTTATTTCAAAACTTTATCGGCATTAAATGACCCACTGAGGTTGATATGCCGTAATACAAAACAAACCAAACCAAACTCTGTCGGCCGGAGCTGTATATTTCCCCATATATATATACCATGTAAAAGGGTTTTATAACAACAACCTCACAGGATCGAACTCACTATTTGGTAGTAATGGATCTGCGAGACAAGCTCGTTACACCATACGGTGATACCCCTTTGATTTGTTTTTTTTACGGCATATCAACCTCGGTGGGTCATTTAATGCCGACAAAGTTGTGAAATAAATTCATTCTTAATGCATAACACAATTTTGTTTATAAACTCATGTTTTTCTATTTAACCCATAGATGGGACCCTAACAGGTACTACCACTCTGGGTCAGAGTGGACCAGGGAGCAATGGTGATGAAGGGGTGCTCCACATTCCCCAAACCTCCAGAACTGGAACCTCACCATCAGATAGTTTAACGTAATTCCCAGGACATGTATACCCTCAGCCATCGCCTTCTAGCACCCATATGATAAGAAGGATTGGGTGTTTCCATAAGGACAATAGGGTAGACTATGGTTTGACGTGGCCAGCCGCTTGATCGCAGGAGGTCTCTCCGTCTATCCCAAGAAAAGCCTAAAGTGGAATATTGCAAGTCATGGACTGCTCAGCCACCTGGGTTCTATCCTTAAGCATCACGGGTCGCCACCCACGGCCAACAGGTGGCTACATTGCGGGAGTCTTACCCCTCTGCAGAGGTGCAGTCGGCGCATTCTAACGCCACAGCCGACAGGGCGGCCCTTTGATTATTTGCTTGATAGAATTTAAAAACTCTCTGCACTAACTGCTTTCATGAAAATGTACCTAAAAACTCTAATTGTAAAACTATCTGCACAACATTACAATGATTTTTCCCCCCAATGTTCTCATATTGGAATCCATTCAAAGAATTCGTGCAAAACCCTGTAGGGTAGTCATTATCCTCAATTTCACCGTTTTAATAATTCCAGAATGGATAGAATCATTAGACCAATTAAGCATGCAAAATAATCTGGGCCCTATTTGAAAAGCAAAGAGCGATATTCGATCGGCAGAATATAAATAAATTGCGAGTAATTTCCGAATTTGGCTACGGAAACATTAAATATTTTCCTTGTTGCTTAATTTGAAAGGGTTGTTAGCAGCCGACTAAACATGGCGGGTAAACGAGGGGACGAAACATTGAACAAGTGCAACGAAATTAACGAGTTGTTCCACTGCTTTAGCCGATGGCAACAGTCCAAATAGAATCCCAAGAAGAAGAAGATGAAGAAGAAGAGGATGTGATGGAGAGATGGAGGGTGGGTGGGTAAAATGGCTGCTATTAAAATGACGCAAAACATTCCCGCCCGAAAGGCATTTACGATTGAGATGACTATTGAGTGTTCAATCGTTTTATTAGAATCCTTTTAGCGACACGGACTCCTGCGATTATGTCTTTTTTTCTCTCTCCCCACTAAATGCTCTCATAAATTCTGCTTCGTTTCTTGTCTTTCTCGGTCTGTATCAGACGTTTCTCTATCTCTGTCTATCACTACACCCCCGACACAAAAAACACACACATTATATATATATATGTGTGTGTGCGCGCGTGCATGAGAGAGAGAGAGAGAGAGGGGGGGAGTGATGGATAAGGTGAATAACTGACACGGACAATTACAGGGTGACCATAAAAACAGAACCCATATTCTTTTTTTGGTGGGAAGGTCACCCTGTATATATTCTATGACTAGGTCACTATTACTGATGCAGACTACCAGAAAAAAAAAACAGAAGAGCAATAGGGTTTGGGCAATCATATAGGTGCTAGGGCAGCCGATTGATCGGAGGGGGCCTCTCCAACCGCCCGTCTAGCCTAAGTAAGGTTTTAAGTGGTATGTTGCAGATCATGAACTACTCATCCACCTGGGTTCTATCCTTAAGCATCACATAATTTGCACACAGTTATATGATTTCAAGTATTCTTTTCTAATACAAATAATTTGAAAAAACAGTTATATGGTTTCAAGTATTCCTATCTAATACAAATAATTTGTACACATTTACCTGGGTTCTATCCTTAAGCATCACCCACGGCCAACAGGTGACCCCATTGGGGAAGTCTTACCCCTCTGCAGAGTTGCAGTCGGTGCATTCTAACGCCTCAGCCGACAGGGCGGAAACATATCCGGACGCGCTTTGTTCGTTGGGATTAGGAATCTGCTCTTCCACAGTTCTGCCTTTCAATTTCGCTACGGGGAAATAGAAGGATCAAATGATTTTAAGTAGGTGAGACAGTGATTAGTGAAAGTGCGAGTCGCGTGGCTCTTTTAGAGAAAACCAACAAAAGCAAAATGTTACATTCTATCTGATTTCTCCTAATCCGTTACCGCCCTGTAATCTTGGGGGTTAGAATGCACCGACTGCACCTCTGTAGAGGGGTATGATTCCCCCAAATGGGACCACCTGTTGGCCGTGGGTGGCGACCCATGATGCTTAAGGATAGAACCCAGGTGGATGAGTAGTCCATGACCTGCAACACTCCACTTAGAATCTTATTTAGGCTAGATGGGCGGTCGGAGAGGCCCCCTCCGATCAATCGGCTGGTCACGTCAAGCCCTAGCACCTATATGATTGCCCCAACCCTATTGCTCTTATAGCAAGCCCCAAACCCTTTTTATCATATGGGTGCTAGATGGCTGTAGCCGAGGGTCTACATGTCCTGGGAATGACGTTAAACTCTATCTGATGGTAAGGTTCCAGTTCTGGAGGTTTGGGGAATGTGGAGCACCCCTTCATCACCATTGCTCCCTGGTCCACTCTGACCCGGAGTGGTAGTACCTGTTAGGGTCCCATCTATGGGTTAAATAGAAAAACATGAGTTGATAAACAAAATTGTATTATCCATTAATAATTGATTTATTTCAAAACTTTATCGGCATTAAATGACCAACCGAGGTTGATATGCCGTAAAACAAAACAAAACCAAACTAAATATTCATGCATGTTGTTGCTTTTGAAAACGACTGAGTTACTTTCACTAATGCACCAACTACCACGGTAATGTAACAATATACACAAATGTTATTTCTATTAACAGTATGATACTCGGAGTTACTTTCTGCATTGCTTGCAGACTACTTTATTCAATGCATGCTGTCGTTATTGAAAACTTGTGCGACTTTTCCCATTTACTACGATAATGTAGCAATATGCAAAAATGTCATTTCTATTAAGAGTACTAGCAAATATATGCACCCTCCGGGTGCAAGTGTCTAAGTTTTAATGTAATAAAGTATTGTATTAAATTAGAAAAGGCTAATGAAACTAAATAAGAATGCAGATAAAAAGATTTGAATCAGAGGGAGGTATAATAGAAAAATAGAACAACTGAAACTTACTCTTCCATCACTCTCGTCTTTCATTGTTATTTTTTCTAATTTAAGTATTTAGTTAAAAGAGGAAGTAAAGAATAAAATGACAGTTATTTTTTTTTGTTAATCGATTTCATTTAAGATTCATTGGAGAGATTTTTGCTTATATTCATTAAAATAAAACCAAACAGTTAGAAATCAATAATACTAAGCACATATTTATTAAAATCACATTTTTAATATCAATATGCAAATTAGCCTTCCCATTCACACTGTAAACTGCTATTTTCTTGTATATATAAATATAATTGCATGTTGTTAATATGTTGATATGGTCAACAGTGGCTTCGGCCTCTGGACCATTGATATAATTAACCGCGTCGATCCCAGGGGCCATCCCCCCAGGCAACACCTGCCCCTCGATTTAAAGGGGCAGGCTGGGTTTATTGCCAGTGCCTGAGGCGCCCCCCTTGAGGGGGAATGCCGACGGGATCGACGCAATTTTTTCACCTGCCACTCCATGAGCTTCGGTTTGTGGGTGGTCCCACGTTAATAGGGACTTTGTGCCTGACCCGTACAAGTGGGGTACGCGGTAAATATCATGTTGATATGGTCAACAAGTGGCTTCGGCCTCTGGACCATTGATATAATTAACGGCGTCGATCCCAGGGGGCCATCCCCCAGGCAACACCTGCCCCCTTGATTTAAAGGGGCAGGCCTGGGTTATTGCCCAGCGCCTGAGGCGCCCCTTGAGGGGGAATGCCGACGGGATCGATGCAATTTTTTCACCTGCCATCCATGAGCTTCGGCTTGTGGGGTGGGCCACGTTAATAGGGACATTGTGCTTGACCCGTACAAGTGGGGTACGCGGTAAATATAATATAGATATGGTCAACAGTGGCTTGGCCTATGGACCATTGATAATTAACAGCGTCGATCCCAGGGGCCATCCCCACAGGCAACACCTGCCCCCTTGATTTAAGGGGCAGGTCTGAGTTTATTGCCCAGCCCTTGAGGGGGGAATGCCGACGGATCGACGCAATTTTTCACCCGCCACCCCATGTCTCGGCTTTGTGGTGGCCCACATAAATAGGGCCTTTGTCTGACCCGTACAAGTGGGGTATACGTGGAAAATATCATGTAGATATGGTTAACAGTATTATAATGTAATCAATTTTATTAATAATTATGTTTAATAAAAATAAAATCATTGAGAATGTTATATAAATAAATAAGGAATTGTGACTTGAGTAGTAATTTAGTTTCGGTTTACAGACATAAAAACACACACATCTCCATTATATAAGATGATACTCGAGTTACTTTCTGCATTGCTTCCAGACTACTTTATTCAATGTAGTATGTTTCCATGCATGCTGTTGTGTATTGAAAACTTGTGCGACTTTTACCATTTACTAACAATAATGTAGCAATATGCAAAAATGTCATTTCTATTAAGAGTATGATACTCGGAGTTACTTTTATTCATTGCTTCCAGACTACTTTATTCAATGTATCAATTCCACTTAGTCATTTTAATGCATGTTGTTGCTATTGAAAACGACTGTGTGACTTTTACCCAAAAGTGGTTTAGTTGCAATAAGTGGGGAAATTACTAAAAGAATATTTAACATCGCTCGGTCGTCTCGTCATTTACTAAATGCATTTTCAGTCTTCAGTGAAGACTGAACTAATCGATATTCGAGTTGATATCACCGAGACCTTTTATCTGGCAATGGAATCATTTCCTAAAAGGACAAATTCATATCTTATCTTTTTTTATTTATTTATTTATTTATCTATTTTCTTATTTTGCTATTATGTGTGTCTTCTTAAAAGCTGAGTTTCGAGACAACGTTTTTGGATTCACAAGTGAAAAGTTAATGTCGTCTCTACATTAAAATGTATCTTTAATAAATAAAACCAGAAATATTCATAGAACTAGCAAATATATGCACCTCCGTGTGCCAGTATTTAAGTTTCAATATAATAAATATTCATATTAATTAGAAAGGCTAATGAAACTGAATAAGAATGCAGATAAAAGGTTTTGGACAGAGGGGGTCTGATTGAAAAATAGAATACTTTGAAATAAACTCTTCCATCATTTTCTATTACTCCCGTCTTTCATTTGTAAAGCGAATACCT
>CM042173.1:30713030-30719889 GCA_023376005.1 Doryteuthis pealeii | reverse complement strand
AAGAGAGAGATACCCAATCAACCTATACTTTTCTAATATACAGGCATACTCTGAATAGAATATTAACACCTTTTTTTTAAAAATCAACCTATGGGAGATTCTAAGCATATATTGACAGGGATTGTTGAACATGTTGGAGACTGTTTGAAAATATATTAAAGGTATTCTAATAAGGGTGTTAACATCTTTAAATTGCAATTTTAAAAAAGATGTTAATATTTCTATGAGAGTACTTGTATATTAGGAAAGTATAGATTACCCAATTTGTCGGAAAATCCGTATTTTATACCAAACAAAACACACGTTCTTTCCTTAGAGTGAAAAAACAAGGGGAGGTACTGCTGCATTTATGTAACTAGATGTTCAGATTACCGGGATAATAATATAATTACAAAGATACGCCATTCAGGGAGGCTGTTAATAAACAGTGCGTTTGGTGAATGCAGACAAAAATATTTGCTGTAACATAAATTTTATTATTTAAAATAGGACCCAGTGCTAGAGAAAATACTACATCAAGTTTAGTTTGGGGATGTAATAATTTTCTATGAGTGATTGTTGGCGCTGAAATTAATATATTTTCGCCATTGATTTGATTTTTCACCTTCCAGAGAAATCGTTATTTACACCAGTGGTTCGCCCAAACTATGGCCTAAATGGGCCACAGCAAATTTCAGGGGGTGGGGCCAAGGAAAATAATTTTATAATTCGTATATGATTTTCTGAGCATACTTTTTATATACATAAATCCAATCAATTATATGTGGGAAATTTATATTTTCTAGTAAGATGTCACAAATTCATGGTAGGGGAAGAGTAGGGAGAGATTTACGGCCCCTGACCACGCCCCTATATATGTTTTATATATATTAACTTTATATATGCAAATTGAATGATAATGAATTTATAGTGGTTAATTTTTCTATTATAGATTAATTTCATGGGCCATTAAAAAAAATCTGGTTTCAAAGTGGGCCATGAGTTTAAAAAGTTGGGAACCCGCTAATTTACACCAATATTTTAAAAATTATAATGGATTTTTGGGATAAAATGATCAATGACCCCTACAAAAGATACCAATTTTTCCGTGAAACTAGAAGAATCCAAAGAATAGTTTATTGGGCCTTTAAGGGCCCCCCCCGCCCCCCAATTCGCAGATTCCCTTTTTTTTTCAGTTTAAGGGGTCTGGTATAGTGAAAATGAGCTTAGTGCTGGCAGAATGTTATTTTTTGGTACTTACATAACCCAATGTGTAGGAAATACCAAGGAAAGTTTAAAATTGTGGAATGTAAAAGTTAATATCTTTATGTTACACACGTTTAAGGAGACAATAAATGAATTATCTCTCTTTACAGAATGGCGAGTCTGTTCGATGCCTCGTGGGCGTCTTGGCATGGCAGGCCTCAGAACACATTCTCGTCCCTCTTTTAGTCCTGCTGTTCTTTTGAACTAAAGAAAACGTGTCCGCGAATCCTGCTAGGGAGGTAAAGCAAACGTAGCTATTTTACTAATCTAAAACTATTCTCAGCGCAGAATCGCACTCTTTCTAAGGGAAGGTCAGCGAATGTCAAGTTTGTCAATCATCGGCCATAATACTTTCCACTGAAGAATCCGTTCTTACTGGAGCTCTAACGAACATTTATTCAAATATTCGGACCATAATGACCTTAGGCACCGACCCGCTTTTTTGCTTTGCTGATTCATAAGTCCATTTTTTCATTACACCCGTCAATATCTGGTTGTTTTGTTAGGGGTTGTAGTTAGGAGTTTAGGATTAGGGGTTAGGATAAGGGGTTAGTTTTATAATTTAAAAAAAACCTCTAAAAATGCGTCTGTTAACAAACAACGCGGAATGGTTGACGGTGTAAATGAAAAAAATGTACTTATGATCAGGCAAAGCAAAAGGGTGCCTAAAGGTCATAATGGTCCAAATATTCTAACTACGAGGTACGTACATAAATCATAAGCTGCTTAGATTATGTAACATGTGGAGACACGCTTTGTGTATTCTTTCTTCTTATACATTGTTATGTTTATATATCTATAATAAAAGATTAAATATTCTTGTTAATGTAGATAGTCATTTACCTGATCCTTCCTTTCCGTTGTGTCACATGTTAGTCTATTACGGCTATACTAATGTTAATATTAGCCTTTGGTGAATGGGGTATCGACTAAATATATTCCTTTATAACAAACCTAAATGTAAACATGTCACAATCTTTGAAAATAGCACAAAATTTATTGACCCCCAGTCCGCTAGTGCAGAAGAATAATACTGACTGCACTCATGCAAGAGAGGTAAATCCCTTGGCCTTGGCACGTGGATGGCGACATGTGATGCTTAAGGACCAGACTCCACTCTGGCCCTTACTTAGGCTAGACGGGCGGTTGGAGAGGCCCCCTCCGATCAATCGGCTACCCTAGCACGTCAAGCCCTAGCACCTATATGATTGCCCCAACCCTATTGCTCTTATAGCAAGCCCCAACCCCTTTTTATCATATGGGTGCTAGAAGGCGGAGGCTGCGGGTCTACATATCCTGGGAATGATGTGAAACTCTGATGGTGAGGTTTCAGTTTTGGAGGTTTGGGGAATGTGGAGCACCCCTTCATCACCATTGCTCCCTGGTCCACTCTCACCCGGACTGGTAGTACCTGTTAGGGTCCCATCTATGGGTTAAATAGAAAAACATGTTCATAAACAAAATTGATACGATAATGTAGCAATATGCAAAAATGTCATTTCTATTAAGAGTACTAGCAAATATATGCACCCTCCCGGTGCAAGTGTCTAAGTTTTAATGTAATAAAGTATTGTATTAAATTAGAAAGGCTAATAAAACTAAATAAGAATGCAGATAAAAAGATTTGAAACAGAGGGAGGTATAATAGAAAAATAGAACAACTGAAACTTACTCTTCCATCACTCCCATCTTTCATTGTTATTTTTTCTAATTTAAGTATTTAGTTATAAGAGGAAGTAAAGAATAAAATGACAGTTATTTTTTTCTTGTTAATGGATTTCATTTAAGATTCATTGAAGAGATTTTTGCTTATATTCATTAAAATAAAACCAAACAGTTAGAAATCAATAATACTAAGCACATATTTAATAAAATCACATTTTTAATATCAATATACAAATTAGCCTTCCCGTTCACACAATAAACCGCTATTTTGTTGTATATATAAATATAATTGCACGTTATTAGTATGTAGATCCGGCCACGCCGGGGTCCAGTGGCTTCGGCCCTGGATCTTTACGAGTTAATAGCGTCGATCCCAGGGGGCTATCCCCCCAGGCAACACCTGCCCCCTCGATTTAAAGGGGCAGGGCTGGGTTTATTGCCCAGTGCCTGAGGCGCCCCCCTTGAGGGGGAATGCCGACGGGATCGACGCAATTTTTCACCTGCCACTCCATGAGTCTCGGCTTGTGGGTGGTCCCACGTTAATAGGGACTTTGTGCCTGACCCGTACAAGTGGGGTACGCGGTAAATATCATGTAGATTTGGTCTACAGTGGCTTCGGCCTCTGGACCATTGATATAATTAACGGCGTCGATCCCAGGGGGCCATCCCCCCAGGCAACACCTGCCCCCTTGATTTAAAGGGACAGGGCTGGGTTTATTGCCCAGCGCCTGAGGCGCCCCCCTTGAGGGGAAATGCCGACGGGATCGACGCAATTTTTTCACCTGCCACTCCATGAGCTTCGGTTTGTGGGTGGTCCCACGTTAATAGGGACTTTGTGCCTGACCCGTACAAGTGGGGTACGCGGTAAATATCATGTAGATTTGGTCTACAGTGGCTTCGGCCTCTGGACCATTGATATAATTAACGGCGTCGATCCCAGGGGGCCATCCCCCAGGCAACACCTGCCCCTCGATTTAAAGGGGCAGGGCTGGGTTTATTGCCCAGTGCCTGAGGCGCCCCCCTTGAGGGGGAATGCCGACGGGATCGACGCAATTTTTCACCTGCCACTCCATGAGCTTCGGCTTGTGGGTGGTCCCACGTTAATAGGGACTTTGTGCCTGACCCGTACAAGTGGGGTACGCGGTAAATATCATGTAGATTTGGTCTACAGTGGCTTCGGCCTCTGGACCATTGATATAATTAACGGCGTCGATCCCAGGGGCCATCCCCCCAGGCAACACCTGCCCCTCGATTTAAAGGGGCAGGGCTGGGTTTATTGCCCAGTGCCTGAGGCGCCCCCCTTGAGGGGAATGCCGACGGGATCGACGCAATTTTTCACCTGCCACTCCATGAGCTTCGGTTTGTGGGTGGTCCCACGTTAATAGGGACTTTGTGCCTGACCCGTACAAGTGGGGTACGCGGTAAATATCATGTAGATTTGGTCTACAGTGGCTTCGGCCTCTGGACCATTGATATAATTAACGGCGTCGATCCCAGGGGGCCATCCCCCCAGGCAACACCTGCCCCCTCGATTTAAAGGGGCAGGGCTGGGTTTATTGCCCAGTGCCTGAGGCGCCCCCCTTGAGGGGGAATGCCGACGGGATCGACGCAATTTTTCACCTGCCACTCCATGAGCTTCGGTTTGTGGGTGGTCCCACGTTAATAGGGACTTTGTGCCTGACCCGTACAAGTGGGGTACGCGGTAAATATCATGTAGATTTGGTCTACAGTGGCTTCGGCCTCTGGACCATTGATATAATTAACGGCGTCGATCCCAGGGGCCATCCCCCCAGGCAACACCTGCCCCCTCGATTTAAAGGGGCAGGGCTGGGTTTATTGCCCAGTACCTGAGGCGCCCCCTTGAGGGGGAATGCCGACGGGATCGACGCAATTTTTGCACCTGCCATTCCATGAGCTTCGGCTTGTGGGTGGTCCCACGTTAATAGGGACTTTGTGCCTGACCCGTACAAGTGGGGTACGCGGTAAATACAATGTAGATTTGGTCTACAGTGGCTTCGGCCTCTGGACCATTGATATAATTAACGGCGTCGATCCCAGGGGGCCATCCCCCCAGGCAACACCTGCCCCCTCGATTTAAAGGGGCAGGGCTGGGTTTATTGCCCAGTGCCTGAGGCGCCCCCCTTGAGGGGGAATGCCGACGGGATCGACGCAATTTTTCACCTGCCACTCCATGAGCTTCGGTTTGTGGGTGGTCCCACATAAATAGGGCCTTTGTGCCTGACCCGTACAAGTGGGGTACGCGGTAAATATAGATATGGTCAACAGTGGCTTCGGCCTCTGGACCATTGATATAATTAACGGCGTCGATCCCAGGGGGGCATCCCCCCAGGCAACACCTGCCCCCTTGATTTAAAGGGGCAGGGCTGGGTTTATTGCCCAGTGCCTGAGGCGCCCCCCTTGAGGGGGAATGCCGACGGGATCGACGCAATTTTTCACCTGCCACTCCATGAGTCTCGGCTTGTGGGTGGTCCCACGTTAATAGGGGACTTTGTGCCTGACCCGTACAAGTGGGGTACGCGGTAAATACTATGTAGATATGGTCAACAGTGGCTTCGGCCTATGGACCATTGATATAATTAACAGCGTCGATCCCAGGGGCCATCCCCCCAGGCAACACCTGCCCCCTTGATTTAAAGGGGCAGGTCTGGGTTTATTGCCCAATCCCTTCAGGGGGGAATGCCGACGGGATCGACGCAATTTTTCACCCGCCACCCCATGAGTCTCGGCTTGTGGGTGGTCCCACATAAATAGGGCCTCTGTGCCTGACCCGTACAAGTGGGGTACGTGGAAAATATCATGTAGATATGGTTAACAGTATTAATAATGTTAAATCAATTTTATTAATAATTTATGTTTGAATAAAAATAAAATCATTGAGAATGTTATATAAATAACTAAGGGAATTGTGACTTGAGTAGTAATTTAGTTTCGGTTACAGACAGAAAAACACACAATCTCCATTATAATAAGATGATACTCGGAGTTACTTTCTGCATTGCTTCCAGACTATTTTATTCAATGTAGTCGTTTCAATGCATGCTGTTGTTACTGAAAACTTGTGCGACTTTTACCATTTACTACGATAATGTAGCAATATGCAAAAATGTCATTTCTATTAAGAGTATGATACTCGGAGTTACTTTTATTCATTGCTTCCAGACTACTTTATTCAATGTATCAATTCCACTTAGTCATTTTAATGCATGTTGTTGCTATTGAAAACGACTGTGTGACTTTTACCCAAAAGTGGTTTAGTTGCATTAAGTGGGAAAATTACTAAAGAATATTTAACATCGCTCGGTCGTCTCGTCATTTACTAAATGCATTTTCAGTCTTCAGTGAAGACTGAACTAATCGATATTTCGAGTTTGGATATCAACCGAGACCTTTTATCTGGACAATGGAATCATTTTCCTAAAAGGACAAATTCATATCTTTTTTTTTTATTTATTTATTTATCTATTTTCTTATTTTGCTTATTATGTTGTCTTCTTAAAAGCGGAGTTCGAGACAACGTTTTGGATTCACAAGTGAAAAGTTAATGTCGTCTCTACATTAAAATGTATGTTTATAAATAAACATGAAATCATTCATAGAACTAGCAAATATATGCACCCTCCGTAGGGTGCAAGTATTTAAGTTTCAATATAATAAAATATCATATTAAATTAGAAAGGATAATGAAACTGAATAAGAATGCAGATAAAAAGATTTGGAACAGAGGGGGTCTGATTGAAAAATAGAACAACTTTGAAATTAACTCTTCCATCATTTTCTATTACTCCCGTCTTTCATTTGTAAATTTTCCTAATCTAACTATTTAGTTAAAATAGGAATTAAAGAATAAAATTATAGTTATTTCTTCTTGTTAATGGATTTCTTTTAAGATTTATCCACGAGATTTTTGCTCATATTCAATAAAATAAAA
>CM042173.1:30693030-30708030 GCA_023376005.1 Doryteuthis pealeii | reverse complement strand
TACATACTAATGACATGCAAGTGTATTTATATATACAAAAAATGGCGATTTGCAGTGTGAATGGGAAGGTTAATTTGCATATTGATATCAAAAATTTGATTTTAATAAATATGCGCTCAGTATTATTGATTTCTAATTGTTTGGTTTTATCTTAATGAATATAAGCAAAAATCTCGGGGATAAATCTTAAAAGACATCCTTTAACAAGAAGAAATAACTGTAATTTTATTCTTTACTTCCTATTTTAACTAAATAGTTAAATTAGGAAAATTTACCACTGAATGACGGGAGTAATGGAAAATGATGGAAGAGTTAGTTTCAAAGTTGTTCTATTTTCCGATTATACCCCCTCTGTTCCAAATATTTTTATCTGAATTCTTATTCAGTTTCATTAGCCTTTCTAATTTAACATGATATTTTATTATATTAAAACTTAAATACTTGCACCCGGAGGGTGCATATATTTGCTAGTATATATAAAGGTATCAAACTTCACCTACGATGTATAAGACGCAAAGCAATTTTTTAGCAAAAAATCTGGAAAATAAAGATTCGGTGATCAAGGTACACTGAAATCCGTGATAGAGAGAAAAGATATATGCCGTCAAATATGGTAGATATATGTCTGTGTATGTGCGTGCGTGTGCGTGCGTGTGAGTGCGTGTGTGTGTGCGTGTGTGTGTATGTGTACATGCAATTCAGATCCTCTATCACAGATTCTTTCGTATTAACTATTTTAAACAAAAAATAAATATATAATATATTTCTCTCAGGCTGCTCGTTCCTTTATCCATTTTCTACTCCATCGGACATCGTGACATGCCAGCAACGAGGCATTTAGTCTAGAGAGAATGCAATGATGGTTGGCATTCGTGTTTTTTTTTTCCTTTGAGCATTTGTGGCAAGAGAACATGAATTATTTTGATCTGAAATCGATATTGTATCTGCAAATTTATTTCACGCCCACCCACCCTACTCCCCTGACACGGCCCGTGGGGCCGACTTTGTGTTCATCCATACAAATGCAAACCTGATTTATGACCGGATGATCGCCATCTTTTATCGCCGATATTTTGGCGGTCGACTTCAGAAGAGACATGTACTGAATCCGATATAAATGTTGCATAATATTTTCATGTGTTCCGGGAATAGTCGATACATTTGCCAGCACGCGTACAAAAACGAGACACTTGGATATTCTACAAATCATAAAAAGAGACTGTTTCTTACAGGCGATTCCTGAACCACCCACCCACCCAGGTTTGTTGCTCTGAATTACGATCAAGTCACGCTAAAAGTAATGGTTCCCGCTAGGTCACCAAAGTTTGAAAAATTAATATATAAAATTCATTTAAAATAAAAAATATTCTGATGTTAAGTTTATAATGTTATATTTTTAGATTCTAGAAATAAATATCTATTTAATGCAAAACTTATTTTAGTTAAACAAAGTATACGTTTTGAAGAAAAACTCTATTGAAAAGTCAGAAAAAATATCGATGTATAATTTTTTCTTTTAAAAGATAATAGCCAATTAAATAATTATCAAAATGAGTAATAAAGAAATATCCAAAAAATTAATAATTTATTTATTTTTATTTTTTTTACATTTTATTTTCCGATTTTCGGTACTTATTTTCTTATAATATATTTCACTTAAATTTTTAGTTAAACAAAGTATACGTTTTGAAGAAAAACTCTATTGAAAAATCAGAAAAAATACCGATGTATAATTTTTTCTTTTAAAAGATAATAGCCAATTAAATAATTATCGAAATGAGTAATAAAGAAATCTCCAAAAAATTAATCATTTATTTTATTTTTTTATTTTTTATATTTTATTTTCCGATTTTCGGTACTTATTTACTTATAAAATATTCCACTTAATTTTTTTTTTTCTATTTACAACTTCGGTTTTTTATCTTTTTATTTCTACTGTAATTAGTATCAAACAAGGACTAACTTGCCGAGATTTTACACCCTTAAAGTAAGGGGGGTCAAAATTAAGTGACCTGAAAGAAATGAGAAAGTTTTGAAATAAAATAAATAATGCATTATAAAGATCATTTATTGATACATAAACACTGAAAATTTTATTAAAATCCGATAATTCCCTGATTTTTGGTAAATTATTTTCAGTAGGGGGGCTAAAGTCATTTTGTCAAAAACGCATTTTAGGCTCAGTTTGGTAGTCCCTATACTAACGTTACGGACCTCTTTATGGTCGCAACGCATTCAAAACGGTTTCCCTTGAGGAGCCCATTCAGCTTGGAAAATTAGCAGAAAGGGACGATAGTTGTGGCAGGACAAATCGTGACTGTTTTTCTTTTTCCCTAGCTGAGGGGGCTCATCAAGGGAACCCGTTTTAAATGCGTTGGGACCATCAAGAGGTCCGTAACGACGGAGCTGTGTAACATAACAGAAGAATCCTTCCAACAGGATTGCTGAAGTGTGACAAAGAAGGATGGGAAAGTACATTAGATTCCAGAGGGGACTACTTTAGAGGAGAAAACATTTAGTTTGTTCTTTTGGATTTTAAATACATTTTTTGTGACAACAGACTCATTATTTTACACACAAACCTCGTAGATAGATAGATAGACAGACAGACAGATATATAGATGGATAGGTAGATAGATAGATAGATAGATAGATAGGGAGAAAGATCAAAAAGAGTAGAATCTCTGAGAGTAAGAGATACATTATACACAACTAGCAAATATATGCACCCTCCGGGTGCAAGTATTTAAGTTTTAATGTAATGAAATATTATATCAAATTAGAAATTCTAGTAAGAAGGCAGATAAAAAGATATGTAACAGAGTGGGGGTATAATAGAAAAATAGAAATGAAACTTACTCTTCCATCACTGCCGTCTTTCATGGCTGAATTTTACTTATTTAACTATTTAGTTAAATTAGGAAATAAAGAATAAAATGACAGTTATTTTTTCTTGTTAATGGATTTCATTTAAGATTCATTGAAGAGATTTTTGCTTATATTCATTAAAATAAAACCAAACAATTAGAAATCAATAATACTAAGCACATATTTAATAAAATCACACTTTTAATATCAATATGCAAATTAGCCTTCCCATTCACACTGTAAACCGCTATTTTTTGTATATATAAATACAATTGCATGTTATTTGATTGTAGATATAGACAACACTAATAAAAAGGTAAAGCAATTTTATTAATAATTGAGGTTTAAATATAATTAAAATCATGGAAAATGTGACGTAAATAACGAAGGGAATTGTGACTTGAGTAGTAATATAGTTTCGGTTACAGACAGAAAAACACACAATCTCCATTATAATAAGACTAGGAAAATAAAAAAGTCATTTTTGTCAAAAACGCATTTTAGGCCAATTTTGGGTATACCCATTCTAAGGATTAGTTTTGATTTAACAGTGATGGCAGCGTAAGGGAATGGGGAATGAAAGACTTTGTCAATCTGTGCCATTATATCAATTTTGGTTTTAGCCCACTTGTCTATAAAGTTTGTCTATAGAATAAACCTATGTGTAATGGTGATGCTTAAAAATGATCCCTCCCTGTCGTCTGGGGCGTTAGAATGCACCGACTGCACCTCTGCAGAGGGGTAAGACTCCCCCAATGGGGCCACCTGTTGGCGACCCGTTGTGGCGACCCGTGATGCTTAAGGATAGAACCCGGGTGACTGGGCAGTCCATGACTTTCAATATTCCACTTTAGGCTTTTCTTGGACTAGATGAGGCTCCCTCCGATCAATCGGCTGGCCACGTCAAGACCTAGCACCTATATGATTGCCCCAACCCTATTGCCCTTATGGCAACCCACAATCCTTCATATGGGTGCTAGAATGCGGTTGGTCTACATGTCCTGGGAATGAGGTTAAACTCTATCTGATGGTGAGATTCGAGTTCTGGAGGTTTGAGGAATGTGGAGCACGCCTTTATCACCATTGCTCCCTGGTCCCTGGAGTGGTAGTACCTGTTAGGGTCCCATCTATGGGTTGAATAGAAAAACATGAGTTTATAAACAAAATTGTATTATCCATTAAGAATGAATTTATTTCACAACTTTGTCGGCATTAAATGACCCACTCAGGTTGATATGCCGTAAAACAAAACAAATAAACCTAAGGAACGAACCCTGGTGGCTGAGCAGTCCGTGATATCCAGCACTTCACTAGTACCGGTCATGGTCTTGTCTTTATGGTTTACATATAAAAAATGAGTTTTAAAAAATCCCCACAGAGTTGATTGATGTAATTTTTTGCCAGTCGGTCTCTACTGGTGTGCTCATGTGTAGATGTCCGTGAGAGAAGGGTCATTTATAATGTCCTTCCTTGCATCTCCAGCAGTGTACAGTTCGCCTTACTTAGTTTGAATGTGTGATGGGAGGTAGATGGAGAATTAGTGTGTTTATATATTTCTAATGGGTTGCAGTCCCAAATCTTGTCTCTATTCCTTTTTTTTCAAACTAGCAGTGGCTACCCGGCGTCGCTTGGGTAGAGGGATTTTTTTAATAATGGATCTGCGGGACTAACCTCAGATCCATTATTACTGAATCGTAAGTTGAATCCTCACTGGAGGCCCCACTGAAATCCCCATGTAAAAAACCAAAAAAAAACCAGACCTTTCATTGATCCAGCTACTCTGAATAGGAATGTTAATGTTTACTATCTAAAATATTAATGACCCGGAGTGGTAGCACCTGTTAGGGTCCCATCTATGGGTTAAATCGAAAAAAGCATGTGTTTATAAAACTCAGTATTCATCAAGAATGAATTTTATTTCAAACTTTGTCGCCATTAAATGACCCACCGAGGTTGATATGCCACAAAATAAACCAAACCAAAACCTAAAATATTAAATGAAAAATAAAACCCATGCTGTTATTATTTAAATTTTATTTTTTAAATTATTTTCACGGACATAAATCAAATCTCTTATTATTTTTGTTGAAAAACCAAGCCCTGATGATATTTAATGTGTATATATACAGACCTTGCATTGATCTAGCCTCTCTGAAAAGAAATGTTAATGTCTACTATTTAAAATATTAAATGAAAAAAAAATCCATGCTGTTATTATTTAAATTTTATCTTTTAAATTATTTTCACGGATATAAATCAAATCTCTATTATTTTTGTTGAAAAACCAAGCCCTGGTGATATTTAATGTGTATATATATTTACTTTGTCGTTAATTTTATCGTTTTCGAAGTCCCCGCCCCCGTTCATACACATAAACACAACTGTCCTTTATATATGTACTAGAAGCGGCTAACCGGCGCCGCCTGGTTAGATGGAGGAGGTACAAAAGGTAGTCTCGTAGATCCATTATTGTTGAATCGTGAGTTCGATCCTCACAGGATGCCCTATTAAACATCCCTATGTAAAAAAGAGGTTGCGAAAAGAAAAATTAATGTCTCCTATTTAAAATCCTAAATGCAAAAAAAAAAAATCCATGCTGTTATGATTTAAATTTTGCTCAAAAATCAAGCTCTGGTCATATTTAATGTGTATATATATATATTTACTTTGTCGTTAATTGTTTATTTTCAAAGTTTCCACCGGACATACAGATACACACAACTGCCCTTTATATATGTATACATGTAAATGTTGTTGGATATAATTTTCTGTATATTCTTTTTTGGTTATTTGGTTTGTTGGATTTTACGGTATGTCAACACTTGTTGGGTTATTTTATGCCGAAGACGTTTTGTTTTATTCATTCTTGATGGATATTCAATCTTTTTTGGATTTTACGGCATGTCAATCCTTGTTAGGTTATTTTGTATTCATTCTATTTTGGGTATCAAAATTGGGTTATTTTGTATTCATTCTATTTTGGGTATCAAATTGGGTTATTTTGTATTCATTCTATTTTGGGTATCAAAATTGGGTTATTTTTGTATTCATTCTATTTTGGGTATCAAAATTGGGTTATTTTGTATTCATTCTATTTTGGGTATCAAAATTGGGTTATTTTGTATTCATTCTATTTTGTGTATCAAAATTGGGTTATTTTGTATTCATTCTATTTTGGGTGTGTAGCGTTTGTATTCGCCTTGTGGAGTTGTCTGCCCTTTTAGTTTGATGATGCCCGCCAGGGCACCACCAGTATTTAAACGCCGGTTTCAAATCCTTCGGCCTCTCTTTATAGTTTCAGCAACTACGAGCCACATGGGGTAGATTCTATCTAAACCCTCTCGTGGGGCTCCGCCCCCCTTACATTACTGTAAGTCCTCACAGCATGGACTATTCCTAGTCTCATGTCTGTGCCTTTTATCGTATATTTGTATCATTCATGAATGTGTCTATCTTTATTTGTGTAACTCTGTTTACCTTATTATGAACGTTGTATCTACTGTTATCCATGTGCTGTGTTATTAAATGTTTGTCTATTAACCTTTGTCGGAGTTATTTGTATCCAAAGTATGTTGAACTTTAAACCTACGTTACATGGGTATCAACATTGGGTTATTTTGTATTCATTCTATTTTGGGTATCAAAATTTTAAATACCCAGCAAGAATGAATAAAATAAGATGTATCTGACATAAAATAACCTAACAGGGGTTGATATGCCGTAAAATCCAACCAATCAGACTAAAAAACAAGAACATAATAACAAGTGTCTCAAATTGACAGTATTCGAAGTCGATTAGAGATTTTTTCCAGCTAAAGCTAAAATAAGAAGATAACCAATTCTAAGGTTCAAGGTTATAATATCAATTATAATGGTTGAAACAAACAACTCCGACAAGACTGTTACACATAACATTGACATCTTTATATATGCGCATGGAGAACATGTTGAATTGACATATATATATACTAGCAAATATATGCACCCTCCGGTTGCAAGTATTTAAGTTTTAATGTAATAAAATATTGCATTAAATTAGAAAGGCTAATGAAACTAAATAAGAATACAGATAAAAAGATTTGAAACAGAGGGAGTATAATAAAAGATTTGAAACAGAGAGAGTATAATAAAAAATGGAACAACTGAAACTTACTCTTCCATCACTCTCGTCTTTCATTGTTATTTTTTCTAATTTAAGTATTTAGTTAAAAGAGGAAGTAAAGAATAAAATGACAGTTATTTTATCTTGTTAATGGATTTCATTTAAGATTCATTGAAGAGATTTTTGCTTATATTCATTAAAATAAAACCAAACAGTTAGAAATCAATAATACTAAGCACATATTTATTAAATTCGATTTTTTTATATTAATATGCAAATTAGCCTTCCCGTTCACACTGTAAACCGCTATTTTGTTGTATATATAAATATAATTGCATGTTCTCAGTATGTAGACATAGTTAACAGTATTAATAATGTAAGACAAATTTATTAATAATTGAGGTTTAGATAAAAAGAAAATCGTGCAGAATGTGATGTCAATAACTAAGAGAATTGTGACTTGAGTAGGAATATAGTTTCGGTTACAGACAGAAAAACACACAATCTCCATTATAATAAGAGATGTATATATCACTAAGAAATAATGGTTTATATAATATATGATGTGGTTAATTTGTATTTGTATACTGGTTTTAACAAAAACAAGGTTAATAATTAACTACTTAGTGTTATTGATCTCTAATATGACCGTTTTATTTTCCAATCTATTAAAATCAATCGTATGAATGATTTTATATAGAAATCATTTCAAATATAATTAGAATAAGTGTAATCCTTTTATATGTTCCATTTGAAGAAAATCTTGATTGGGCCCATCAGCGCAAGTTGGAAAAATATGAAGACCTACGTGAACAATGCGTCAGAAACGGATGGATAACAAATGTATTTCTCGTTGAAGTCGGATGCCGGGGATTTATTACCAACTCAACCTCGGCATTTTTGTTTAAACTTGGACTTTCTCCACCAGACAAGAGGAAATACTTAAAAAAGATTCAGGAGAAAGCTCTAACCGCATCAGCGTGGATATGGCAGTCCTATATTGTGACATCAAACCGACAAAGTCTGGTGGTATCGTGAGATACTGCTGGGGCGCTCTGGGTTAGTGGTAATGATGCTTCGGTCCCGAAACCATGCCTGAACCCAGAGTCATCATCTGATGAAGGCTTTGTTGGTTGCAATGCTACTGTGTAAATAGCAGTCATTGTATGAAGATTATTATTTTTTTAAGATATGAAATACACATACAAGGAAAGGAATGATATACAATAAAAAACGTATACATACAAAATAGAGATATAGGACTGGAGAGTCCATAATTTCAACTAAACTTACTAGCGTTGCGTTGGGGGCAGAAGCCCCCACACAAAAAGGGTGTTGACATAAAAGTCTAACCCATGATTCTGAGGTGCTGTAGAAGAAGAAGAAGAAGAAGAAGAAGAAGAAGAAGAAGAAGAGGCCGAGAGTTCAAAACAGGCGCCTAAATACTTAAAAACCCCTGGTGGTCAAAAACGGGGAACCAGAGGGAAGATAACTCTTCCAGGCAAGGAAAGACAACCCAACACAATCATCTATAGATTAATACTTGTGTTCCTGAAAAGTACAATCGTTATCATCTTGCAACACTCTCTGGTTAAAAATGAGACCATCCAAATCATTCAAGTTTGGTTGGTTATTTGGTTGGATTTTACGGCATGTCAACACTTGCTGGGTTATTTAATGCTGATGACATTTTGTTTTATTCATTTTTGATGGGTATTAAATTCTTTTTTAAAACACAATTTTATCAAACGCATTTTTTCTATTTAACCATATAATTTCTATTTAAGCCAAATAATTTTGAATAATTTGACTGTTGATCAAACAAGCCGTCAAATAACCTTTGAAGATCTTATCTTCTTATTCTAATGGAGATTGTGAGTTTGTCTGTCTGTAACCGAAACTATATCACTACTAAAGTCACAATTCCCTTAGTTATTGACGTCACATTCACCATGAATTTATTTTTATTTAAACTTCAATTATTGATAAAATTGTTATACCTTATTAATACTGTTGGATTAATCTACATACTAATAACATGCAAGTATATTTATATATTCAACAAAATAGCGGTTTACAGTGTGAACGAGAAGGCTAATTTGCATATTGATATTAAGAATTTGATTTTAATAAATATATGCTTAGTATTATTGATTTCTAATTGTTTGGTTTTCTCTTAACGAATCTGAGCAAAAATCTCGGGGATAAATCTTAATGAAATCCATAAACAAGACGAAAGAACTGTAATTTTATTAAATACTTCATAATCTAACTAAATAGATAAATTAGGAAAAAAATGAAAGACGGGAGTGATGGAAAATGATGGAAGAGTTAGATTTAAAGCTGTTCTATTTTTCGATTATACCCCCTCAGTTTATCATTTTCTAAATAGTTTCTAATTTGAATATTTTATTACATCAAAACCTAAATACTTGCACCCTAAGAAGGGTGCATATATTTGCTAGTTCAAATAATGATGTCATTGTTTTTGCATGTCTATCTTACCGACATATTGAAAAACATTTCCCAGGCTAGGTCATTGCTATGCTCGGATACAAAGGAAACACCTGAGGAAGGCCGGAGAATACAGCTGAAATACATTTTTGAAACAGTTTTTTTTCTATTTAACCCATAGTTGTGACCCTATCAAGTACTAGCACTCCGGGTCAGAGTGACCCGTGAGTAGTAGCGATGAAGGGGTACTCCATACCTCAAAGCTCCAAAATTGGCACTTCATCATTAGATGCAGTTTAACGTCATATGCAGGAAACACGTTCCTTTTTCTCTCAATTGTAATTAAATATATTTTTCTTACATAAACTAGTACAAAATAAAAAAACGCCCTACTGGCTATGTAAAAATAGATCTTTGAAACATATTGCTTGAGGGGTGGGAGTAAAAGATTCAATGTCAGCGAGTTTGTACCCTAAGTAAGTAAAATCATCAAATTCATTAAAGGATTAGACATTTAAAAAAAATTAAAATGTAAACTTTAAATATGTATTAAAATAAAACAAACTATATATAGATATATAATACCAGTCATGTTAACAATTTGATTAATATCTATATTGTTCGGGTTAATAATCATCTATATATCGGAAGTATTGGGAGTTGTAGGAATTATGTATTTAAAGGGGCCAGTTTCTAGGAATAAGCATGCCAGGACGCCGCTTAGGAGGGATCCCATCGGTAGGCCAATTTTTTGTTTATAAGAAGTGTTGCCAAATTGGAAATACCAGTCATGTATTTATTAAAACTTGTTTTAATAAACAATGAGGACTGTCTAATGTTGCATGTTCAAATTTTGAGTGTATTTATTCTATGTTATGGTGATTTTGGGTAATGTGACGTAAGCAGTGACGTAATTTTTGTAACAGACATAAACCGGAAGCGAATCTCCATTATTAATAGAGCTATCTTTGTCATTCATTTGTATCATCTTCCGGTTATTACTATGATGTATTAGAAAGGCAATATATAACAGATAAGACGAAACCATTTTACGTCAAACGAAGAGGCTAAAATCAATAGTATCTACCTACACGTGTCACATCCTGTCCTAACCTCAGATCAATAATGGACCATTCCGTTTTGATTCATGATATGAATGTATGCGTTCAAATGTTATGCCCTGTCTTCATCTCAAGATAAATAATTGACCATATCGTTTTAATAGTGAGGAAAGAAATCGAAGAAGAGGAAAGTGTTACACATCAGGTGAAAAGGAAGAAAGAAAGAAAGATAGATAGAAAGAAAGAAAGAAAGAAAGAAAGAAAGAAAGAAAAAAAAGAAAGAGGAAAAGAAAGAAAGGGAGAAAGAAAAAAAGAAAGAAAGAAAGAGGAAAAGAAAGAAAGAAAGAAAGAAAGGACTGAATGAAGAAAGAAAGAAAGAAAGAAAGAAAGAAAGATAGATAGATAGATAGATAGAAAAAAGAAAGAAAGAAAAAGAAAACGACAGAAATGAATAAAGAAAAAAAGAAAGAAAGAAAGAGGAAAAGAAAGAAAGAAAGAAAGAAAGAAAGAAAAAGAAAACGACAGAAATGAATAAAGAAAAAAAGAAAGAAAGAAAGAGGAAAAGAAAGAAAGAAAGAAAGAAAGAAAGAAAGAAAAAGAAAACGACAGAAATGAATAAAGAAAAAAGAAGGAAAGAAAGAGGAAAAGAAGAAAGAAAGAAAGAAAGAAAAGAAGAAAAAGAAACGACAGAAATGAATAAAGAAAAAAGAAGAAAGAAAGAGGAAAGAAAGAAAGAAAGAAAGAAAGAAAGAAAAAGAAAACGACAGAAATGAATAAAGAAAAAAAGAAAGAAGAAAGAGGAAGAAGAAGAAAGAAGAAAGGACTGAATGAAGAAAGAAAGAAAGAAAGAAAGAAAGAAAGATAGATAGATAGATAGATAGAAAAAAGAAAGAAAGAAAAAAGTAAGAACGACAGAAAGATAGAAAGAAAGAAAGAAAGAAAGAATTAAGAAAAGAAAGAAAAAAGAAAGGAAGGAAGAAAGAAGGATAGATAGATAGAAAGAAAGAACGAACGCAAAAGAGAAAGAACGACAGAAAGAAAGAAAGAAGAAAGAAAGAAAGAAAGAAAGAAACGAAGGAAGAAAGAAAGAAAACACAAAAAAGAAAGAAATAAACAAAAAAAAAAGAAATAATGACAAAAACAAAGAAAGAAAGTAAGATAGATAGATAGAAAGAAAGAAAGAAAGACAGAAAGAAGAAAAGAAAGAAGAAAGAAAGAAAGAAGAAAAGAAAGAAAGAAAGAAAGACAAACAGACAGACAGAGAGAAGAAAAGAAAGAAAAAAGAAAGAAAAAAAGAATGACAAATAGATAGAAAGAAAGAAAGGAAAACAGAAAGAAAGAAAGAAAGAAAGAAAGAAAGAAAGAAAGTGATACCACTGATTTTGTATTTTGGTTTTGTTTGTTTTGTTTTACGGCATATCAACCTCAGTGGGTCATTTAATGCCGATAAAGTTTTGAAGTAAATCAATTCTTAATGGATAATACAATTTTTTTTATAAATACATTTTTCTATTTAACCCATAGATGGGACCCTAACAGGTACTACCACTCCGGGTCAAGGGAGCAATGGTGATGAAGGGGTGCTCCACATTCCCCAAACCTCCAGAACTGGAACCTCACCATCAGATAGAGTTTAACGTCATTCCCAGGATATGTAGACCCACAGCCACCGCCTTCTAGCACCCATATGATAAAAAAGGGGTTGGGGCTTGCCATAAGGGCAATAGGGTTGGGAAAATCATATAGGTGCTAGGTGATTTTGTATTCCAATGAAATAGAAAAAAAAAACAGAAAAGAACGAAAAGAAAGAGAAGAAAGAAAGCAAAACGAAAGTTAGAAAAAAAAAGGAAGGGAAAAGAAGAGAAAAGAGAATAAGAAAGAAAAAACTTCGCCTGAAATGATTAAACACTAGCCGCACCTGTGGATATACCACAGTATGATAATTCAATTATTACAACATTTGTCCTGCCAGTTTTTTCTGACATAAATGTATATTTTTCTTTCATTTGTATTATTTTCATCTGATTTCTATGATGTATTTGAAAAGAAATATATAACAGATGAAATGAAAACCATTTTAAGTCAAAGAAAAAGGTTAAAATCAATATTATTACAGGAATACAATACATCAAATAGAGCTTTCTTCTCGAAAACATCGCAATCATAACAAAGCCAAATAGGGAATGCTGATTTTCACAGCGGGTATACCCTCTCCCCTCTCTCTCCTCTCTCTCTGTCTCTGTCTCTGTCTCTGTCTCTCTCTATATATATATATATATATATATATATATATATATATATTAAAGTTTATTTACAGTACAGAATTTAATAAGGACGCGTAAAAGCATATGCATTATGTAAAATAAATTGTTTTTTTTTTTTCTAAAAAGAAAGGAAAAGGGTACCCTAGTTTTGATTTAAAATCAGAAATGAATTTCTTCTTTTCGATCAATGCTCCTCAGAGAAAAAATTACATTGAAAGATGGTAAAAAAGTGTGGTGAAGACAACGAATAAGACAGGAAGCAGTAGAACAAGGAAACCATATATATATATATAATATATATATATATATATATATATATGGTGCGGATTTTGCGTCTCCGTATGCTTCTGGTGGGTATATATATATGAGGTGAATGTTAGTATTTGTATCCGTTTTAGGAGATACTTATACTAGGTTTGGGCTTAGGTGTGAAGCATTAACGTACTGTGGAGCCCGGTTTCTGGTTCAGAACCAGAAACCGGGCTCCACAGTCCAGCTGAAAACACCCGGCAGCCGCTACAAGAACCTCGCCACCAGCCACGGTCAGTCGAAGGAACGTAGTAGCCCCGAAAATTTACCCGGTTAAATAAATGAAACTCAAAACAAACTAGAGTCTTCAGATATTTATTCCTCAACTACCATATTACGCTAACAATATTAGCACAATAAGTACGTTAATGCTTCACACCTAAGCCAAACCTAGTATAAGTATCTCCTAAAACGGATACAAATACTAACATTCACCTCAAATATATATAATATATAATTATATACATATAATATATATATATGTATATATATAATATACATATATGTATATAATGGGCCGGTTAGCTCAGTCGGTAGAGCGTTCGGCTAGAAACCACAAGGTTCCTAGTTTGATACCGGTCTTCGCCAACTCAGCGTATGAGTAGCATAGGGATCTGTGCGGTAAAGTAAGGAGCTGAGGGTAGGTGTGGTGCTCCACCTCAAACGCTAAAATAATCTCCTTGGTCTAGCGCAAGTGAAAAGGAGATAGACTCCCTCGCTGATTGGCTGACACCTACTTTAGGCCGCCCCGACGACTTTACTTACTTACTGACATATATATATATATATATATATATATATATATATATATATATATATAAACAGTTATCCACAAACACGTGTTTCGATGTTTCCGTCTCACCAGTGCGGTTCGACATTTTTAACAGCTACCTCTAGCCGGGAGCGAAACCTAACAGAATTTTCGTCTGCCAAGTACCTTACCCTTACGGCCTCCAGCGACTGTCACTAAGCGGTGAACAATTAATTGATACATACTTACAGGATGTACTTTTTACAATCACCAGAGAACTCAAGTCTCTAACCAACAGGCGAGTAAATGCCTCACGCTAAACGGTGAAATTTCAACTAATGTCTCCCCTACAGAGCTCTTAACTATTAGGCCGTGAGTAGCTGTCAATAAGAAGCGGAGCTTTAACTGATAAATACATACATGTATGTGTGTTATTATCACTAGAGAGCTAAAATCAGTAAATAACAGAGTCTTGCATTACGCTAACGGTGAAAGTCATTTAAAGTCACTTCTAGAGAGCTCTACTGAGTTTTGGGAGCCTATATAACAGTCATGCACAGACAACGTGTTCCGACGTTTCACGTCTCTTCGACTCTAATCCACTCTGACCCGGAGTGCTGGCACATGTTAGGGTCCCATCTATGGGTTAAATATAAAAAAATGAATTTTTCAAAAGTGTTTTAAAAATTGACTTTAAACAATTAAGTTTGAAAAGATTTTTTAAACCCGTCACGAATGAGTAAAACAAACATCATGGGGATAAAATAACCCAACACGGTTTGACATGCTGTATAATCCAACCAACCAACCAACCAACCAACCAAACCAAACAAACAAACAACCAAACAAACAACAAGTCAGCCATCCAACCAACCAACCACTCAACCAACCAACCAACCAGCCAGCCAGCCAACCAGCCGACTGACCGACCAACCAACCAGCCAGCCAACCAGCCAACCACCAACCAGCCAGCCAACCAGCCAACCAACCAACCATCCAACCAAACAACCAAACAACCAACCAACCAACCAACCAACCAACCAGCCAGCTAACCAACGAACCAACCAGCCAACCAACCAACCGACCAACCAACCGACCAACCAACAAACCAGCCAACCAACCAACCAACCAGCCAACCAGCCAACCAACCAAACAACCAACCAACCAACCAACCAACCAACCAGCCAGCTA
>CM042173.1:30665530-30688030 GCA_023376005.1 Doryteuthis pealeii | reverse complement strand
TAGCGTAGTAATACCTTGGGACTGTGGGGTGGCAACGTGTGTGACTCGAAACTTCGACTGCACAGTGTTTGTTTAATTACTTTCATATATATATATAGCCGCTGTCAATAACAACAAAGACAAAGGATCCGTTGAACAGTAGCAACATTCATTTGAAAAAGGGAATCTAACGATCCCGAAAATATATGGGTAAGAAAAGGTGGAATGAAAACATGATTATATTATAAATTGTTTTCTTCTTTAACAGCATTGTGTGATGTTTTCATTCCACCTTTTCTTACCCATATTGTCGGATTCATTTCCTTTCTTTTAACTTATATATATATATATATATATATATATAATATATATATATATATACTGCACACAATGCAGAAATAGCGGATATGTGGGAGAAACATCAACATCTTTTAGACTAAGACTAAATAACCACAAATCCACTATAAATCTCAAATCCCCGCATAGCACAATAGCACTTCATTTTAACACCTTATCACACAACCTTACACACCTCAAATGCATTTTATTAGAACACGCACGTAGTAAGTTGAAGCGTATCATGGGAACTACTTCTAAACGCACTGTGATGTGCGTAAACCCCTTAGCGTAGTAATACCTTGGGACTGTGGGGTGGCAAGGTGTTATGACCTGTTTAAGGGTCAATAAATAATAACTCAACACGGATATAAAATGTATGGAACAGATTGTATTCAGCAATATATATCAACGTACAATGGAAGGGTTTCCTTGTTTCAGCTTACACGAAGAACTGTATCTGGTACTACTGGTATTTACATGTGTCCCACTTACACACGATATGGCACAAGGCCGTTTTATGTGGGGACCACCCACAAGCCGACACTCATGGGTTGGTAGGTAGAAAAATTGCGTCGAACCCGGCCCTGCCCCATTAAGTACAATGAGGCAGGCATCTGGGATCGACGCTATTAATTTAGCAGTTCACTGGATCCCCGTCCCGAAGGACGGGTGTTTCTGGTACTACTGGTATTTACATGTGTTCCACTTTCACATGATATGGCACAAGGCCGTTTTATGTGGGCACCACCCACAAGCCGAGACTCATGGGGTGGTAGGTAGAAAAATTGCGTCGATCCCGGCCCTGCCCCTTTAAGTGCAATGAAGCAGGTATCTGGAATCGACGCCATTAATTTAGCATCCCACCCGTCCCGAAGGACGAGTAGCTGGGACTACTGGTATTTACATATACCCCACGTGTATACGATATGGCACAAGGCCGTTTTATGTGGGCACCACCCACAAGCCGAGACTCATGGGTGGTAGTAGAAAAATTGCGTCAATCCGAGCTTAGCCTCTAAGTGCAATGAGGCAAGCATCTGGGATCGACGCTATTAATTTTAGTAATTCACCAGACACCCGTCCCGAAGGACAGGTGTGGGTGGGACTACTCGTTTTAGTAGCTTTACTCTGTTAAATATATGCCCTTTGGCTAAGTCCAAGTTCGTGTCATAGGTGAGTCACCTACAACATAAGGGGTTTGATATTTTAGGTTAAGGGTAGCTTTTTATTATCGGTGCGCATTCTTAGGGATTTCTTTTAATCCCAACTACAACTGGTATCACTTTGACTTTCATGTTCCATAGCTTTTTTAGTTCTCTGGCAAGGTCCAAGTATTTGTCCATCTTTTCCTTTTCCTTCATCTTCACCCTGTAATCTGCTGGAACAGCAAAGTCCACCAGTTGACAAGTTCCTCCTTTTTTAAATAAACACTAGGACTGGTCTCCTAGCTGGGATAAGGTGATCTGTCTTTATTTTAAAGTCCCAGGGAATGTTATGCGTTTCATTTTCAAGGACAGATTCTGGTTTATGCATATACCATTTTGTTGTATGGTCAAAATTTAACCCAACCCAGTCGTGCCTAGTTTTGTATTCCTGTTGTGCTAGTTTGCTACATTTGCTTAGTACATGGTTTACAGTCTCATCTCTATTTACCGCAAAGTCTATATTTACTATTTTGTTGGGTCTTATCAATTTGTGCTTTGATATAATTTGTTCTTATGTCATTATTTTGAACAGCAATGCAGTAGTCTGGATGGTCTCAACTCTTCCTCTGATTTCCAGTGCCTACTGTCTTTTTTCTAAGCTTTTGGGGACCGTTCTAAGTGCACCAACTACAATTGGTATCACTTCGACTTTCATGTTCCATAGCTTTATGTTAATTCTCTGGCAAGGTCCAAGTATTTGTGTATCTTTCCTTTTCCTTCATCTTCAACCTGCGATCTGCTGGAACCGCAAAGTACACCAGTTGACAAGTTCGGTCTTTTTTGTGGTCTCCCAGCTGTGATAAGGTGATCCGTTTTTATTTCAACGTCCTAGAAAATTTCATGCGTTTCATTCTCAAGAACAGATTCTGGTTTATGCATATACCATATTGTTGTATGGTTAAAATTTAATTGTTTGCATAATTTCCATCTTATTTGGTGGTCACGCTGGAAAGGAATCCAAGAAAAGAAAAGGAAGAGATGAAAACAAAAGATATTTAGGTTTTAGGTTTTATTCACGGGTCATAACCACCACGTGGTAAGGAAACTTTTTTCAGTAGCAGTGTCCAGTCCAAGCTAAGGCCTAAGTTCGAATGGCCGAAAGATAATCTTGGCGGTCGGAGTGCGTCCTTTTTCCGGCATTGTTGCTCGCAGTGTTCTTCCATTCTGGAGGCTCACTGGAGTTTGTTATCTTTTATTTTATTTTTTATTTTTGTTTCAATTCCCACAGGACACTTCACTTTCAGTAATGGCACTATATTCAACGTTCCAGACGACGCACCTGTGTAAAATACCAATAACTGTATTATAATGTTGCAATTGTCTTTCCTTGTTGGAGTGGAGTTGAGTGGGAAAAAGGTATCCTCCCTTGCCACCAGGACTTGCCAGTAGATGGCATTAATACTATGACACATAGGGGGCCCACGCGTCCCGTGTTCGCGCACCATCGTCGCTTTCACCATTATTGTTCAGGTCTTCTGGGAGAATATCAATCACCACCAATAGCAGTCTCCCAGATCGATACCCTGAATCATTACGTACCGAAGAGAATATTGATAAGCAATAGCAGTCTGTCCAGATCGATCTCTGCCACTGGCCGTCTTATCGTCAAACGTCAACCCCCACGCCGCCGTATCCGGGAAAGCACCCATATGTCATAAGTAAAAACAACAACAACAAAGAGAGACGAGCAAGGCAGGTTAGGGTGATAGTTCAAGTGGTTAGGAAGAGATTATGGCACCAGGCGGTTCTATTCTTTTACTCTATCATCGTTGGGTCCAGTCGAATAGAGGAGAGAGAGCCCAAATGTTCGCCTCAGCTCTCGGTCCAGCTCTGCACAACTCCCCCCTCTGCAAACTCAACCAACTCGACTGTCTTTCGACTTCCACTCCGAAACTTCAACTGTACTCCACCAAACTTCAACTTGAATATATATATATATATATATATATATATATATATATATATATATAATATATATATATATATATATGTATGTATGTATATATATACCCCCCATCATCTCCTTGGCCTGGTTAACCCTTGACTATTCTTTTGTTTGAAATAAACAACTGGAACAATCACAATACTAGCACAAAGTTAATTCCAGACTTATAGTCTCCGGTATTAAAGACTAACAATAACTAGTACAATGTCCCTTGTAACTAAAACCTTACTCTAAATAAATAATTTACATTACAAACAGAAACAAATCATCCCAGATTGTATATCATATGCGTGCCAGAGAAACAAACTGAAAAGCACTAAATCAAAGAGCTACAATACCTCGCTATTTAAACCGCGGGACGGATAGCTATCAGCCTCTTTTTCATATGGCATCCTCAACGATACACTAGACATGATTTGTCTCTGTCCATTAAGGCTCTGGAGACCTTGCCTCCAACTCTAGGCTTGTACCCATGTATGTAAGTAGCCCTTTCCAGTTTCTTGGGGACTGTTTTAAGTGCTCCAGTTGCGATTGGTATCACCGTCAACCTCAAAAGGAAAAGATATGTTTTTTTTCTTGTTAAACATTATTATTATTTTCCTCACTAGTAGTAAACTCTTCAGGGGTTTTCTAATTATTTTAGTCAATTTTAGCACTGCTGTGGTCTCGATTTACGAAAGCAGTGACGTCATTTTGGTTACAGACAAATAGAGAAGGAATCTCTAGTATCAACATTATTAAAAGTGCTTTCTCTGATTTCCAGCTCAACTTGTCACCTTCCCAAGATTTTGGTGTAATTTATTTTTTTATAGAATTTCAATATTTTTATGTAGTAAGGATACTGACTATAAATTAAATACTCGTTGATAAACTTACTTAAATCCTGAAATGACTGTGACGGAAGCAGTGACGTAGTTTCGGTTATAGACAAATAAATACCAAATCTCTATTATCAATAGATGTGAATTAATAAACTGGTGGTTTAAACTTTTTTTCTCTCTCCCACTATAATTGTCTGTCTGTCTGTCTGTCTGTCTCTCTATCTCTATCTCTCTCTGTTTCTGTCCCCCCTCTCTGTCTCTGTCTCTGTCTCTGTCTCTGTCTCTCTCTCTCTCTCTCTCTCTCTCTCTCTCTCTCTCTCAGGAGGTGCGGCGCGGTCCTAGGATCATAGCCAAGCAGAAAGTTCCAGGGGACCGATTTTTGGCATGGAAATTGACTTGACTGTAGGCTTCAACATAGAATTTCGTAAGGTTGACCCGCGATGTCACTGGAGGTCACCAGATCGCAAAAATATGTCATTTTTGGCCAGACAGATTGAAATAGAGACTTTTGTGTTATGTAGAAAAATGTTCTTTGATCTTATAATTGGCGGGAAGAATTTTAACTTTCTATTATCATTTTCTCGAAAGGGACGACATATTTGTAAAACAAGAAAAAACAAGGAATCGTTTATACAAAGAGACTCTCAAAAACTAATCGAATTTTTGTTATCTTTAGCATCTCAGGTGGGGCGTCACACCTACCATCAGCTCCTTACTTTACCGCACAGTTCCCTGTGTTACTCATACGCTGAGTTGGCAAGGGTTGGTATCGAACCGAGAACCTTCTGGTTCCTAGTCCAACGCTTTTCCGACTGAGGTATTTTTATTATTATTCGGACTGTTGACCTCATCTTTGTTGTTAAATACTCAACGTTTCAGCCAATATGACTTCTGGCCATCTTCAGGTGTTACCTGTCGAATTTTCGAGATGAGGCTTGATAATTTGTATTATTTGGATTATTCGGACTATTGGTCTCATCATTTTTTCTTATCTGCACAACGTTTCGGCCAATGTTGACACCGGCCTTCTTCAGGGCTTTCTTGTCGATCTCAGGAACCTTCTTGGACTTAGGAGCCTTCATGTCAAGAAAAAAAAGAAACATTTACATTTTCTCATCAATAAACCAACGATCTGTGCATTGGGTTGGTTGGTTGGTTGGTTGGCTCTTACAACATTTCAACTCTTGTTGGGTTATTTTATGCCGAAGACATTTTGTTTTATTTATTCTTGTTGGGTATTGGAGAGAAAAAGAAACGTTTACATTTATATTTCGGAATTTTTTAGAGGAGGCTAAATTTGTATTATTTTGATTATTCGGACTATTGTCCTCATCTTTATTGTTATCTACACTATTTCTCAGAAGTTTTGAGACGAGGCTTGATAATTTGGATTATTCAGACTATTGTCCTCATCTTTATTGTTATCTACACTATTTTTCAGAATTTTTTAGACGAGGTTTGATAATTTGGATTATTCGGACTATAGTCCTCATTTTTGAGGACAATACGTGTGTATGTGCGAATGAAAAACCGTATTTCATTTTTTTTTTCATTCGCACATACACACGTACAAAATCCCGCGCTAGGATACAGTCTTAACGTCACAACCAACACGCATTTTCAATGTCACGCGCATTACAACATACACACACGTACAAACAAAAATAAACGCATTCACGCTCACACGAGAATACAGTTATTTAAAAAATAACATCATTTTTAAAAAAAATTCGTTTGGGAAGAAATGCCATAGCTGTACTGCTTCAGTTCAATTCTTTTGATAAAGAGGTATTACCTCGAAAATTCAAGAAAGAATAAAAATACAGGTCAACACACAACACCATTGTTACCGTATTATTATTTTTTTATTTATTCCAAACTGCATTGTGATAGCCTTCTAAATCAACCTCCTAACCAATACATACTCAATGCTTCAAGCAAATTAGGAAACTCTCTCTCTTATATATATATATATATATATATATATATATATATATATATATGATTGACAACCCCTCCACGTGGGTAGGATGCGACACAATGTCAATTTTCTAAACAACATACCTGTATAACAGGTGTGAATTCCGAATTTTCATTCTCCTAGACTGGTTGCTATATCTAAATTAAAGAGCTTAGTCTACTCTCCTAATCACCCATAGCTTGAGGGAGATTCGTCGGATTCATACATTTCCCGTTGCTAACAGTCTCATACAGGATTTGAACTCGTTCGCAGAGTACATATTTTTACGACAATAACCATTACATCAAGCGCCTCAGTCTGAGTGTGTATGTGTGTATATGAGTGGAGGCGCGTGACCTAATGGTTTGAGTCAGCGGAAATGGACTGGTCGATCCGAGTTCAATAACTGGACGAAGCTGTTTGCATTTCACATGACGGTAATACCATTGGGAAAGGTATGGATCAAATTCTCCCTCCAGCTATGGGTAAATAGCAGGACAGACTGGCTTCTTTAACACTAGCTAGGTAACCAGTCTAGGAGAAGGAAAACTCTGAATTCAAACCTGTTAGACTCCGCTTAATAAATTTACATTGTGACGCAACCTGCTCGTGCGGAGTGGTTGTAGAGGTTTGGCGAACGAAAGTTCATTAGGGTCTCGAACCCGGCCAGAGGTAGCTGTTACGGTATAGCCACACTGATGAAAGGTGATACCTTGAAACACGTGTCTGTGGATTACTTATTTATTATATATATACTCCCAGTAATGGTTGAGTTCTCTGAATAGGGACTTAATTGCAGATTCTCCGTTATGGCATGTAGCTAAATCTCGCTTTGTTTACAAACGTTTGAGGACTCTAGTGAATTCATTTCCACTTAGAAATGTAGCGATTAATTATTCTCCTATATTTGACCGCTGCCTCTCGCCGTACGGGTTAGAGGTTTGGCGAACGAAAATTCATTCGGGTCTCGAACCCGGCCAGAGGTAGCTGTTACGGTATAGCCACACTGATGAAAGGTGAAACCTTCAAAACACGTGTCTGTGGATTACTTATTTATTTTATATATATATATATATATATATATATATATATGTGTGTGTGTGTGTGTGTGTGTGTGTGTGCGATAAAAAGAGACGCAGTATAAGATGGTCTTCAAACAGTGTAAATCATTAATAAAACATATTTGGGTACGCCCCTGTGCGCCAGTTAGTGTGTATGTGCACCAGTTTGTATATGGTTGTGAGTGTGTAAGTTTGTGTATGTGTGTGTGTGTGTGTGTGTGTAAGTTTCGCTACAGACAGTTGTCGTTCCGTTACACCCGTCGGATTACGATCATCAAATAAACCACGTGACACTATTGTTTACTCTGATTGGCTAGGTCTGTTTCAGTCTCCCGCCAAAAAAAAAAAAAAAATAAAATGGTGGGAAATAATCGTGACCGTGATTAATTCAATGATAACATTTCTCAAACTGCTGTTGAAATTAAGGGATTAAAATAATGGAGAGAGAGAGACAGACAGACAGAGAGAGATAGATAGAGAGAGAGAGAGAAAGAGAGAGAGAGAAAAAAAAGAGACAGAGAGAGAGATAGAGAGAGAAGAGAAAAGAGAAAGAGAGAAAGAGAGACAGAGAGAGAGAGAGAGAGAAAGAGAGACAGAGAAAGAGAGACACAGAGAGAGAGAAAGAGAGACAGAGAAAGAGAGACAGAGAGAGAGAGAAAGAGAGACAGAGAGACAGAGAAAGAGAGAAAGAGAGCGAGAAAGAGAAAGAGAGAGACAGTGACAGAAAGAGAGAGACAGAGAGACAGAGAGATAGAGAGTGAGACAGAGAGAGAGACAGAGAGATAGAGAGACAGAGAGTGAGACAGAGAGACAGAGAGACAAGAGAGAGAAAGAGAGAGAGAGAGAGGGTGATAGAAAGACACGGGGATAGGGGGTGTACGTGTGCGTGTGATAGAGAGAGAGAGGAGAGACAGAGAGAGAGAGAGAGAGAGAGAGAGAGAGAGAGAGAGAGAGAGAGAGAGAGAGAGAGAATGAAAATAAATCTGACCACTACAGAAATCTGTTAATTACATTCAACCGCGTTAACCCGAATAGACATTATTTTCCGATGCAGGCATCATTGGGGAACAGGAGAACACGGGTCATGCTGTTTGGAACCAGCCATTCCTTTTGGATAATCTGATAATAGAAGAAATTAGTCTTTAAGAGAGAGACAGACAGACAGACAGACAGACAGAGAGGCATATATAGGGAGAGAGACAGAGAGAGAGAAAGAGAAAGAGTGAGAGACAGAGAGAGAAAGAGTGAGACAGAAAGAGAGAGAGAGAAAGAGAGAGAGAAAGAGAGTGAGAGAGAAAGAAAGAGACAGAGAGAAAGAGAGAGAGACAGAGAGAGACAGAGAAAGAGAGAGTGAGAGGCAGAGGAGAGAGAGAGAGAGAAGAGAAATAACGAGAGACAGAGAGAAAAGAAAGAGAGACAGAGAAAGAGAGAAAGAGAGAGAGGGAGAGAAAGAGAAAGAGACAGAGACAGAGAGAGAAAGAAAGAGAGACAGAGAGATACAGAGAGAAAGAAAGAGAAAGATAGAGAGAGACAGAGAGAGAAAGAGAGACAGACAGAGAGATACAGAGAGAGAGAGAGAGATAGAGAAAGGGAAAGAGAGACAGAGACAGAGAGAGAAACAGAGAGAAAGAGATAGAGACAGAGAAAGAGGCAGACAGACAGACAGAAAGAGATAGAGACAGAGAGAGAGAAAGAGGCAGACAGACAGACAGAAAGAGAGAGAGAGAGAGAGAAGGAGAGAGAGAGAAAGAAAGAAAGAGAGAGAGAGAGAGAGAGAGAGAGAGAGAGAGGGAGAGAGAGAAATCTTTGATATTCATCCTCCGTTCCTCAACTTTCTCCTTGGATTGCAGCATTGTGTATTTTATGTTGACATTCGCTTAGTACACGGTTTACAGTCTCATCTCTGCCACCGCACAGTCTACATTTACTATTTTGTTGAGTCTTATCAATTTTTGCTTTGATATAATTGGTTCTTATGGCATTATTTTGAGCAGCAATTATTAGTGATTCAGTTTCTCTTTATTATTATTATTATTATTATTATTATTATTATTATTATTATTATTATTACTAGCAAATATATACACCCTCCGGGTGCAAGTATTTAAGTTTTAATATAATAAAATATCATATTAAATTAGAAAAGCTAATGAAACTGACTAAGAATGCAGATAAAAAGATCTGCAACTGAGGGGGTATAATCGAAAAATAGAACAACTTTGAAACTAACTATTCCATCATTTTCCATTACTCCCCTCTTTCATTGGTAAATTTTCCTAATTTAACTATTTAGTTAAAATAGGAAGTAAAGGATAATATTACAGTTATTTCTTCTTGTAAATAAATTTCTTTTAAGATTTATCCACGAGATTTTTGTTTATATTTCTTAAGATAAAACTAAACAATTAAAAATCAATAATACCAAGCACATATTTATTAAAATAAAATTTTAAATATCAATATGCAAATTATCCTTCTCGTTCAAACTGTAAACCGCTATTTTGTTGTATATATAAATACAATTGCATGTTATTAGTACGTAGATATGGTCAACAGTATTAATAATGTAAAACAATTTTTATTAATAACTGAAGGTTTAAAGAAAGAAATCATGGAGAATTTGACGTAAATAATTAAGGGAATTGTGACTTGAGTAGTAATATAGTTTCGGTTACAGCCAGAAAAACACACAATCTCCATTATAATAAGATTATTACTAGAAAATATATGCACCCTCCGGGTGCAAGTATTTAAGTTTTAATGCAATAAAATATAATGTTAACTTAGAAAAGCTAATGAAACTAAATAAGATGCCGATAAAAAGATTTGAAACAGAGGGGGAACAACTAAAACTTGCTTTTTCTTCACTCCCGTCTTTCATTGCTAAATTTTCATAATTTAACTATTTACTTAAATTAAAGAATAGAATTACTGTTAATATTGTTAATGGATTTCTTTTAAGATTTATCTCCGAGATTTTTGTTCATATTCATTAAAATAAAACCAAACAATTAGAAATAAATAATACTGAGCACATATCTATTAAAATCAAATTTTTGATATCAATATGCAAATTAACCTTCCCATTCACACTGAAAACCGCCATTTTTTGTATATATAAATACACTTGCATGTTCTTAGTATGTAGATATGGTCTACAGTGGCTTCGGCCTCTGGACCATTGATATAATTAACGGCGTCGATCCCAGGGGGCCATCCCCCCAGGCAACACCTGCCCCCTCGATTTAAAGGGGCAGGGCTGGGTTTATTGCCCAGTGCCTGAGGCGCCCCCCTTGAGGGGGAATGCCGATGGGATCGACGCAATTTTTCACCTGCCACTCCATGAGCTTCGGCTCGTGGGTGGTCCCACGTTAATAGGGACTTTGTGCCTGACCCGTACAAGTGGGGTACGCGGTAAATATCATGTAGATATGGTCAACAGTGGCTTCGGCCTCTGGACCATTGATATAATTAACGGCGTCGATCCCAGGGGGCCATCCCCCCAGGCAACACCTGCCCCCTCGATTTAAAGGGGCAGGGCTGGGTTTATTGCCCAGCGCTTGAGGCGCCCCCCTTGAGGGGGAATGCCGACGGGATCGACGCAATTTTTCACCTGCCACTCCATGAGCTTCGGTTTGTGGGTGGTCCCGCGTTAATAGGGCCTTGTGCCTGACCTGTACAAGTGGGGTACGTGGAAAATATCATGTAGATATGGTCAACAATATTAATAACGTAAAACAATTTTATTAATTAATGAGGTTTAAATATGAATAAAAATTCATGGAGAATATGACGTAAATAACT
The DNA here is from genome assembly GCA_023376005.1 of Doryteuthis pealeii. Lineage (NCBI taxonomy): Eukaryota > Metazoa > Mollusca > Cephalopoda > Myopsida > Loliginidae > Doryteuthis > Doryteuthis pealeii. Next base: position 30,676,916 of record CM042173.1, on the reverse strand, counting down.
AAGGGAATTGTAACACGATTAGTAATATAGTTTCGGTTACAGACAGAAAAACACACAATCTCCATTATTATTATTATTATTATTATTATTATTATTATTATTATTATTGTGAGTTTTTCACACGAGCATTAGCTGATGGTATTTCCCTGTAGTCTGAGAGATAACAAGTCTCCTCAGGTCTCCAGGACTCTTCTGAGTATTCTGGCAGATTGCAGCAAAGTATTCTTGGTGGTCTATTATTATTATTATTATTATTATTAAAGAACTTATCTGTTTACATTAACTCGGCTTTTGGAAGTGAAGCGGAAATTGCGATATTCAAGCAAAGAAGGAAAAAAAATGAAAAAGAATAATAATAGAAAATATAATTATTTCTTAATTCTATTCATACATGTCATCTCTCTCTCTCTCTCTCTCTCTCTCTCTCTCTCTCTCTCTCTCCTCTCCTCTCTCTCTGTGTGTGTGTGTGTGTGTGTGTGTGTCTGTATCTGTGTCTCTCTCTGTCTCTCTTTGTCTCTGTTTCTCTGTCTCTCTCTGTCACTGTCTCTGTCTCTCTCTCTCTCTGTGTCTCTCTCTCCCCTCTCTCTCTATGTCACTCTGTGTATGTATGTGTGTGTGTGTGTGTGTCTCTCTCTCTCTCTCTCTGTCTCTCTGTCTGCCTGTTTGTCTGTCATCTGTCTCTCTCTCTCTCTGTCTCTCTCCCTATCTCTTTCTCTCTGTCTGTCTGTCTGTCTGTCATCTCTCTCTCTCTCTGTCTCCCTCTGTCTCTGTCTGTCTGTCTGTCTGTCTATCTGTCATCTCTCTCTGTCTCTCCTACTATCTCTGTCTGTCTGTCATCTCTCTCTCTCACTCTCTCTGTGTCTCACCCCCTCTCTCTCTCTCTCTGTCATTCTCTCTCTCTCTCTCTCTCTCTCTCTCTGTCTCTGTCTGTCTCTCTCTGTCTGTCTCTCTCTCTCTCTCTCTGTCTCCCCCTCCCTCTCTCTCTGTCTGTCATCTCTCTCTCTCTGTCTGTCTGTCTGTCTGTCCGTCTGTCATCTCTCTCTGTGTCTCACCCTCTCTCTATCGCTCTGTCTGTCATCTCTCTCTCTCTCTTCTCTCTCTCTCTCTCTCTCTCTCTCTCTCTCTCCATCTTTTTTTATTCCTTTCGAATCAAGGTAAAGAAACACCTTCCCTGAATCTTCAACCCAAATGAACACTGACTCACTGAGTCGGTAAATCGGGATGAAATCTCACCAATTCAGCATCCATATAAACAGATTCATTTTTAGAAATAGAAAACAAGGAATAAAAAAAACAAAATCCAGACATAATTTACGAAAATGAAAAAAAAAGAAGCAAATAAATAGGACAATCGCAAATATAGTTACATCGTGGGAGCAAAATTAATCATCTTTTATTATTTTTAGACAGCCGTCAGCCTCGGGCTAGAAGGAAAAAAATCGACGCGTGCCAATTCGTCAAATGAGGCTGTGGAGATATGATAGCCTTGAAAATCAGAATTAGTAATCCATTATCCAGAGACAAGTTTAGTCGCAATCAACGCAAAAAGAGAACAAACAAGGACTGTATTAAGCTAATCTTTTTAAAAACATGTAAAAAAAAAAGTAAAGTCGACGTCAGTCTGTCAGCGAGGGAGTCTATCCCCTTTTCAATAGCGCTAGACCAAGGAGATTATTTTAGTATCTGAGGTGGAGCGCCACACCTACCATCAGCTCCTTACTTTACCGCACAGATCCCTGTGCTACTCATACGCCGGGTTGGCGAGGACCGGTATCGAACTAGGAACCTTGTGGTTTCTAGCCGAACGCTCTACCGACTGAGCTAACCCGGCCCCTGTTAATTTGGTTCGTTGGTTGTTTGGGAGAGTTTTACGGCATGGCAAACCGTGTTGGTTTATTTTATGCCAAAGACGCCTTGTTTTATTCTAGATGGGTACTCAAATTTTGAAAAAAAACTCAGTTCTTTATAAAACATACTTTTAACTCATTTTTTCTATTTAATCCATATATATATATATATATACCAACCCCTCCGCACGAGTTGGATATGGCACAAAGTCAATTTCTAAAGCGGAGTTTAGCAGATTTGAATTCAGAGTTTTCCTTCTCCTCGACTGGTTAAAGAGTCCAGTCTGTCCTGCTATTTACCCATAGCTGGAGGGAGAATTGGATTCATACCTTTTCCAAGGGTATTAGCGCCATGTGAAATTCCAACAGCTTCGTCCAGGAATTGAACTCGCGTTGACGAGTCCATTTCCTACGACTCTAACCATTAGACCATGTGCCTCCATAATATCTCATATATGTTTGGATTTTATAGGTGCCACCTTTGATTTAGCAAAGATAATTTGCGAATGGCCGTTTTGTACTCCATAATAAATCCATATGGATTTCCTTCTTCTAGACTGGTTGCCTAACCAAGGTTAAAGAGCTCAGTCTGCCCTACTATTTACCCATAGCTGGAGGGAGAGTAGGTTTCATACCTTTCCCAAGGGTATTAGCGCTAAGTGAAATAGTTGCCACGTCCAGGATTTGAACTCGGGTCGACGAGTCCATTTCCCATGACTTTAACCATTACACCACGCGCTTCCTGATTTAATCCATATATATGAGCCTACCAGGTATTAACAAGTAATGGTGATGAAAGGGTACTCCACATTCCCCAGAGCTCCAGAATAGGAACTTTACTATCAGATAGAGTTTAACGTTATACACAGGACATTAAGATCCTCAGTCAACACCTTCTAGCACATCTATTATAAAAAGGGTTAGGGTTTACCGTAAGGGCAATAGGGTTGGGACAATCATATAGATGCCAGTGTTACCTAATCTATGCATAGATTATTGTCAACCCCCTATATTTCTGAAGGAATGGCCCCTTTTCATATCATGGGCGGGACTTTCCATGGAATATTACAGAAAGCCCGCGAAATACGTGAAGTCACGTGGGACCTGGTTGGCTCCTCAGTTTCAGCTTGGACGTCAGGCAGAGAAGATGTATCTGCTTTAGCTGAAGCTCACTGCACACGCACGCTATGTTAGTTAGAGAAATATGTTTAGTTAAGTAAATAAAGGTTTAGATAGATAATATGGTTTTGTGGTTGATGAATGTCTTGGCAACAAGACTGACCTAGAAGAAGAAATGAATCAAGAACGACCAACCAGCAAGAACAGAGACGTTAGAAGAGACGCTTAAAAGAAGAACGTAAGATACCAAAGATGAGCAGAAGAATAATAGAAGCAAGAAAGGAAAGAGAGTATACAACATTAGGATTTCTAGCCGGATACTCTACTGACTGAGCTAAAATACATTTTTTTATTATCTATACATACATAAACGGCAGTTGTGTGTAAATCTGTATATCCGAAGGAAACATCGAAAATAAGACAATTAACGACCAAGTAAATATATATATATTATATATATATATATATATATATATATATATATATATATATATATATATACATATATATATACATTATCACCAGGTCTTGATTTTTGAGCAAAAATAATAGAAATTTAATTTATATTCGTGAAGATAATTAAAAAATAAAATTTAAATGATAACAGCATGGAGTTTTTTCTTTTAATATTTTAGATAGTAGACATTAACATTTCTTTTCAGAGTAGCTGGATCAATGCAAGGTCTCTTTTTTTTACATAGGGATTTAAATGGGGCATCCCACGAGGATTCAACTCACGATTCAGTAATCATTGATCTGCGGGACTAATATTTAAAAAAAACCTCTACCCAGGTGAAGCCGGGTAGCCGCTGCTAGTTGACTATAAACTTTTAAGCAAAACATATCTGTACTGAATACAATTTACTCGTCATGCGGAAAACAATAAATTTTCAATTAAATTATTTCTATAGAAGTAAAGAAAGGGTATGACACTCATCCATATAAACAGCTTCGCTTATAGAAACAATAGAAAGGAATAAAAAAATTAAAGCATAATGTAGGAAAAAAAAACATTTCGTAGGAGCAAAATCAATCATCTTGTATTTTTAGACAGTAGTGGGCCTCGAAGCGGAAAGAAAAAAATCGACGCATGCCAATTCATCAAATGGAGGTGGGGAGATATGATAGCCTTGAAAATCAGCCTTTGTAATCCATTATTCAAAGACAAAGACGAAAAGAGAAGACCGCTCTGTCGGCTGGGGCGTTAGAATGCACCGACTGCACCTCTGCAGAGGGGTAAGACTCCCCCTATGGGGCCACCTGTTGGCCGTGGGTGGCGACCCGTGATGCGTTAAGGATAGAGCCCAGGTGGATGAGCAGTTCATGACATGCAATACTCCACTTTGGCCCTATCTTGGGCTAGAGGGGCGGTCGGAGAGGCCCCCTCCGATCAATCGGCTGGTCACATCAAGCCCTAGCACCTATAATTTTCCCAACCCTATTGCCCTTATGGCAACCCTTTTTATCATATGGGTGCTAGAAGGCGGTGACTGAGGGTCTACATGTCCTGGGAATGACGTTAAACTCTATCTGATGGTGAGGTTCCAGTTTTGGAGGTTTGGGGAATGTGGAGCACCCCTTCATCACCATTGCTCCCTGGTCCACTCTGACCCGGAGTGGTAGTACCTGTTAGGGTCCCATCTATGGGTTTAAATAGAAAAACATGAGTTTATAAAAAAATTGTGTTATCCATTAAGAATTGATTTATTTCAAAACTTTATCGGCATTAAATGACTCACTGAGGTTGATATGCCGTAAAACAAACCAAAACAAACGAAAAGAGAAGAAAATGAGGACTGTACCAAGTTAACCTTTTTAAAACACGTGACACCTGTTAATTTGGGATTCTCAATTCAAATTCTTTTATTGGCTATGAGTGATCATAATGAGAGGATTAAAGGCAACTATCAAGCAACCCCTACCCCACGACACTCCAGTCGTCTGGAGCTTTAGAATACACCGACTGCACCTCTGCAGAGTGGTAAGACCCTAACAATGAGACCACCTGTTAGCGATATGGATGGTGATCCGTGTTGCTTCAGGAAGGAACCCTGGTAGCTGAGCAGCCCGTAATATGCAAGACAGGCTATCGGATAGGTCTCTCTAATCAATCGGCTAATCATATCAAGCGCTAGCACCTATATGATTGTCCCACGCCTATTACCAAGCACCAACCCTTTTTATTATATATACTAGCAAATATATGCACCCTCCAGGTGCAAGTATTTAAGTTTTAATGTAATAAAATATCCTATTAAATTAGAAAGGCTAATGAAACTAAATAAGAATGCAGATAAAAAAGATTTGAAACAGAGGGGGTGATAATAGATAAATAGAACAACTGAAACGTACTCTTCCATCACTCTCGCCTTTCCTTGTTATTTTTTCTAATTTAAGTATTTAGTTAAAAGAGTAAGTAAAGAATAAAATGACAGTTATTTTTTCATGTTAATAGATTTCATTTAAGATTCATTGAAGAGATTTTTGATTATATTCATTAAAATAAAACCAAACGGTTAGAAATCAATAATACTAAGCACATATTTATTAAAATCACATTTTTAATATCAATATGCAAATTAGTCTTCCTGTTCACACTGTAAACTGCTATTTTAGTGTATATATAAATACAATTGCATATTATTCATTTGTAGATATGATTAACAGTATTAATAATTGTAAAACAATTTTATTAGAAATTGAGGTTTAAATAAAAATAAAATCATGGAGAATGTGACGTAAATAACAAAGGGAATTGTGACTTGAGTGGTGATATAGTTTCGGTTACAGACAGAAGAGCAAACAATCTCCATTATAATAAGATAATAAAAGGCGGCGACTGTTAGTCCTAATGTACTAGGTGGGGCGTTAAAAATTCTATCTGATGGTGAAGTTACAAATCTTGCGCTCTGGGGAATGTGGAGTACCCCTTCATTACCTTTACTATTTGGGGGTGGGGTATTACCCGCTGCAGAGGTGCAGTCGGTATAACACAAGCTTCAACTAACAGGGCTAGTTTTTATTGGGAAATATATACACCACTTCATCCTGCAAATCATGTCAAATCATCCAGAATAAAAAGTAAAATTATCACCCACTCCCTTCAATTTTTTTTGCAGATGTGGACTGTGAACATTAGACAATCCCCAAAATTTGAGTTTCCAATTCCAAAAATTGGCGGAGTTATGTCGATTTTTAGCCCTCCAAATCTGGTGGGGGTTGGCAAAAGAAAAGAAAGAAAAAACGATTTTTTAAAATCTATTTGTCTGTGAAATGAGTTCTAGAGCTTCCCTACTACTAAATATTGGTTTATAAAAAAAAATCAGAAATCATCAATAACTTAAAATTGGTTGACTTTAAAACTTTTTGGATTCCTTGGGCAAAAATGCTTTTATAAACTAAATTTTTTAGAACTAGGGAAGCTCTAGGACTCATTTTACAGACAAAAATAGGTTACAAAAAGTGCCACCCCCTTCTAAAAGGATGGCTTTGGCATTAAATACCCCCAGGGAGGTTAGTATGTCATTAAACAAAGAAACCAAAGCAATCATCCATTTCTTTATCTCTGTCGTTGCTGCCATCTTTCAAGATGTTTTCTTCTTTCATTGATATTTTCAAATTGCGTTTAATAATAATTTTCTGAAAATTGCCCATATATCAATAAGTTATTTTTAAATTGTCTGTTTAAACAATTTGCCGAGTTTAACGTATACTTCTGTAGGTTTCTTTTTTTTTTTTTTTTGCAGTTTTTACTTCTTTACAGTTTTGCTGTAGGGAATTGAACCATATTATATTTCTATTTCTAGTCTGTTCCACTGCATTTTCTATTGTTGTTGTTTTGTATGTAAGTCAGCTTATTGAATATCCCGTTATTTTTAGAGCTGTTTCATATTAAATTTTGGTTTTATTAAATATATTTGCGTTTCTAGAATTAGTATCTAGTCTATGCGGTAAAGAATTATGAATATATTTTCTGAGCGGTGCTGGGTGATCCGATTTTATATACCGACGTTTCTTTAGGCTTTATATATGGTTTATTTATTAACTCTAACATCTGGATAGTGTGTCCCATCCCTGTTGCTCTTATGGCAAACCCTAATCTTTTTTAGCCCTGTCGGTGGCGCTTGAGTATACTCCGACTGCACCTCTGTAGAGAGGGGTAAGACCCCCCAATGTGTCCATCTGTTGGCGGTGGCTGGTGACACGTGAAACTTGAGGATAGAATCCTGGTGGCTGAGCAGCCCATGACGTGCTACATTCCCTCTTGACTAATACTTAGGCTAGACGGCAGGTCGAAGACATCCACTCCAATAAACCGGCTGTTCACGTCAAGCCATAGCACGTATATGATTGTCCCGACATGGAAAGCCCTAACCTTTTTTTTATCATATATGTGGTAGAAGGTGATGGGTGAGTGTCTTAATTCATGGTTATGATGTTAAACGTTAAACACATGACACACCATGGAAACATTTCCCACATTGAAGTCTGACCTGTATGGCAGGGCCTGTATGCCGAGGGTTTCATATGTGTGACAGGATACATAAAAACTAGCTGGAACTGTGGGCCATCTGCGTGCTCACAACTACTCACAAATACTCACAACTGAAATAGTTGTAGAAATGGCCTTATTCTGTGAAGAAGCGGCAATCACCATATATATATATGCGTAGAGTGTCAACAACAAAAGATACCATTGAGTGAATTGTTTAGGGGGAGAAGGGGGCATGAAAAGACACGTATCTTATTCGAGTAAAATAATTTTTACGCGCCAAAAGTGGTTTTCATTGATCAAACTACATAAAAATGTTCACGTGCCGGTCCGAGTGTCCAATGTCGCTCCCCAGCACGTCCGCGAACAATAAAATACATTCAGTTTGTTAAACATACGGAAATGTATTTTATAGAAGTCCAAACTTAGAAATCTAGGGATTCCTTCATCACATATTATTCCAAGATCCATTCTAACCCCGAGTGGTAGTACCTGTTAGAGTCCCATCTATAGTATTATTGAATAGGTCAAAATTCAGATGAAAAAAAAATGTTCAATACCCTTCAAGAATGAATAAAACAAAACTAAGGGCCGGTTTAGCTCAGTCGGTAGAATGTAAGTCTACAGACCGCAAGTTTCCAGGTTCGATATCGGTCCTCGCCCACTCAGTGTATGAGTAGCACTGGGCTCTCTGCAGTAAAGGGAGGGGCTGATAGTAGGTGTGGTACTCCACTGCAGATACCAAAACCAATCTCCTTGGTCTAGCGCTAGGGAAAATGGGATAGACACCCTCGCTATATTGCTAATACCGACTTTAGACCACACTTTAGTTTTAGTTCGGCATACATTAACCCAACAAGGGTTGTCATGCCGTAAAAAAAAATAAAAAACACCATGTGTATTTGTATGTTTATTTTTATCTGCAACTAGAAAAAAACGGGAGGAAAATATTTAATAAACAAAGAAAATTTTAATAAATAAAAGTAAAAATATGATAACGTCATATCTGTTGCGGATGATTGTTTTGTCCAATGGGAACCAACCACTACAACACCGATGGAAGAAGTGTATGGACCACAAGGGTAACTATGTTGAACTCTGATAAAAACAGAGTTCATATGTTTTAAACAAAATGGAACTGTAGGGGATTATCTTCCCTTTGCCTGGAAGAGTTATCTTCTCGCTGCGTTGCCGTTTGTTCCCACTAGGGGACCTCTGGTATTTAGGCGCCTGATTTGAACTTGTCTTCCTCTTTTCGCTGGATCTTCTCAACGAACTGCTATGGGCTAGAGTCTATCTACCCCCTTCTCGGTGGGGCTTTTGCCCCCCCCCTTACATTACTGTAAGTCCTTTATACAGCATGGACTATCCTTTAGTTCCATGTCTGTAACATTTATATGTTAGGTACATTTGGGTATCTTGTTTATACCTAAATATTGTATCTTGTATTTACACGTTCTATTCTCCTGTACATTATGTATCTTATCGTTTCCATGTGCTGTTATATATATATTAAATGTTTTGTCTCACAACGTGTCGGAATTGTATGTTCATTAATTAATATTGAGACCTACAGAACCATCTCCAAATTAAATAGCAAGCCTCTGAAATTAATAGACCAGTTCATATACCTTGATAGCTATATCTCGTCTACAGAAATTGATGTCAATATAGGCATAAGAACTTAACATGAGTTAAATGGCAGTATTACAAAGAAATCCAACCAAATATTAATATCTTTATATCAGCAGCTGCTTCTTGGCCTTGTGTTACATCCTGCTCATGCGGAGGGGTTAGTAAAGAGAGAGAGAGAGAGGGGGGGGAGAAAGGAGACAGAGAGAGATGAGAGAGAGGGGAGAAAGAGAGATAGAGAGAGAGACAGAGAGAGAAGAGAGAGAGAGAAAGAGAGGAGAGAGAGAGAGGAGAGAGAGAGAGAGAGAGAGGAGAGAGAGAGATAAAGAAAGATTGAGATAGGAGAGATAGATGGGGGAGAGAGAGAGAGAGGAGAGAGAGAAAGAGGAGAGAGAGGAGAAAGAGAGAGAAAGAGAGATAGAAAGAAAGGGGGAGAGAGAAAGAGAGAGAGAGGGAGAGAGAGAAAGAGAGAGGAGAGAGATGGGAGAGAGAAAGAGAGAGAAAAGAGAGAGGAGAGAGAGGGAGAGAGAAAGAGAGAGAAAGAGAGAAAGAGTGAGAAAGAGAGACAGAGAGAGAGAGAGAAGAGAGAGAGAGAGAGAGAGAGAAAGGGAGAGAGAGAGAGAAGAGAGAGAGAGGGAGAGATAGGAGAGAGAGAGAGAGAGAGACAGAGAGAGAGAGGAGAGAGAGAGAGAGAGAGAGAAGAAATATTGGTATATTAAAACGGATCACCCATCTTCGTTCACAACCTGGCGTCTAGGCTAAGCATTTCTTCTTTCTTTGATATTTTCAAATTGCGATTACCGCCCTGTCGGCTGGGCGTTAGAATGCACCGACTGCACCTCTGCAGAGGGGTAAGACTCCCCCAATGGGGCCACCTGTTGGCCGTGGGTGGCGACCCGTGATGCTTAAGGATAGATCCCAGGTGGATGAGCAGTTCATGACATGCAATACTCCACTTTGGCCCTATCTTGGGCTAGACGGGCAGTTGGAGAGGCCCCCTCCGATCAATCGGCTGGTCACGTCAAGCCCTAGCACCTATATGATTTTCCCAACCCTATTGCCTTATGGCAAGTCCCAATCCCTTTTTATCATATGGGTGCTAGAAGGCGGTGGCTGCGGGTCTACATGTCCTGGGAATGACGTTAAACTCTATCTGATGGTGAGGTTCCAGTTTTGGAGGTTTTGGGGAATGTAGAGCACCCCATTCATCACCATTGCTCCCTGGTCCACTTTGATCCGGAGTGGTAGTACCTGTTAGGGTCCCATCTATGGGTTAAATAGAAAAATGTATTTATAAAAAAATTGTATTATCCATTAAGTATTGATTTATTTCAAAACTTTATTGGCATTAAATGACCCACTGAGGTTGATATGCCGTAAAACAAAACAAACCAAAACCCAATCTTCTTTCTTTGATATTTTCAATTTGCGATTAATAATAATTCTTCTGAAAATTGCCCATGTAGCAATAAGTTATTCTTGAATCGTCTATATTAAAGAATTTGCTGAGTTTAACAGGATTCTTTTATGTGTTTTTTTCTCTTCATTTGTTTTTAACATTTTAGCTGTAGGGAATTAAAACCATATTATATTTCTATTTCTAGTTTGTTCCACTGTATTTTTATTGTTGTTTTGTATGTAAGTCAGCTTATTGAATATCCCGTTATTTTTAGAGCTGTTTCATATCAAATTTTGGCTTTATTAAATAGATTTTTGTTTCTAGAATTAGTGAATATAGTCTAGGCGGTAAAGAATTGCGAATATATTTTGTGAACGGTGGTGGGTGATCCGATTTAATATACCAACGAATCTTTTGGCTCTCTATATGGTTTATTTATGGAGGTGCGTGGTCTAATGGTTATAGTCGTGGGAAATGGACTCGTCGCCACGAGTTCAATTCCTGGACGAAGCTGTTTACATTTCACATATCGCTAATCCCCTTGGGAAAGGTATGAATCAAATTCTCCCTCCAGCTATGGATAAATAGCAGGGTAGACCGGGCTCTTTAATCATGGCTAGGTAACCAGTCTGGAGAAGGAAAACTCTGAATTCAAACCTGTTAAACTCCGCTTAAGAAATTGACCGTGTGTCACATCCTGCTCGTGCGGAGGGTTGGTAAATATATATATATGGTTTATTTATATAAGGAAGCGCGTTGTGTAATGGTTAAAGTCATAGGGAATGGACTCGTTGCCCCGAGTTCAAATCCTGAACGTATTAATTGCATTTCATTTACCGCTAATACCTTGGGAAAGGTATGAATTTTCTAAAGCCTCCCAGTCCAGCCTATGGGTAA
>CM042173.1:30631537-30661537 GCA_023376005.1 Doryteuthis pealeii | reverse complement strand
CAGCCGACAGCCGACAGCCGAAAGGACACTTCACGTCTCCCGTCAGCAACCACCCCTCGGGCATGCATTGTAAGCCGGTGCCATCACCACCCACACACCGAAGAAAATAAAGAAGGGTCCATCTCTTTGTACATACGTATCTGTTGTTATTGAAGTTCAGTAGCCGGTCGTAGCTGACTACTAACATACATCGCTTTGGGTACAGTGAAAACCAAAGTACTAACATACACGAATTTAGCGTCGTGAATTTGAAGCCGCTATATATCATACCCAGGACAGTAAAATCCTCAGCCACCACCTTCTAGCACATAAAAAAGTTTTCTGGGATGGCTATAAAGACTAAGATTTTCGGACAATCATATTGGTGCTAAAGCTTGACGTGACCATCCGATTAATCACAGTGGGCCTCTCTGATCCCCTGTCTAGCTTAAGTAAGGGCCGAAATGGTGTGTAGTATGCCATGGACTGCTCAGCCACCAGGGTTCCATCCTTAATCATCGCAGGTTGCCAGCCATGGCCAACGTGTAGCCCCATGCGCCTCTGCAGAGGGGCATCAGTTTTTTTATTTGAAAACTTTTACACTTTTTCAGGTCAGCTAACTTCGAACTAAGTATCATTGAGAATCTACGTTACACCTCAAAATACGAGGTTCCAGGTTAACTGGCCTGAAAAAATGTAAAAGTCTTTAAATAAAATAACTAGTGGATTATATACTTTATTTATTAATAAATCAACACTGAAAATGTCATTAATTTCTGTTTATTCCCTGATTTTTGGTATTTTTTCTTTCGGTGGGGTGACATACGATGGTTGAATTTAGGTCCGTTAAGTTCGATTTAACCAAAATATTTCTCCTTAAATATCATGATCGTCTTAAGAATTAAACACTTGCGTTTCTAAGAAGTTGGTAATTTGAAATTTGTTTCTTTTGCCGACGTGTGCAGTGGAGTCACATTTTAACCTGTAAGTCGTAAAAAATGAAAAAAATGTCTTTGCAACCACATGTTGCAGCTTATTAAAATTTACGATGATGAAACACTTCGTGGTCGCTGACGTAGGCAATGTAAACCAATACTTCATTTAAGATTGCAAATATCATAATGAACATTAACTATACCTTCTTTAAGCTTTTTTAATTAAATAAGCAACTCGTGATTCTTGTAAGAATTTGCTAGAATGAAAGATCGTCTCGTGAGTCATCAAAGCTCAAGGGAAATGTTTTTGTTTTAAATTTTGATGAGTAATTACTTAATGTATTTTTCTAATATATATATTATATATATATATATATATATATATATATATAGTATACATCGCTGATGAGACTTAATAAAGTTGAAGCAGTCTGTACGATTCTACACACCGAGTAATTCTTTGCAAAATTCACTTGTCATTATTATCTTCTATATTTATCGAATTTTATGCGATATGCGCATTGTAATTGCCTTCAAGCAAAAATATAAATATTGATATATACTTTATTCAACAATGCTTCTAAAATGAACAAACATCCAAAAATCTTATATATTATATATATATATATATATATATATATATATATATATATATATATATGCCAAAAATGCACACGTGCAATCGGCTGTAATTAATCAATATCTTGATTAAATAAGTAGATTTAACCCTGAATATCTTCATGGTGAAACTCGAGTAGGTTATTACTGTGAACCATTATAATAATAAATTTGCTCTACTTACGTATTGAGCACTTTATATTTGCTATATCGCTGTCTTATCATTGTGAAACTTGCATCAACTAACCATTGTGACCAATTTCACTGGTAAGTCACCTTTTCATATAAATCATGTTCCCTAGTCCTAACAAGAAATACCTGAAAAGGGCCTGGGGTCCATTGGCCGAACCTTTGTGTAGATATTAATAAAATATGAGGACAATGGTCCATAATAATTTTCTGACCGCCAGTATAAATAACAATATCAGCAGCAGAATACTGCCAGTGGTTGGCCAATAGATTGGTCACATGGTTATCGGCGAGTCTATAAGTAGACGTGGCCATTTAACACACGCCTTATATTACAAAAATCTCAACAGTCCAAATGATACAAATTATTATAACTCAAAATTCAGCGAATGTCACCCTGAAATATAAATATTTTTTCTACATTTATTTTGAAATTATAAAATTGTTGAGGTAAAACTATATGAACATTTTAATGAAAACTACTAATTATTTGAAAATACTATTTCTCTGAATTTTTGAGATGAGGCTTGAAAATTAGTATTATTCGGATTATTCAGGCTATTGTCCGTTCTCATCTTTATTGTTATGTGTACAACATTTCGGCCAATGTGCCCTCCGGCCTTCTTCAGGTATTTTTTGGCGGACTGGGGAATCCGACGAGAATGTTCCCGAGCTCTAGTATGCTCCCGAGTCCGACAGAAAATACCTGAAGAAGTCCTGAGAGCACACCGGCCAAAATGTTGTGTAGATAAACAATAAAGCTGAGAACAATAGTCCGAATTATCCAAATAATAATATTTGAAAATATTTTTCAAGTTTAAAGAATTAGTATGTAGTCAAAGTGTTATTTTGGGGACAGAAGCCTAATCTAGGACCCTCTGCAAGAACTGAAAGTAGGTGTGCTGCGCAACCTCTGACGCAAAAACATCTCCCAGGTCTAGAGCTAGTGAAATGGGAATAGACTCCCTCGCTGTCCAGAAGATAATGACAAAAGACTACTTCACCTTATTTACTTTATATATATATATATATATATATATAATATATATATATATATATAGTGCGGACAAAAAGTATTACGACAATCAGGAATGTTTCTTGTATGTTGTTTATTCTCAACTAGTTTCGACCTTAGGTCATCGTCAGGAGAAAATTTCTTATTTGAAGAAATTGTTGATAGATTATTAGAAAGGTAGCATTATAGAAGAATTATAAAAGTTCAAGTGTTTTTGTGGGTTTAACATGCTGTTAAAAACCGGGTAGACTAGTGTGTTAATATTAGCATGTCCATTTGTTCCGTGAAGAACCTCTATGAGGTAAGTTATTTTTTATATATATACTAACCCATCCACTCAAGCAACCCCATATCTGTCTTTCCTCTGCTCTCTTTCTTTCTTTCTTTCTTTCTCTCTTATTATATTTTCTGTGTAGCATGTCCTTTTCTTTCCTTTTTATAATAAAATAATAATAATAATAAAAATATAATAAAAATGGAACTGTCCATTATTTAGCTGAGGTGACAACATTCATAACAAATAAGAATTATAGATAATCAGGATTTACGTTTTTGCATTTCATCTTGGACGATCCCATTTTTAACCAGAGGGTGTTGCAAAATGATAACGGTCGTACAATTAAGCAACACGAGCATTTTTATTTAATAGTTGCCACACCCTTGTTTTTTGTTAAAGTTTTGACACGATAATTGGGAATTGTTTATAAGCTCTTCCCACTTCTGGGTGTGCAAAGTTAGGTGCAATGATGTAATTATGTACACAACTCATTCGCCACAGTTATGATTGAACATAATGTCACTATTATGGGTAATCCAGCGTAATCCACTTGTAATATGATTTGCGAGACTAGCTTGCTACACTAATTAACTATTTTTAATTACCAAATTTGACGGCATATATATATTTACCAACCCCTCCGCACGAGCAGGATGTGACACAAGGTCAATTTCTTAAGCGGAGTTTAACAGGTTTGAATTCAGAGTTTTCCTTCTCCTATACCGGTTGCCTAACCAAGGTTAAAGAGCCCAGTCTGTCCTACTATTTACCCATAGCTGGAGGGAGAGTAGGATTTATACCTTTCCCAAGGGTATTAGCGCTAAGTGAAATGCAATTACCACGTCCAGGATTTGAACTCGGGGCGACGAGTCCATTTTCTATGACTTTAACCCATTACACACGCGCTTATATAAGACGCACGGGCATATAAGACGCATCCCCATTTCAGCAGGTCAGATTCAGGAGAAAAAGTTTTTAGTGTATTTAAGCATATATTGTTGAAAACAGTCTAGCTGTTCATTACACAAGCAGAAACATAGCTGTATAAAAGCAATTTGGTAGTACAGGCAAGCAATAAGCATACACAAGACATCTCAATAGCAATAATGTCTACGGAGGTCTCAAACTTCACCTACGATGTATAAGACGCAGGGCAATTATTAGAGCCAACATTTTGGAAAAAAGTGCATCCTATATGCCGTCAAATACGGTAATTATTTTTAATCATTATTTTAATTAAAATGATTATTATTCTCATTAACGTTAAAATAGATTAAGATTAAAATATTAGAATATATAATATTAAAACATAATTCTGTTATGATTGGACATAATGTCACTGTAATCCTCTAGCTGTTCATATAAGACGCACGTTATATGGCAGGTCAGATTCAAGCATATATTGTTGAAAACACTAGCTGTTCATTACACAAGCAGAAACATAGCTGTATAAAAGCAATTTGGTAGTACAGGCAAGCAATAAGCATACACAGACATCTCAATAGCAGGAAATAATAATAATAATAATAATAATAATAATAATAATAATAATGTCTACGGGAGGTCTCAACTTCACCTACGATGTATAAGACGCAGGGCAATTATTAGAGCTAAAATTTTGGAAATAAGTACATCCTATATGCCGTACGGTAATTATTTTTAATTCATTATTTAATTAAAATAATTATTATTCTCATTAACGTTAAAATAGATTAAGATTAAAATATTAGAATGTTAAATATTAAACATAATTCTGTTATGATTGGACAAATGTCACTAGTATGGGTAATCCAGCGTAATCCAGTTGTAATATGATTTGCGAGACTAGCTTGCTAGACAGTACACCAATGAACTATTTCTTAATTACCATATTTGACGGCATATAAGACGCACGGGCATATAAGACGCACCCCTCAGGTCAGATTCAGGAAAAAAATTTTTTAGTGTATTTAAGCATATATTGTTGAAAACAGTCGAGCTGTGCATTACACAAGCAGAAACATAACTGTATAAAAGCAATTTGAAAGCAAGATTACTCAATCTGTGTTATTCATACGCTGGGGACCTGTATCGGTCTCTGAACCTTGCGATTCCAAAGCGTGTGTTATACCGCCTAAGCTAAACCGGCTCCTTTTTAAGATGAAAATAACCAATAACAAAATTGTTATGCAAAACGCAAATGAGAAACTGAAATTAGGTTAGTTTATGTTGACGTAGCAGGGAACAGATCACATTGCGTAATCACTTATTCTCGAACCAATGAATTTGAAATAAAAATTCTAATGTCTATGTATGCTTACCCGGTAGAGCAGAATATGTATTTAACCCCTGCCAGTCACCACAACAAACTATTCAAAAATCAAGGTACTTTCAATCTTAACTCGCCAGGGACTTTCAAAAACAATTCTTTCTCAACATATGCACGCCTAATTCATTTAGTTATAATTAATTAACAAATTAGGTATGATTTTAATTAAGGAAATAATCTCCCACAAATTATCGGCTTTCGCCATTTTCAAACACACTGTTTGACTACTTCATACTGTCGTGCCACAATTCACCCAAAAAGTGCGATATACATACCAGTTTAAAATAAACGAAAAATTCTGGGGAAGCCAGCTAGTGTAGTGGTTAGAATGTCCGCCAGTCAGCCTGACAGGTAGGGTTCGAATCACGCACAAAGCACTGCCTGTCTCTAAGCTCTGCTGATGAGGCCTAATGGGCTGAAATGTACATACAGAGATCGACTTTTTCTCGATTTGTTTACGCTTTACATTTTAAACCGATATGCACGCCTAATTCATTTAGTTATAATTAATTAATTAACAAAATTAATGTATGATTAAGATATATATATATATATATAATATATATATATATATATATATATATATATATATAAGAGTTACTTAATATACACTTAAGTCTGTTATATCTATATATGTATCTATCTATCCATCTTAGTTTGTTAATATATAAGTCTGTTGAAATCTTCCTATCTATCTATGTATCTATCCATCTATCTATCTCTGATAGAAATATAGATATTCCCAGATAACTATCAATCTATCTGAGACAAAGATCAGGTAAAAATATTTATATAGATTATCTATTAAATAGATTTCAACAGGTTTTGCTTTCTCTCTAAGACATATATCTATCTGATGCATCTATGTAGATAGGTAGCCAGATAGCTATTTAGTCAGACAATATTCACCCGAGGAACTTTTTGTTTTATGATTTTATGTGGTGTTAGGCTTTTAGTTTATTTTTTGGTGAAAATTCGCTGGTAAAAAAAAAAAAATTTATTATTTGAACTAGCAAATATATGCACCCTCCGGGTGCAAGTATTTAAGTTTTAATGTAATAAAATATTGTATTAAATTAGAAAGGCTAATGAAACTAAATAAGAATGCAGATAAAAAGATTTGAAACAGAGGAGGGTATAATTGAAAAATAGAACAACTGAAACTTACTCTTCCATCACTCTCGTCTTTCATTTAAATTCATTCTAATTAAAGTATTTAGTTAAAAGAGGAAGTAACGAATAAATGATAGTTATTTTTTCTTTGTTAATGGATTTCCTTTTAAGATTCATTGAAGAGATTTTTGCTTATATTCATTAAAATAAAACCAAACAATTAGAAATCAATAATCCTAAGCACATATTTATTAAAATCAAATTTTTAAGATCAATATGCAAATTAGCCTTCCCGTTCACACTGTAAAACCGCTATTTTGTTGTATATATAAAATATAATTGCATGTTATTTGTATGTAGATATAATTAACAGTATTAATAATGTAAAACAATTTTTATTAATAATTGAGGTTTAAATGAAAAAAAAATCATGAGCATCGATGTCAACAATATGCAAATTAACCTTCCCATTCACACTGTAAACCGCCCTATTTTTGTATATATAAATACAATTGCATGTTAATTGTATGTAAGATATTGGACAGCACTAATAAAAAAATGTAAGCAATTTTGCTTAATAATTGAGGATTAAATATAAATAAATATTATGGAGAATGTGATGTAAATAACGAGGGATTCGATTTGTATAGTAATATATTCGGTTAACAGACAGAAAAACACACATTCTCGCATTATAATAAGATTAAATTATGAATACATTGAAACCGATACAGCAGTTGTGCAAATTATTTGTATTAGATAATCGTGTAACGTCACATATTACATCAATGGTCATCATTCATTCATTGTTCGCTCTGTCAGCGCGGATATCCATGACAAATCTCTTTCCATCGGTCCTATCGCTCATCATTCTCGGGAGGTCCTCTATGCAGCATCCATGCATCCGCCAGAAGCTTGATTCAACCGTACGTTTTTTGCTTGGTCGCCCACACTGGCTTGCTCCTGTGCTGGCTTCCGACAGGAGCGACGTCTATTATGAGTTCGTCCTTGCTCTCCAAGCAGCTTGTCCCGGCGTGTTCTTGTCTGTCTTACTTTGATTGGTTTGTGTGATATGTGGTTAGCGTGGCCGTATAGCTGTTTTTCTCGTAGGGTGTTGTTTCCATGTCTTGTCAGGATCACCCGCAGCATTCTTGTGGCAGCTCCCATCTAGTTTATTTCTCTAGTCGCTTAGTTCAGGCCGTTGTCATATCAGTACTGCCTGTATGGCTGCACCACCTGGACCATTAAACTAAGCGATACATAATGTAAAACATAAACTTAACTATATCATATGTATTTTATATTAACAAAACTAAATTAGATACATTAAGGAACAGGAATAGAAATTAAGAAAGATTATTCTTATCCGTAATACACGTTTTTTCTAAAACTTCTTATTCGGGGTCGCCTAGAAACACATTAGTGTGGACCCTGGTCAATCGCAAGTACTCCGACCCTAGCATCACGTCACCTCGTATTTATATCAAAATGAGGGTGCGTGTGCTAAATGAATACCCCTTAATGAACAAACTATACAAAAAAAATGTTAAACATTAAAATACACAATGAAAATAATTCCCTATCCATGTGAATAAAAATAACCTCAGGAAATGTGTTTGAGATGCCGTTTTTAGTCTTTAGTCTCCTACGATTGAAAAACCTGCAAATAGAACCCAAACATTCGAACAAACTGTGCCTCACCACGTGTGTCTCTATACCTCAACAACACATCATTTTTACAAAAAGTTTGATCTGATGACTTCAAAAACTTATACAAAAATTCCGGTTAAATATTCCACGTTCATAACTATTTTATTCACACAGAATTTGAAAGATTTATGGAATCATATTTTTTTTCATTTATTTTGGTTTTCGCAGATTTGGAATATGTCTTTTTGTCTTTTTTTTGGCGCGAAATAATATAAATGCTTTTATGTTAAATAATATATATATTATATATATATATATATATATATATTATATATATAATATATATATGTATGTATAATATATATATATATATATATATATATAATATATATATATATATATATATATATATTGTGGTGTGTGTGTGTGTGTGTGTGTTTTTGTTTGTGTGCACTAACAAATGTCTATTTTCATCATCTCTCTCTTGCATATATATATACTATATATATATAATATATAATAATTATATATATATATATGTGTGTGTGTGGTGTGTGTGTGGTTGTGTGTGTGTGATAATGGGATATGAATCCAACAAATGTGAGGAAAAAATGAGTTAAAGAAAAGGAATGTCAATGTCTCAGATTTGAGCCGCCTAATTCTGTGTGTCGTGGATAATCATCTGAGAGCGACATTATTAGCTGATAATTTTTTTAAAAATGCTTTTTTCTTTAAGTTTTAATCAAAATTTGTTCCTATTTCTTTATTCAAAAAGATACATCGCATATGTTTTCTTTTAAAAAAATTTGCTTCAATTCAGCGTAAGTTCTCTACTAAATTATGTCCACTCTTCGCACAACGACCAATTGTTACATAATTATTAGATACTAATATTAATGTGCAAAGTGTAGAAAAAAAATGGCTGTATATAAGTTATCAAAGCCCACGGCCTATGAAGGGTGAGTGACAAGGCTTGACCTCAGTCCTAACCTCCGGTGGGATACCGGAAATGTGGAGGAGTCCCTCTTCCGGTTAGATTAGTCAGTCGGCGAGAAATTCACGACGGTGGTGAGTCGTGTTATTACACGCGGCCGATTCGATCTGCGCAGGTAGTCTGGTGCCGGAATTTCGAGAATAAAATATGATCAAAGTAAAATCGAAGTCTTGTGTGATTATTCTAAAAACTAACAATGACCACCAGGGGTTCTTGATAAAGAGAAATCCTCTCAAATAGCAAGACCAGACCCGAAGTCTCCCAAAAGAAGGAAGTCCAGACCTTAGAAGATTCCAGACCAAGACAAAGATGTTATAAGATTCCAAAGACGCCAGAAGAATGGAGTAAGAAAAGAGAAGTAAAGAGAAGGGTTACAAACACATATGACGTAAGCAGTGACTTAGTTTCGATTATAGACAGACACCAAATCTCTTTTATATAAACTAGAAGCAGCTACCCTGCCATCCACTAGATAGAGGGGCGAAAGTAGTTTCTCGCAGATCAATAAACTATTACTGAGTCGCGAGTTGGAATCTCGGAGTGATGTCCAATTTAAATCCTATTAAAAAAGACCTTCCGTTGGTCCGGCCTGGTGGTTGTCAGAGATAAAAAAGTGCACAGACGATATGAAAAGGGAAAACTAATGTCTCCTATCAAAATATATCAAATGCATAAAAAAAACTCCAAAAAACAAAACCATTAACAAAACAAAAACAAAAACAAAACAAACAAAAACAAAAAACAAAACAAAAAACAAACTATGCCTTTATTAATTTGATCATTAATTCAATATTCTTGCTCAAATTAGAATGCACCAACTGCACCTCTGCAGAAGTAAGACTCCCCCAATGGACCACCTGTGGCCGTGGATGGCGACCCATAATCTAAGGATTGAACCCGGGTGGATGAGCATTTCATGAACATGCAATAAAACAACCACTTTTGGCCCTATCTTTGGGCTTAGACGGGCGGTCTGAGAGGCCCCTCCGATCAACTCGGGCTGGTTACGTTCAAGCCCTAGCACCTATATTTGATTTTCCCAACCCCTATTTGCGCCCTATTGGCAAGCCCCAACCCCTTATTATCATATGGGTGCTAGAAAGCGGGACTGGAGGTTCTACATGCCGGTAATGACGTTAAACTCTATCTTGAGTGAGGTTCAGTTTGAAGGTTTGGGAATGTGGAGCACCCCTCATCACCTTGCTCCCTGGTCCACTCTGAACCAGAGTGGTAGTACCTGTTAGGGTTCCCCATCTGGGTTAAATAGAAAAAACATGAGTTTACAAACAAAATTGTATTTATGCATAAGAATGAATTTATTCACAACTTTGTCGGCATTAAATGAACCCACCGAGGTTGATATGCTCGTAAAACAAACCAAACAAAACAAAAAAACAAGATCTTTGGTGATAGTGAATGGGTATATATATCTCACCTGTAATAATATGATTTATGTAAACTAGCAAAAAAACATGCGCCACCTGGCTACAAGTTATAGAGTTACATTTCAATCACCCTATATAAATCAATTTTGGGCAAGATTGATCGCTATTTTGGTTAGCGGAATGAGAACAGGATACCCCCGGTGGACTAAAAAAGGTTGGCGGTTCATAAGTTCGTGATGCTCCGATTACGACAAGAAAGTTCCCGAGTCTGAAAAGAAGCGTCCCGAGTCCGAAAAGAAGGTTCTCGAGTCGACAAGAAATACCTGAAGAAGGCTGAGTGGCATATCGGCCGGAACGTTCGCCACAGATAACAATAATAGATGAAGGAACAATTTATCCGAATAACGCAAGATAATTAGTAATCACCAAGCTCTCATCCCAAACATTCAGAGAAATAGAATAATTATTTCAACTGATTATTGTTTGCTCTGTCGATGATGTTGCAGCTGAAATAAATTATTACATGAAAGTGTTCCTTCAATTTATTCACTATATATATATAATATATATATATATATAATATATATATTATGAGGTGTGTCATAAAAGAAATATATTATATTATATAATATAATAATATATATATGAGGTTGTGTCATAAAAAGTTCGAGATCGAAGCTGTATTTCCATATACGCTGAAAAAGCCGGAGAGGCATATACGTGCTAAAGATAACAATGAAGATGAGGACAATAGTCCGAATAACGCATATAATGCTAATTTCATTCTTTTTTATTCAGGTGTAAGTTCAACTTAAACCTGTTTCCAAGGCGGGATCTACCGAATGGGAAACATATTAATTCGAAAATATTAACCGCTAATTATCTACGCATAGAACCAAACCAACTTCAAACGCTCTAATTCAATCTGACAGCGGGCTCAGATATTAATCTCTGTAAGTTTACATTCGCGTAAAATCTTTGAAATTCAGAATTAGAAACATTGTCATCAAGGATGATACCGCACGGAAATACAGATGTCAGCCTTTCTAAATATAGTAGCTGATTAATTAACTAAAATGCAGGTGATGCCCAGTTTTATCTATTCGGTAAAAATATCACCTTACTATATTAGTTTGAACTAAACTGCGTTTCATGAGCCGTTTTACTCTAGAGGATACAGAATAATCACCTTCATTAGGTTTTTTAAATGGAAGGAGCAATGACGAGTTTTATTACACGCGTAGGAACTGAATCGTCAGCTTATATATTGTTAATGAATCAGTGACATGAGAACATTTACACTTTTAGACACTACAGATATCAGTCAAAAGTCGATTACTAAACTGGCATCTAAAGCCGTTTACCTTACCAGGAGGACAGATTTACTAATATGTCTTGTACTTCTATCAGTAGAATGACGAACTTTATGGCAGGAAATGAAAACTTACAATTGAGTTGTAAACCTCAAGTTAGCTGCAAACATTTTATATTCACAGGATAAGTTTGATTAGCTTACATATTGTATAACTAAAACTGCGGTGCATAACGAGTTATTTATTACGGAGACTAAAAATTGACAGCTCAATAAATTAGGTTAACTAGAACTGCAGGTTTGCATAGTAAACGTTTATCTCACGGAAGGAACTGAAGAAATTGACTCAGGCCTTTTACTAAATATATTGTAAGGTTTGAATTAATAACAACTTGGCAGGTTGACATGAAAAGCAACAGTTTCACCTTACTTCACGGAAGGAAATTACAGCTTTTTACTAAATATTATTGTAGATTTGATTACCTTAGCAACTGCAAGGTTGACAATGAAAGTAACAGTTTTACCTTACTTCACGGAAGAACTACAGAAATTAGCAGCCTTTTCATAAATATATTTGTAGTCTGATTAACTAGCAGCTGCAAGGTTGACAATAACGCAGCAGTTTTAGCTTACGCAAGGGAAGGAAACTACAGATATAGACTCCAGCCTTTTTACTAAATATACTGTAGGTTTGCATTAATTAGCGACTGGCAAGGTTGACAATGGAATGCAACAGTTTTAACTTACCACACGGAGGACTACAGATATTGACTCCAGGCCTTACTAAATTATTAGCTAGGTTTGATTAATTAACAACTGTCAAGGTTGAGCAATGAACGCAACCAGTTTTACCTTACTTCACGGAAGGCAACTACAGAAAATTGAATCAGACTTTACTAGAATATATGGTTTGATTAACAAGCTTTTGACAAGTTGGACAATGAATCGCGGTCAGTTTCCACCTTACTTTCACGTGAAGGAGCTACAGCTTTGATTTAAATTATAATGTATAGGCGTTGATTAACTAGAAAACTGACAAGGTTGACAATGAACGCCAACAGTTTTACCTTCCTCATAGAAGGACCTTCAGAAAATGAATCAGCCTTTCTAAATATATAATACGTCTGATTAACTAGCTACTGACAAGGTTGACGATTAACGGAACAGCCTTCACACTCGGTATTAGCTGGGAATGTGGCGAATGCTGAAGGATTGTCTGCCCTGACTGTATAAATAAGTTCTATCTTTAATCTTTTATTGGAGTATGGATACCTTCATCGTACAGGCTTGGTGTTGGTATAGAATGAATTGAGGATAGAGGAATGACGTATTGTTTGTATTGGTGCTGTGCAATCATTGCCGGTGGGGGTCTTTATTTTGATAGCTTAAATATCTCTCTCTTCCTCTCTCTCTCTCTCTCTCTCTCTCTTCTCTCTCTCTCTCTCTCTCTCATCTGTATCTTTGTCTCTTCGGGTCTGACAGCTGTCTGTCTGTCTCTGTCTATGTCTCTCTCTGTCTCTCTCGGTCTTGTCTGTCTCATCTGTCTGTCTGTCTGTCTGTCTCCTCTCCTCTTCATATCAATATATTATATGTATATATATATATATATATATATTAATTATATAATATAATTGTTAAATAATGCAGCCATTTCTGTCTGCAAGTTTTGTCTTTGTTTTTTTCGTATTTGCAGGATTTTTTTGTGTAATATCTGGCGAAAATTGGCCTGATGTATTTGCCAATGGTCATAGACGATACTTCTGACCCATCAAAACATAATAAGGACATTAATTAAAAATAATATATTCCTAATGACCCTAGTAAAAAAATCCAAACTATCTGTATATTATAAAAAATTTAAAACATCAAAACCTAATCCTTAAAAATAATTCCCCCCTCAATGCCACCGTTACAAAAAACCAATGTGGATATCTATTAAATGCCATTAGGAGAATGTATCTCTAACAAAAATTATTACATTGTGTAGAACCACAAACTACCCTTTCCAGAAGCGCTTACAATCACCTTACCAGAATAGCTCAATAGCCCAACATCTAAAATTCACACACTTGTCCCCATTATTAAAAATTCCGAAAATACTTAACGATAACACTACCATATTATGAAACACAATCATGTAAACAACGATTTAAAAATCTTAGAACTCTGCATATTAGACACAAAAATCCAAAACTATAACAAAATAAACTTTTGATAAATTCGCACCAACATTCTAAAATGCCTATAATTACTATTTAAATTATAATGCAAAATTAATAATTAATAATAACACTAATAATTAAATAAACAGCAACCATATATAAATTGGAAAATGAATAGCCCATGTTGTACGGTTTCAAAATACCTTTGAGGGATGGCCCACGATTTAGGGCAGAAAGTACTTGGTCTTTTATATAATATATGGCAAATACCAATCCAGCCAAATTTTCCGCCAGATATTACTAAAAATAATCCGCAATACGAAAAAAAACAAAGAACCAAAACTTTGCAGACAGAAAATGGCTGCATTATTTGAACAAATATTGCCTACAAGAAAAAATGCTGCCTAAATACACACACACACACACACGCACACACACCACATATATATATATATATATATATATATATATTGGAAGCTTCAAGTTTTTTAAAAACTATTCGCTTACCTGACGAATTGCTCTTTAGCAGGAAACCATTGGTTGTAAATATTGTTCCAAGTAAATGAATAAAAGCTAAACCTTCTTATTGTCCATTCATTCAAACTAATCAATGCTCTATTACATATATTGAGCACTTTCCTGATAACACTGTTACGTTGATTACTACTACTTTTTTATAACTAGTATACCGACATGATGATGATGATGATGGATGATGAGATGAATGATATAATTGTAAATAAGCATATAGAAACACAATCATGTAAACAACGACTAAAAATCTTAGAAGCACTGCATGATTAGACACAAAAATCCAAAACGAAACAAAATAACTTTGATAATAGCCTACCAACATTCTAAAATGCCTCATAATTACTATTAAAATTATAATAGCAAAAGTAATTAATAATTAATGACAATAATAATAAAAAAAAAACTAATAATAATAACAACAACAATAATAAACACAACCTATATAAATGGTAAATGTTGTCTTTCTTCAGTGCCAATGAATTTTTATTTTGGCAGAATATGTCCGATATTTGATAGGTTGTTGTGTGTGTTTCTGCAAATTTTTCTATTATAATGCGCTCTGTTAATAACGATTGAAGTTATTTTTCAATTCCTTGCGAATGATTTGCGCGTGACTTGCGTGCGACTTGCACGCAAAAATTGAGAAAAAAAATGATTGAAAGTTCCACAATCTTTGGCGCAAGTCGCTCTGCAAGTCACGCGGCTTGTATCAATTCATTAACTGAGGCTTTTGTTACTCTTTAAATTAGATATTAGTTCATTCAGATGTTCATTTGCATATGTTAGGTGTGTGTGTTGAAATTTGTTTTTTGTTTCCAGAGAATTTCTGTGTTTTTTCTACTTAAAATTATACTTCTTGCGGTGTGTGTATGTGTGTGTCTATGTATAACCAGAAACAACATTTATATATTATATATAGATATTATATAATATATATATAGTATATATATGATATGTGTGTTGTGTGTGTGTGTTGTGTTGTGTGTTGTGTGTGTGTATGTGTTGCCCAATGCGATAAAGATCAAAGATGCCGACAAACATTACGTGTCAACCCTTGTGGGTTATTATTGCCGAAAACATTTTTTCATATTCATTCTTTATGGGTACTCAATTTTTAAACTCATTTTCTATTTAACCCATAATGGGACCTAAATGGGACCATTCGGACCGGAGTAGCGGTCCAAATGGACCTTATCAATAATAAGGATTAAAGTCTACTCCACATTCCCCAGATCTTCCACCATCAAGATACTTCCTTCCATGCCCATATAAAAGAGAATAGTGACAACGTCATCTCTTCTATCGGTGTCCACAACATTATTACTCGTACCACATGCATATATTTATATTATTCAAGGCGTACCCTCGTTGGTGTAATGGCTAGAAGCTTAGTCTTGCAAATCCTATTACAACTGGATTACGCAGATACCCACACTTGTGACCTGGTTTCACATTTTACCCATGGCGAATGAATTGATAAATAATTTCATCATTGCCCAAAACTATGCCACATCCGGGATGTGGAAGAGTTTTATGGTGCAAACAGATACAATTCCCAATTTCTTTTATTAAAAATAATTAATTGGGAATAATAATTATCTAATCTTAATCTATTTTTAATCTTAATTCATTTTAATTTAATTAATCTTATTATAATGGAGATTGGGTGTGTTTTTCTGTTCTGTTAACCGAAACATATTACTACTTAAGTTCAACAATTCCTTTAGTANAGCCACCGCCTTCTAGCACCCATAGATATTAAAAGGTTGGGCGCATGCCATAAGGGCATAGGGTTGGAAAATCATATAGGTGCTAGGGCCTTACGTGACCAGCCATTAATCGGAGGGGCCTCTCCGACCGCCCGTCTAGCCCAAGATTAGGGCCAAAGTGGGAGGTCATTACATGTTCATGAACTGCTCATCCACCTGGGCTCTATCCCTTAAGCATCACGGGGTCGCCACCCCTACGGCAACAGGGGCCCAATTGGGAGCCTTACCCCATCTGCAGAGGTTGCAATCAGTCGTGCATTTCTAACACCCCACTGACAGGGTAGGAGTATTTATGTATCTATATATCTTATGTGTGTGTGTGTGGTATGCTTTTGGCATAGATATGTTAACTGGAGCAAGAAATAATGTGATGTACTGTGGCGTGTTATCTATATATTTATATATGTATGTTGTGTGCATATATATATAATATATAATAATATATATATATTATATATATATATATAAGAAGTAAAATACACAAGCGATGTGTTTATGATAGGCTTTTTAGCCGATAAATTTTGCGGAGAATAGTGCTTAAATTTGACAAGTCGTTACCTAATTTGGAAAGTTAATAATTAAATAATTAATTTAATTAATTAGGCGGGCATACCCTATTCAAATGTAAGGCTAAACAAAAATCGAGAAAAATCAATCTCGTATGTACATTTCAGCCAAGAAAAAAGTCACTATAAGAGGAATAAAAACCTACTTCTAAACAAAACGAAAAATTACTAAGAAAGTCCGGTGGTGCTAGGGGTTTACGGTCCTCACCCTGTCAGCTTTGACAGTCAGAGCCGGTTCGAATCCATGCACAAGGCGTCTTTCTATCTATAGCTCTGCTGATGACGACATAAGTAGGCCGAAATAGTACAATACAGATTTTCTTGATTTGTTTAGCTTAATCATGAATAGGTATCCCGCCAATTAATAATATTAATTAATTAACTTTCAAAATTAGGTTCACGACTTCAATTAACAAACAATATTTCTCCCCATTATATATATATAATATATATATAGTGTGTGATGTGCTGTTGTTGTGTGTGTGCATGATCAACCCTGACTGTCAAGCTGACAGGTGAGGACCGTAACCCCTACACCAACCGGACTTTCTTAGATTTTTCGTTTTGTTTAGAAGTAGGTTTTTATTCCTCTTATAGTGACTTTTTCTTGGCTGAAATGTACATACAGAGATTGATTTTTCTCGATTTGTTTAGCCTTACATTTGAATAGGTATGCCCGCCTAATTAATTAATTATTAATTAATTAACTTTCAAAATTAGGTACGACTTCAAATAAGCACATATTCTCCCAAAATTATCGGCTAAAAAAAGCCATATCATAAACACATCGCTTGTGTATTTACTTCTATATATATATATATATATATATATATATATATATAATATATATATATGCACACACATACATATAATAAATATATAGATACACCCACATACATACACATTATTTCTTGCTCCAGTTACATATCTATGCAAAAAGCATACACACACACACACATAGATATATAGATACATAAATACTCCACCCTGTCAGTGGGGTGTTAGAATGCACCGACTGCACCTCTGCAGAGGGGTAAGGCTCCCCAAATTGGGCCACCTGTTGGCCGTGGGTGTGGCGACCCGTGATGCTTAAGGATAGAGCCCAGGTGGATGAGCAGTTCATGACATGTAATACTCCACTTTGGCCCTATCTTGGGCTAGACGGGCGGTCGGAGAGGCCCCCTCCGATTAATCGGCTGGTCACGTCAAGCCCTAGCACCTATATGATTTTCCCAACCCTATTGCCCTTATGGCAAGCCCCAACCCCTTTTTATCATATGGGTGCTAGAAGGCGGTGGCTGCGGGTGTGCATATCCTGGGAATGACGTTAAACTCTATCTGATGGTGAGGTTCCAGTTCTGGAAGTTTGGGGAATGTGGAGCACCCCTTCATCACCATTGCTCCCTAGTCCACTCTGACCTGGAGTGGTAGTACCTGTTAGGGTCCCATCTATGGGTTGAATAGAAAAACATGAGTTGATAAACAAAATTGTATTATCCATTAAGAATTGATTTATTTCAAAACTTTATCGGCATTAAATGACCCACTGAGGTTGATATGCCGTAAAACAAAACAAACAAACATAAATACTCACACATACATACAATTTCTTCCGCTCTGTTGGCTTGAGTGTTAGAATGCATCGACTGCACGAATGGGGCCACCTGTTGGCCGTGGGTGGCGACTCGTGATGCTTGAGGACGGAGTCTTAGTGGATGAGCAGCTTTATTATGTATGTGAGGAAAAAGTTGAAGTGAATCCGACAGTATGTAATATTATGAAAAAATGGAAAAACACAAGTTCATAAACGAGTGATGTTTATTTCGCTGCAGTGTTTCAATCTGTTCCAATAGATCTTCATCAGGGCTTTCGTTAGTATCACAGAAAGTAAGAAATCTTCGAGACCCTTTTGTTTTATGGTCGGTCGGTTTATTTGAAATTGTTGATGAGACCGACCGACCTCAAAAAAAAGGGGTGTAAAAATAAAACAAAAGAGTGTAAAAATATTAAACAAAAGGGTAAGAAATAGACCGACAAGCCGACTACAAAACAAAAGGGTCTCGGAGATTTCTTATTTTCTGTGATACCTTTATTATTTCCCTCAAACTAATGAAAGCCCTGATGAAGATCTATTGAAACAGATCGAATCACTGCAGTGTAGGCGAAATAAACATTACTCGTTTATGAAACTTGTGTTTTTTCAAATTTTCCTAATATTACATACTGTCGGATTCATTTCCACTTTTTCCTCCGATACACACATGATGTCAGCAAACTTGTGTTCGAGTATTGCCATTGTTTGATATAAAAATACAAATAAATTAATAAAAGAAGGTTCAGAAGTCCAAAGAATACAACGATGAACTTCAAAAAGGGGTTGGTAAATATATATATATATATATATATAATATATATATATATATATATATATATATGTGTGTGTGTGTGTGTGTGTGTGTTTAGGCAGCATTTCTTCTTGTAGGCATATATTGTTAAATAATGCAGCCATTTTTTTGTCTGCAAGTTTTGTCCTTTGTTTTTTTCGTATTGCCGGAATATTTTTGTAATATCTGGCGAAAATTGGCTGATGTATTTGCCATATATCATAGACCAAGTACTTTCCGCCCTACCGTGGGCCATCTTCAGGTTATTTTGAAACCGTACAACAATGCGCTTTTTAATTTTCTATTTATATAGGTTGTGTTTATTATTGTTGTTGTTGTTATTAGTGTTTTTATTATTATTGTTTTTATTATCATTTTTAATATTATTAAAATTTTATAATGTAATTATAGGCATTTTCGAACATTCCATTATCAAAGTTTAGGTAATTTATGCGGAAGTGCGTCCCGGTCTCCTGCCTCAAAAATTGCTACCCGGTGACTATTAAAATAACGACCCAGCTCAGTCTATTCAAAACTATCCATCTTCATATCTATCTATTTCAATTTGTTCATATTTATCTATATTACTTTAAATACTAAGATTTTTTTTATTCATGTTTGTTTAATGTCTTGTTTTTAGTTTAAATAAACAAGAATTACGACAAAAATAGAAGCGACCCCCCCCAATACATTTACTTGTCGAAAATATCTATCTATCTCCATTTGTTCATATCTATCTATATTATTTTGTTTGTTTATCTATCTATCTATCTCAGTCTATTCCAAACTATATACCCATCTTCATATCTAAACAAGAATTACGACAAAATACGATAAATAAACACGAATTACGACGAGCTGGGGTTGTTATTTTGATAGTCACCGGGTAGCGGTTTTTGAGGCGGAAGACCGGGACGCACTTCCTCATAAACTACCAAAGTTTATTTTGTTTAGTTTTGGATTGTTGTGCTTCTAAAATCTTTAGCCGTTGTTAACATGTTTGTGTTTCTATAATTCTACATACATCATATTACTCATGGCCCCTCGGAGGTCCTCTGTGCAGCATCCAGAGTCTTCGCATAGTTGGTCAATGTAGTTCCTTAGCGGGCGTCCTACGTTAGCATGTCCATGTGTTGGCTTCCACAGGAGAACGTCGCTTATGATCTCATCCCCGCTTCTCCAGCAGTGACCTGCATGCCTAGTCCGTCTCACCCGAATAGTTTCTGAGATGGGGGGCAGGTGACCATACAGTTGCTTCTTTTTGGGGTGCTGCTTTCATGACTTGTTCAGGACTACTCGCAGCGTTCTTGTGCAGGTACCATCTAGCTTATTCTCGAGGCGCTTTGTCAAAGTCCAGGTGGTGCAGCCATACAGCAGCACTGATATAACCACAACCTGGACGAATTGCTGCTTTAGCTTGTCAGTGAGATCGGATCTCCATATCACTGATAGTCTGTTTGTGCCGCCCATGCCTTTCCTATTCGTGTATTAACATCGCTTTCTGTGGATTTCTTTTTCAGTTATATAGACTAGCAAATATATGCACCCTCCGGGTGCAAGTATTTCAGTTTTAATATAATAAAATATATTAAATTAGAAAGGCTAATGAAACTGAATAAGAATGCAGATAAAAAGATTTGGAACAGAAGGGGTATAATCGAAAAATAGAACAACTTTGAAACTAACACTTCCATCAATTTCCATTACTCCCGTCTTTCATTGGTAAATTTTCCTAATTTAACTATTTAGTTAAAATAGGAAGTAAAGAATAATATTACAGTTATTTCTTCTTGTTAATGGATTTATTTTAAGATTTATATCCGAGATTTTTGCTCATATTCAATAAGATAAAACCAAACAATTCGAAATCAATAATACTAAGCATATATTTATTAAAATCAAATTTTTAATATCAATATGCAAATTACTCTTCCCATTCACACCGTAAACCGCTATTTTGTTGTATATATAAATACAATTGCATGTTTTTAATATGTAGATATGGTCAACAGTGGCTTCGGCCTCTGGACCATTGCTATAATTAACGGCGTCGATCCCAGGGGGCCATCCCCCAGGCAACACCTGCCCCCTTGATTTAAGGGGGCAGGGCTGGGTTTATTGCCCGGTGCCTGAGGCGCCCCCTTGAGGGGGAATGCCGACGGGATCGACGCAATTTTTCACCCGCCACCCCATGAGTCTCGGCTTGTGGGTGGTCCCACATAAATAGGGCCTTGTGCCTGACCCGTACAAGTGGGGTACGTGGAAGATATCATGTAGATATGGCCAACAGTCTTAATGATGTAAAACAATTTTATTAATAATTGAGGTTTAAATAAAAATAAAATCATGGAGAATGGGATGTAAATAACAAAGGGAATTGCGACTTGAGAAGTAATATAGTTTCGGTTACAGACAGACAAACGCACAATCTCCATTATAATAAGATATATCAAATTCTAATTTAAAAAATGACTCGATAATACGTAAGCAAATATGGAATCCATTGTGTGATGATTTTTTTTTTTCTTTTTCATCTTTCCTTTCGTTTTTTTCTTTTTTCTTTATCTTTTTGGCCATCACATTAAGTCATGATTTTCTCTGGGGGCGGGGAAAGATGTTCCATGTGATGAAGTAGATTATCCGACAACATTACAAAATCTTTCCAAAAAACCCAATTTTTATTACCACGATATTAATCTCACAGGATGTGCACCGTATTAATAATTCAAACCGGTCGACCAATAACCAGTGCGAATAACCTCCGTCTCCCGCGCCACGTGACCAGCACGTACTCAATGTACGCACCTACAGGTCAGAGTTCAACAGATCACGGCGCTATTAAATCAGTGGGAAAATGTGTCAGTAGTCACATCTGAGTGTGAACGCGTCGCCATGGCAACAGAAGAGATACAGAAAGTGATTTCAGTGATAACCGAGAGGGGAGATGTAATTGTCCATCAATATATCATTGTTTCGACGCCTCCATCTTTCTCTTAGGTTCGTTATATCGTGGAGCAGATGAGGTAGAAAGATAACCACCTCCCGATGGGGTGGGGAAGGGTTGCTGTTGGTCGCTGTTTCATAATTGGTAGGATGCCTAAAAACGTACGGTAGTGTAGAAATTAAAAATAACGGCGATTATGAATCATGGAAAAAAACGTATTGTTACATAATAATTGAATCCCTAATACATTTTAAGGTAGTGTAGAAATCATTATGGCGATTAGTATAGCTGATGGCCTTGAGAGTGAGTGACAGCATTTGACCTCGATCTCACCTTGCGTTCTGAGAGAAGGTTCGTGAGAACCGGAACCCCATAGAAGGCCCCCTTCCGGTTTAAGGAGTAAGCAACTCAGTTAGTCAGTTAGAAGTTAGAAGCCAAGCTAGCAAGATGTGAGTCTCACTGCGCAGATTGTCTGGTCTGGGGATCTACGAATAAAGTAACATCATCGTAAATCGAAGTCTTGTGTTATTACTAAAAACTAACAATGACACAGGGCTTCTGATAACAAGAAATCCCTAGCAACAGAAACCAGACCCGGAATCCTCAATAGAAGACCAGACGAGACCTTAGAAGATATACCAGACCAAGATAGATGATAGACGATCAGAACCAAAGCCGGCCAGAAGAATAGACGACCAGAGTAAGAAGTAGTAAGAAAGGTATATAACGTTATATGTTGATTTGATAAAGTGAAAAGATCAGTATATAACATATACCTATTTAGTGCCGGTAAAGAAGGCGCTATGCAACAGTATAAGTAATCGATATGACTTAACCTTTTACGAACCTTTTAGTTGGTCTCTGATTGGCCAGAGTCAAGCATGAGAACAAAACGTTTTTGCACGTTGATTGAATGGGACAGATGCAAATGGCCTGTGTGGCCGTATATCATTCCCCACGCATGTTGTTTATACTTGTGTTGAATAAAGACGTCTAGATCTTGATAATTTTCACCTTTAGTTGGCTAAATTCCTAGCAAATAAGACAATTAGAGTAACCTCCCTTGACTTTCACGTTGAAACAAGCCGGTAACTATTTTGAAAGTCTCCGTGCGAAATAAACAAATCTTAGAAACGTTTTCGAAAACAATACAGCTGCATGCTTTAACACAAAAATATCATAAAATGTGTTTTTAATAACAATTAAGTTCATTTCAGATAATGCCCACACAATTTTATGCTAGGAATTTAGCCAACTGTCTTTCACTTTGAAACAAGCCGGTAGCCATTTTGAAAGTCTCCGTGCGAAATAAACAAATCTTAGAAACGTTTTCGAAAACAATACAACTGCATGCTTTAACACAAAAATATCATAAAATGTGTTCTTAATAACAATTAAGTTCATTTCAGATAATGCGCACGCACAATTTTATGCTAGGAATTTAGCCAACTGAAGGTGAAAATTACCTAAATCTTTATATATACGACGTGTTGAAAATAACTTCCTATTCTAAACTATTTATAATTTTTTTATATGTTGTTATATTTTTCTCAATTCTTTAATATATTTTCCTTAATATATAGCAATCGAATTTATAATGTTGGTGGTGGTGTGGGTGCTCCTCCATATTTTTATCAGTGTCTCATATGTTGTAATGCTTGGCAAACTGGATGAGCTGACCATTGTGAGAGGTATGATTATCACTAGGCATCCCTTACTTCCAGTCTTGTGCTACATTTATGGTACACTTAGTAAATTGTTGGAATATATTTGGTATAAGGCACACACAGAATCGCCACTTCTATATATAGACTGGAGCAGCAGTGATGACTTCTGGTGAACATAGTCAATAAGGAAGCAGGACAAGGGCATTTAAGATCATTCACTATTTTGACAGGGCTAACCAAGGAAACACTGCCAATTTCTATGGGAGGTTTACTACAGACTTGAGATTAATGACTGCAACAATTGCTACAAAAATATCAACATAAATAACTGTATAAAAGGAAGTAAGCAGTTATCAGCCTTTCATAAAGAAAAGAAATATTCTTTCAAGAAAAAGGTCACAACTTTCGAGACCTTCAAGAAGAAATTGTTGTTCCTGAATAAATGAATCTCAATTTTGTTGTGAGATGGATGGGTAGACGTGGTTCTCATGAGTGGCCGGTCAGAAACCCTGATTTAACACCCTACGACTTTTTTCTTTGAGGTTGATTAAAGAAGACAATAAACTCTACAAAACCACCGATTTTGAAAGAACTAGAATTTAAAATAACACTTCATATTATGTATGTTCTGGTGTCGCCTGAGTAAAAGGCTGGGCAAAAAAAGTTAGTCTCGCAGATCCATTATTACTGAATCGTGAGTTAATCCTCTGTAGTATAATGGTCGGGCCGTACCCGGGAACACCATGTTTGTGGCCTTGTGCCAGAAACAGAGAAACCTAAATAATGTACTATGATTCTCTGATCTTACCGGGTGGTCTCTGAAGAATTGGTCCGAAAAGAAATATAAACATTCGGGCGAGCAAGAAGATAATGAATTCTCATTATCACCTGTGACTCGGTTCGATAGCCAGGAAGTCTAGGAATTTGCTGTTAAAATTTATTTTGATCGGTTTGTCAGAAGAAAGGATGGTTGACCCGTTGACCTCTTAAGTGACACGTGCAATTGGTAGAACAGAACATTCTAAAGATTCCACAATTTCTAGAGAGTTCCACACCCATTTCTATATAATGAGGGAACCTTAGATTTTAAAGACAGTCAGGCTACGGAATTTGCCGAGAGTATCGGGGTTGGCAGTTTTTTCGGAGTAGTCATAGGCGAGCGACTGACGTCCTGAATCGAGACTGGTTATTTAATAGCCTTGATAATGGTTTAGAAGAGAACCGAAAGTACTTATTCTCGATCAGATGATCTCAAATTTTAATAGCGTGTGTAGAATCAACTCAAAATTCTACGCTTAATTTTTCTTGGGTTTTAAAGTTTTTTGTTTTATTTCTATAGAAAAGCCGTTCACTGGAAAAGAAATCGTGTTTAAATATTAATCCTAATCTTTTATCATATATGTGCTAAAAGATGCGATCCAAGTACGTTACAAAATAAACCACTAGCGTTATTTAGCGTCACCTTAGTGACAAAAATAAAACAATAATCTAGACAGATAATTATAAATAATAACTTATTCAACAGACTTGATAATGGTTTAGAAGAAAACCGAAAGTACTTATTCTCCTTCAGATGATCTTAGATTTCAACAACATGTATAGAACTAATTCTAAATTTTATGCTTAATTCTTTATACTTTTTTTATATATAGAAAAGCCGTTCACTGGAAAAATGGTGTTTAAACATTAATCATAATCTATTATCATATATGTGCTAGAATGTGCAATCCAATTACGTTACAAAAATAAACCACTAGCGTTATTTAGCGTCATCTTAGTGACCAAAGCAAACCAATGATTTAGACAGATAATTATAAATAATAACTTATTCAACAGACTTGATAATGACTTATAAGAGAACCGAAAGTACTTATTCTCGTTCAGATGATCTCAAATTTTAACAGCACGAGTGGAACTAACTCAAAATTCTACACTCAATTTTTCTTAGGTTTTAAAGTTTTTTTTTCTATAGAAAAGCCGTTCACTGGAAAAGAAATCGTGTTTAAAAATTAATCCTAATTTTATCATATATGTGCTAAAAAGTGCGATCCAAGTACGTTTCAAAATAAACCACTAGCATTATTTAGCGTCACCTTAGTGACAAAAATAAAACAATAATCTAAACAGATAATTATAAATAATAACTTATTCAACAGACTTGATAATGGTTTAGAAGAGAACCGAAAGTACTTATTCTCGATCAGATGATCTTAGATTTCAACAACATGTATAGAACTAATTCTAAATTCTATGCTAAATCTTTTATACCTTTTTTATATATAAAGAGCCGTTCACTGGAAAAATGGTGTTTAAACATTATCATAATCTATTATCATATATGTGCTAGAATGTGCAATCCAATTACGTTACAAAATAAACCACTAGCGATATTTAGCGTCACCTTAGTGACAAAGCAAAACAATGATTTAGACAGATAATGACAAATAATAACTTATCTAACAGCCTTGATAATGGCTTATAAGAGAACCGAAAGTACTTATTCTCGTTCAGATGATCTCAAATTTTAACAGCACGACTGGAACTAACTCAAAATTCTACGGTTAATTTTTCTTAGGTTTTAAAGTTTGTTTTTTTTCTATAGAAAAGCCGTTCACTGGAAAAGAAATCGTGTTTAAACATTAATCCCTAATCTTTTATCATATATGTGCTAAAAGATGCGATCCAAGTACGTTATTTTTATCTTTTCATTATGTTTAATTGAAATCGGTTAATATTACGACTTTCACGCACTCACCCCCTCTC
The DNA here is from genome assembly GCA_023376005.1 of Doryteuthis pealeii. Taxonomy (NCBI): domain Eukaryota; kingdom Metazoa; phylum Mollusca; class Cephalopoda; order Myopsida; family Loliginidae; genus Doryteuthis; species Doryteuthis pealeii. The sequence goes on along the minus strand of CM042173.1, from coordinate 30,634,973 downwards.
TCTATCTTTCCCCTATTCTTTTCTTTCTTTCTTTCTCATATTTTTGTATAGCATGCCCTTTTTCTTCCCTTTCTTTATAATAAAAACGGAATGGTCCTTTATTTAGCTGAAGTGACGGCACTCATAAGAATTTGGTGGATAAGGGGCACCAGATTATCACTTTGAATTTTTACATCTCATCTTTGTTGATTTGGACAGCCAATGAACATAATGAAAAGATAAAAATAAACCACTAGCGTTATTTTGCGTCACCTTAGCAACAAAAAAAATGCAATAATTTAGACAGATAATGACACATAATATCCTTGATAATGGTTCAGAAGAGAACCGAAACTACTACTATTTGTTCTGTCGGGAAAATATAAGGCGCTTATCCTGATGCAGGGGGGGGGGGCAGTAGCGAGCTTTAGTGGGGTAGCCACCAGACCAGGTAAATAAAGTGGTTTGCGAAATTTAGTGGGCTTTGTAGCTAACCACTTCCAAAAACGCGACCCACTGTTACTCGTACTGGGTCAATTAGTTGAGAGGAAAGAAGTAATGTCGAATTGCACGTATAACCAACTCGCTTTCACTTGTTCTCTTCACCCGCCTCGCAGCCGGACTTTTGAGGCCTTGGTATAAACCACAACGAGGTGTCAGCTTCAAGAGAGGGAAATGGGACAACCCAGTCGGCGACCACCTCACCAACTCGCCCCCAGGATATAGAAAGAGGGGGGGGGGAGAAAATAATTCTCACAGTTCAGATGATCTCAAATTTTAACAGCTTGTGTAGAACCAACTCAAAATTCTATGCTTAATTTTTCTTGGGTTTTATTTTTTTTTTTTTTCTATAGAAAATCCTTTCACTGGAAAAGAAATCCTATTTAAACATTAATCATCATGTCCTGCTGACAGCACGGGTTCTCTCCGAATGTATAGAAAAAAATTGGCAATTCTATATTTAATGTTTAAATGACTTTGCTTTTCCAGAAAATGCCATATATCTGCCAGAAAAAGAAAAAGAAAAAGAAAAAAAAAAATCGCTAAAACATTCAACATAGAATTCTGAGTTACTTTTACATATACGCGGTTAAAATTAGTGACCATTTCAAAAATAACCAATCAACTAAATGATATTTAAATACCGGGACGTGTGGATGCTGGATTATTTCGTGGATATATAACATCTTCACCTGATGATTGCATCGCATGAAACCAATATGGTTGTGAATGTTCGTTTGTCACCTAATAAATAGATATGTAAAACCTTTATATATTTATCTTATTATATTATATAACAGCTCTATTTTATATTGAGCACTCTACCAATAATACTGCCTTTGGTACACCATTCCAGCAAAAGCTGAAACAGTGACCATCTCACACTATAGTATACATATATATATATATATATATATATATATATATATATATACTTTGGTGCGGTATCAAGTTTCTTGGTACAAGGTGGTTCTAGGTGGGTCCTAATTCTCTACCAGTAGTTTGTTGTAGAGTTCAGGTTCCGTATGAGAGCTCAATGTTTAATTATTGTAAACAGAGCAAAGTTATTTGTGAATAAAAGGCCTTAAATACCATGGGTATCGTGGTTATGGACCATTTCCACTCGCGAGTATGCTCACGAGCTTCTTCAGACCACTGATAGCAGTGGTTTGAAGAAGCTCGTGAGCATACTCGCGAGTGGAAATGGTCCATAACCACGATACCCATGGTATTTAAGGCCTTTTTATTCACATATTATATATATATATATATATATTATATTATATATATATATATATATATATAATCCAAAAGTCCAGGAAGAAATCTTCCTTACGACACAAGAGCTTTATTTAAAAAACCTGTCGCAGTTTGAGAGCTCAATGTGTGCTCTTAATGTTAGAGTCACAGAGCAATTATATAAGTAAAGAAATAACAAAAGACTTATAGATTTAGCATTATAGTCTATTTCAAGGAGCTTAGACAAGTAGTCTAACTCTCCCGATTCATTAGATGCGAATGATGAATTCTTTATTACTTTAAAGGCATTTGAAAACAGATTTTTATTTTTTCCTTTTTTTAATTTTTTTAATTATAAATTTATAATTTATAAATATCCTGTGATATGAATTCCAAACGAAAACATTGATGTTGCAAAAAAAAAATGTATGTTGTAGTTTCAAATATGAGCACTTCCGCCACAAATATCTCGGTCAACAATCCATGTATCTCTTAATGTATCTCTTAATATATATATATATATATATATATATATATATATATATATACTAGCAAATATATGCACCCTCCGGGTGCAAGTATTTGAATTTTAATGTAATGAAATATGTTAAATTTGAAATACTTTTGAAACTAAATAAAAATCCAAAAAAAATGATTTGAAACAGAGGGGGTATAATCGAAGAATAGAACAACTTTGAAACTAAGTCTTCCATCATTTTCCATCACTCCCTCCTTTTATTGCTGAATTTTCCTAATTTAACTATTTAGTTAAATTAGGAAGTAAAGAATAAAATTACTGTTATTTCTTTATATTAAAGGATTTCTTTTAAGATTTATCCCCGAGCTCATATTCATTAAGAAAAAACCAAACAATTAGAAATCAATAATACCAAGCGCATATTTATAAAATTAAACTTTTAATATCAATATGCAAATTAGCTTTCCTGTTCACACTGTAACCGCTATTTTGTTGCATATATAAATACAATTGCATGTTATTAGAATGTAGATAAAGTCAAAAGTATTAATAAGGTATAGCAATTTTATCAATAACTGAGGTTTAAATAAAAATAAATTCATGGTGAATGTGACGTCAATAACTAAGGGAATTGTGACTTGAGTAGTGATTTAGTTTCGGCTTCTGACAGACAAACACACAATCTCCATTATAATAAGATATATATATATATATTATATATATATATATATATACTAGCTAAAATAGCCGGTCCATGACCGACTCAAAAAATAGGAACACCAAAGTGTGAGTGGGGAGAAAATATGAGATAGGTATACCCAATTTCGGTTCATTTTTTTAATATCTCATAAAATAAAATAGGGATGGAGGGTAGACTTCGTAAAAAAATATTTCCCCAAATATATTTTCGTGAAAATCGACCATCAATTGATTTTGCATAGTATATTTTAAAAATCCTCTTGTCGTAAGTTGTTTTTGCTACGTTAAATTTCAATTGATTAACGGTGCAAAAATGAAAACATTGTTTTTCAATCATAATTTTCATTATTTTCGTAGCTGAAAATTGTATTAAAAAGTCTTATATTTCGGAAGTAAAAATGAATATAACCCTTCCTAATTTCGCGGCAACACAGTATAATATATATATATATATATATATATATATTATATATATATATATATATGATAGGAATGTAAACACGACGTGTTTGGATATGGCTTTTTTTAGCCGACAATTTT
>CM042173.1:30566537-30624037 GCA_023376005.1 Doryteuthis pealeii | reverse complement strand
CTTAACCTTAATTTGCTATTATGGTAATATGGCGAACAAAATTTGGTATATGGCAAACATCGGATTGAATAGAATAAAATCCGGGGAATGTACGAATCTAGATTATTTTGTTTCACTGATAGGGACGGTTGGCGAGAGATTGTCATGGATATCCATGCTTTTCTGCATGACTAGATCATGGGGATGAAGATGATAATGATTTATTTAGCTTAATTCGGTGGCAAGTAGGCACTAAGATTAACATCCCTTATCACACTCCCTTGAAGGTCGATAAAGTCTGCTTCTATTATGTGGAGTCTAGTGCCTTCGGCTGAAAACTACTACTACATATCAACCCTCGGAATATGGCTACAAGAACTTTGTTACACGGGGAATTTTCATTCCCGACAAATAACTCTGCACCCACTCCCTAACAATAACTATCAATTCCTGGCTTAACTAAACTACCAGTTTACCAGTTCGATCCAAACTAAACGAACTATTGAACTCTATATCACTAACCTCCATGTTTGAATCTCATCATTGGCAATTCAGTCTCAAAAGACTATGATAAAAGTTTTTGTGTGCCCCTGGAGTTGCAGCGCCTCCTGTGACTATGAAGTCCGATGTTTGAGAAACATTCTCGACCACAGATTTTGTATTTGTAGGTTGTCCCTGTAGATGATGATGTTCCGATGCTTTGTTGCCGTTGCTTTCTTATGGACCTCTTAGCTTCATGATGTTGTATCAGGGTGAATTCTGACATGTACAGTCCTCTATGGAGATTCTGCCGCCACCGAGGGCGGTCTTGAGCCAAATTTTCCCAGCTGGAAGGGACAATGCCAAAGCACCTGAGATCATTTTTGCAGACATCCTTGAATCGCAGTAGGGGGCGACTAATCTGTCTTTTACCAGATGTTACCTCTTCATAGAGGATGTCTTTCGGGATTCGTCCATCATCCATCCGACGTCTCTCTCTCTCTCTCTCTCTCTCTCTCTCTCTCTCTCTCTCTCTCTCTCTCTGTTCCATAGTTTCTTGTGAATTATTCCCCTGAAGCCAACAAGGTCTTTTAATTTGATTAGTAATTTTTATAATGTATGATATCGAATCTAGATTATTTTGTATCACTGATAGGGACGGTTGGCGAGATATTGTCATGGGTGTCCGTGCTACTTACATGACCAGGTGATAATGATGATGGAGAAAATGATGATTTCTTTAGCTTAATTCGCTGTTATGGTAATGTGACGAACAGAATTTGGTATGTGGTAAACATCGCATTGAATGGAATAAAATCCGGGAAATGTACGAATCTAGATTATTTTGTATGACTGATAGGGAGGGTTGGCGAGAGATTGTCATGGATATCCGTGCTGCTTACACGACCAGGTGATAATGATGAAGAAAAAGATGATGATTTCTTTAGCTTAATTCGCTGTTATGGTAATGTGACAAAAAAAATTTGGTATGTAGTAAACATCGCATTGAATGGAATAAAATCCGGGAAATGTACGAATCTAGATTATTTTGTATGACTGATAGGGAGGGTTGGCGAGAGATTGTCATGGATATCCGTGCTGCTTACACGACCAGGTGATAATGATGAAAAAAAGATGATGATTTCTTTAGCTTAATTCGCTGTTATGGTAATGTGACAAAAAAAATTTGTATGTAGTAAACATCGCATTTAATGGAATAAAATCCGGGAAATGTACGAATCTAGATTATTTTGTATGACTTATAGGGAAGGTTGGCGAGAGATTGTCATGGATATCCGTGCTGCTTACACGACCAGGTGATAATGATGAAGAAAAAATGATGATTTCTTTAGCTTAATTCGCTGTTATGTAATGTGACAAAAAAAATTTGGTATGTAGTAAACATCGCATTGAATGGAATAAAATCCGGAAATGTACGAATCTAGATTATTTTGTATGACTTATAGGGAAGGTTGGCGAGAGATTGTCATGGATATCCGTGCTGCTTACACGACCAGGTGATAATAATGAGGAAGAAGATGATGATGATTTCTTTTGCTTAATTCGCTGTTATGGTAATGTGACGAACAAGATTTGGTATGTGGTAAACATCGCATTGAATGGAATAAAATCCGGGAAATATACGATGTTGAAGCTAGATTAATTTTGATAATCCATATATTTTAGCAACGCTCTGATTTGTTGCTTATTTTACTGTGAACCCACGCTAAAAAAAAAAAACTAAAAAAAAACAAACTGAATAAATATATATATATATATATATATATATATATATATATATATATATATATATATATATATATATATATATATATACTAAGACATATTTCGAAATCTTATATTCTTTTTTTCCCTCTAAAATGGAAATTATTTTGCCTATGGCGTCAAAATTGTCACAGAATAAAGATCAGCCGTTTTTTTTAACTCCATTTTCGGAGAGCGCTTTTTTTCCTCTCTCTCTCTCTCTCTCTCTCTCTCTCTCTCTCTCTCTCTCTCTCTCTCTCTCTCTCTCTCTCTCTTCTACCGCGTGTTATTTGGTTTTAAAAAGAATTATATAAACATGATAAAATATGAAAATAAAATAAGTGGTGAATTTTTCTTTCGTGAATTTTTTTCATAGATTTTTCAACTAAAAAGTATTTGGAATACGAAACTAAAACATGTTCTACTTCACGTAACTTGTATTATGAACAAACAAACAGCGACAACAACAACATTTTTTTAAAAATAATGAATAATCGGTAAGTTTTCCTCGTTATATAGGTTTATATAAAAACTAGAAGCAGCTACCCGGCGTCGCCTGGATAAAAAATGTAGTCTCGCAAATCCATTATTGTTGAATCACGGGTTGGATCCGCACAGGAGGCCTCATTTAAACCTCTGTGTAAAAAAGACCTTGCGTTGATCCAGCCACTCTGAAAAAAAATCCATGTTGTTATCATGTCGCTTGGGTAGAGGGGAATTTTTTAAAGTTAGTCCCGCAGATCCATTATTGTCGAATCCCGGGTTGAATCCTCGCAGGAGGCCCCATTTAAGCCCCTACTTTTAAAAAATAGACCTTGCATTGGTCCAGCTACTCTGAAAAGAAGAAAAAAATGTCTCCTATTTAAAATACTAAATGAAAATAATCCATGCTGTTATCATTTAAATTTTGTTTTTTTAATCATCTTCACCAATATAAATCAAGTCTTCATTATTTTTGCTCAAAAACCAAGCCCTGGTCATCGTGAATGTATATATATATAGAGATTTAACTTGTCGTTAATTGTTTTAGTTTTTGAAGTTTCCTCCGGACATACAGATTCACACAACTCCCCTTTATATATATTTACTACCAGTGGCTACCCGGCGTCCCCTAGGTAGAGGGGGATTTTTTAAAGTTAGACCGTCAGATCCTTTAATACTGAATCGTGAGTTGAATCCTCGCGGGATGCCCCATTTAAATTCCTATGTAAAGAAAATAGACCTTGCCTTGATCCAGATATTCTGAAAAGAAATATTAATGTCTACGATATAAAATATCAGACGAAAAAAAAAACCATGCTGTTATCATTTAAATTTTAACCAAACCAAAATTATCCAAACATGCTTTTCGACTTAGAAATACCATCAAGTACTTCCTCCATCAAGTAGAACAAAACCTCTTCGGCATAAAATAACCCTACAACGGTTGATATGACGTAAAATTCAGCCAACGAACCAACCAACCAACCCAAATTATCCAAACATGCTTTTCGACTCAGGAAAGACCATCAAGTATTTCCTCCATCAAGTAAAACAAAACGTCTTCGGCATAAAATAAACCAACAAGGTTTGATATGCCGTAAAATCCAACCAACCCAAATTGCATGCTTTACGACGTAAAACAAAACGTGTTCGGCATAAAATAACCCTACAACGGTTGATATGACGCAAAATTCAACCAACAGACCAACAGACCAACCAACCCAAATTATCCAAACATGCTTTTCGACTCTGGAAAGACCATCAAGTATTTCCTCTATCAAGTAAAACAAAACGTCATCGGCATAAAATAAACCAACAAGGTTTGATATGCCGTAAAATCCACCCAACTCAAATTACATGCTTTTCGACGTAAAACAAAACGTCTTCGGCATAAAATAACCTTACAACGGTTGACATGACGTAAAAATCCAACCAAGCAAGCAACCACCCAACCAACCAACCAACCAACCCAAATTACTGAAACATGCTTTTCGACTCTGAAAAGACCATCAAGCAATTGTGCCATCGAATAAAACCAGCAAACAAACACTAATAACATATCTGCCCTGCTCATCTCTCAAACCTTCTTCTCCTCCGACCCTTTTCCCTATCCATTTGTCCTGCATGGACCCGACCATGAACGTCCGTTCTCGCCTTTCACCAATCCCCTCTTCCGTCATCCGGATGTTGTGGACACAGCCGAATGGACACGCAGGATACAACAATCGATTGAATGCTCAAGCCATCAACCCTGATGGACGATGACCGGCCGGCACTCGGCAATAAATCCTCCCTTTGATGGCGACAAAGTGACAAGTGGCTCTTAATTCGTATATCACCGCGGCACGCGCGCAAATCAACCGCGATATTTCGGAGTATTGCAGTCCAAAATCTAGCGCTGATTTTTAATGACTTTTTCCGTTGAATAACCCGCCCTGTCGGTGGGGCGTTAGAATGCACCGACTGCACTTCTGCAGAGGGGTAAGACTCCCCCAATGGGGCCACCTGTTGGCCGTGGCTGGCGACCCATGATGCTTAAGGATAGAACCCAGGTGGATGAGCAGTTCATGATTTGCAATATTCCACTTTGACCCTATTTTGGGCTAGGCTGGCGGTCGGAGAGGCCCCCTCTGATCAATCGGCTGGTCACGTCAAGCCCTAGCGCCTATATGATTGCCCAACCCTATTGCCCTTATGGCAACCCCCAATCCTTTTTATCATATGGGTGCTAGAAGGCGGTGACTGAGGGTCTACATGTCCTGGGAATGACGTTAAACTCTATCTGATGGTGAGGTTCCAGTTCTGGAGGTTTGGGGAATGTGGAGCATCCCTTCATCACCATTGCTCCCTGGTCCACACTGACCCGGAGTGGTAGTACCTGTTAGGGTCCCGTCTATGGGTTAAATAGAAAAACATGGGTTTATAAACAAAATTGTATTATGCATTAAAAATGAATAAAGAAAAGAAATAGAATGGATAATAAAAGTTGAATTTAATCAATATCACTTACACATGTGTTTCGGTCAGTTTATCTGTGTGAAAATATTTCGCACACAGAGAAGATTCGAGATTCATCAGAGTGAAATTTTATTTTGAATGAAAAAAAAAACGATTTTTTTTTATAAACGATTACTTTTTTAATACTTCACCGTTTTTTGTTTTTTTTAAAACAATTACAAACTAATCTCCGAGAAAATTTTCACCATGTTAGGGATAAATAATAACACTTTATTTTTGCAATACAAAATTATTTTCTACCATAACCCCTAGAAAAATCAAATATCCAAATTCTAACGGTCTATTTCAGCGTTCCAAATGTGATTTTACAAAAAATTCTATTCGAACATTTCCAAAAAAAAGAAAAAAATTTCTCCGTTGTTCCCCAACGAATTTTTTTTTCATTCAAAATAAAATTTCACTCTGATGAAGGTCGAATCTTCTCTGTGTGCGGAATATTTTCACACAGATGAACTGACCGAAACACATGTGTAAGTCATATTGATTAAATTCATCTTTTATTATCCATTCTATTTCTTTCTTTTCTTTATTCATTCTTCCTCATATTGTCGGATTCATTTCCAATTTCCATAATTTCCATATATATATATATATATATATATATATAGTTTTTTTCCGTAGTTAGGGTCTTTCCATGTGTGGTTTAACCCAGCTGATGCAGGTAGACCATAAGGAGAGCTCAATGTGCCTAATACCAGTGAGTAAAAGGACAGAGCAAGATATTTAGTAAATGAAGAAAAGCTCTAAACTTGCTTCATTACAATAATTTATTTCAACCGAATTAATACGGCATATTCAGGTAATCGCAAGAACATGACTCTTACTGAGAATTTCCAAATGTAACATCTCTTTTATATCTATCAATTTAGGGGAGAGGGGGTTGGTGTCTTATTTTGGAATGGGTAGGGTTAGTTTCTTTGGATGAGTATATACACTCTTACAACTATTTCCCCAAGGAATCTGCCCTAAGCTAAGCCACACCTAATCCAAAACATAGACCTCCCCGCCTCATCCAAAGAAACTAACCCTACCCATTCCAAAATAAGACACCAACCCTCCCCCTCCCCTAAATTGATACACACAATGAACTCCCACACAGGGATTTGTTTATAGTGGTGAAGGCTTGTGTTGGACCATCCACACTTTTTGGCACAGTCGATAGGAAAGAATTGGTGAATCAAGGGTTGCCATAAACCCAATCAACGACCGACCTCAGGAATTTTGAATTCCGAGTTATCCCTCTCCTAGACTGGTTACCTACCCAAGGCTGAAGGGCCCAGTCTGCCCTACTATTTTATATCAAAAGAGATGTTACATTTGGAAATTCTCAGTAAGAGTCATGTTCTTGCGATTACCTGAAGATGCCGTATTAATACGGTTGAAATAAATTATTGTAATGAAGCAAGTTTAGAGTTTTTCTTCATTTACTATATCATCATCATGTCGCGCTATTAGCACGGATATCCATGACAATCTCTCGCCAACCTTTCCTATCATTCATTTTCCCAGGGAGGTCCTCTGTGCAGCAACCTGCATCTTTGCTTAGTTGGTCAATGTAGGTCCTTGCTGGGCGGCCCACACTAGCATGTCCGTGTGTTGGCTTCCACAGGAGAACGTCACTTATGAGCTCATCCTTGCTTCTCCAGCAGTGCCCGGCATGTCTTGTCCGTCTCACTCGAATGGTTTGTGAGATGGGGGGCAGGTGGCCATATAGCTGTTTCCTCGTGGGGTGCTGCTTCCACGATTTATTCAGGACTGCACGCAGCATTCTTGTGCAGCTCCCATCCAGCTTATTCTCAAGGCGCCTCGTTAGGGTCCAAGTGGTGCATCCGTACAGCAACACTGATACAACCACCGCCTGGAAGAATTGTCGCTTTAGCTTGTCAGTGAGATCGGATTTCCATATTACTGATAATTTGTTTGTGGCCGACCACGCTTTTCCTATTCGTGTATTTACATCGCTTTCTGTGGATAGGATATTACCACCTAGGTATGTGAATTCACATACCTAGATGGTCATTTACTATATATATATATATATATATATATATATATATATATAGTCCATATAAGTTACACGTATGAATGCAATAATGCTAGCATGACCTATATAGGGATATAATGCTAATATAAAATAAAATGCTTTAGTTGTTAACAATAGAACATTAAAATACACTGTGAACAAGCAGACAACTAAATCAGAAAGCACTTCCTGTTAAAGAGCTGGTGGCCTAAAGGCTATGCCAATCACATTTTAATCCCCAGACGAAGTAGACAGCTTCTTTGGAATATCACGAAATCATATTTTGGGTGAGGGAGGGTGGATGTTTCAATTCAAACGGCCTTAGATGTAAGTACAGTTTGTTTATATTTTTTACCTTTTTTTTGGAGGGGGGTGATTATCATTATTTCTATATATAGGCCATTTCATCTTTATATATACTAGCAAATATATGCACCCTCCGGGTGCAAGTATTTAAGTTTTAATATAATAAAATATCATGTTAAATTAGAAAGGCTAATGAAACTGAATAAGAATTCAGATAAAAAGATTTGGAACAGAGGGGGTATGATCGAAAAATAGAACAGCTTTGAAACTAACTCTTCCATCATTTTCCCTTACTCCCGTCTTTCATTGGTAAATTTTCCTAATTTAACTATTTAGTTAAAATAGGAAGTAAAGAATAATATTACAGTTATTTCTTCTTGTTCAGGGATTTCTTTTAAGATTTATCCCCGAGATTTTTGCTCATATTCAATAAGATAAAACCAAACAATTAGAAACCAATAATACTAAGCACATATTTATTAAAATCAAATTTTAAATATCAATATGCAAATTAGCCTTCCCATTCACACTGTAATCCGCTATTGTGTTTTATATATAAATACAATTGCATGTTATTATTATGTAGATATGGTCAACAGTATTAATAATGTAAAGCAATTTTATTAATAATTGAGGTTTAAATAAAAATAAAATCATGGAGAATATGATGTAAATAACAAAGGGAATTGTGACTTGAATAGTAATATAGTTTCGGTTACAGACATACACACCCACAATCTCCATTATAATAAGATATATATGATATATTTTTTCTTTTTTTGAAGGCAAAATAATGCAGATTCATGTTGAAAAACATATTTATTGAAGAATTCTTAATTTTCGGATAAAATCCATCTTCAGAGAATTTATTATAGAGTTGAAAATGTTCCATCTGTGTTTTTTTAAAATCAACTTGGTTGTAGCGTTGAGTTGTTGGAAATATGAAATTTAGAAGTGGTCGTAATATTCTGTTAAGATTTCAAATTCGATAGCGTTCGTGTAAGTCCGTTGAAGTCCGTGAGTTGTTAAATTTGCGGGACGTTTGAAATCATTTTTTTTTCTTTTAAATTTATTTACTCTAATTTTTTCCAACAACTCAACGCTACAACCAAGTTGATTTAAAAAAACACAGATGGAACATTTTCAACTCTATAATAAATTCTCTGAAGATGGATTTTATCCGAAAATTAAGAATTCTTCAATAAATATGTTTTCAACATGAATCTGCATTATTTTGCCTGCAAAAAAAAAAAAAAAATCATATTTTAAAATGGTGCTTCTATTTTACTATAAAAACGAGCGAAAAAAAAAATTATAATATATATATATTATATATATATATATATATATATATATATATATATATTGGAGAATATGTGCTTTATTAAAGTCGTACCTAATTTTGAAAGTTAATAATAAATAATTAATTAATTAGACAGGCATATCTATTTAAATGTAAGGCTAAAAAAATCGAGAAAAAACAATCTCTGTATGTACATTTCGGCCTATTAGGCCTCATCAGCAGAGCTATAGACAGGAAGACCGCTTGGTGTGTGCTAATAAATAAATTTAAAAAAAAAGAAATAAAAATAAAAATGTAAAAAAAAAAGCCATATCAAAACACCTCGTTTGTGTATTTACTTCTCATACTGTCGTGTAGAAAAAGTCACTATAAGAGGAATATAAAACCTAATTCTAAACAAAACGAAACATCTAAGAAAGTCCGGTTGGTGTAAGGGTTACGGTCCTCGCCTGTCAGCTTGACAGTCAAGGTTCGAATCACGCACAATGCGGTCTTTCTATCTATAGCTCTGCTGATGAGGCCTAATAGGCCGAAATGGACATACAGAGATTGATTTTTCTCGATTTGTTTAGCCTTACATTTAGATAGGTATGCCCGCCTAATCAATTATTTATTTATCAATTAACTTTCAAAATTAGGTACGACTTCAATTAAGCACACATTCTCCGAAAAATTGTCGGCTAAAAAAGCCATATCAAAACACATCGTTTGTGTATTTACTTATATATATATATATAAATATATGTATATACTTAAAATCTAATGGTAAAATGAATGAATGGATGAAATAAAAATGAATGAAATGAGGGGGATAAATGAAAAACCCTTTTCAAGGGACCCTTCTCAAAAGTATTAAAACACTTTTTGAGAGTGGGGTCCCTGATAGAAAGTTTTTCTCATCTATTATTAGACTCCTTTGAAGCATCAAGTTAATATAATTATTCTATAAGTTATTACAGAAGATAAAATCCGTTTCTTACCTTTGTAATATTTGTTGGGGTGTTTTTTGTACAATGAAAATGCATTACTAAGGATTTTATATATAGAATTACAATAAAAATCAAGAAAGGGATTGTCTGTGGTCAGGAAATAATGCAAACATTCCTAATAGAATTGGGGTGTTTTGTGTACAATGAAAATGCATTGCTAAGGATTTATCATAGAAATACAATTAAAATCAAGAAAGAAAGGATTGTCTGTGGTCAGGAAATAAAGCAAACATTCCTAATAGAATTGGGGTGTTTTGTGTACAATGAAAATGCATTGCTAAGGATTTTATCATAGAAATACAATTAAAATCAAGAAAGGTATTGTCTGTGGTCAGGAAATAAAGCAAACATTCCTAATAGAATTGGGGTGTTTTGTGTACAATGAAAATGCATTGCTAAGGATTTTATCATAGAAATACAATTAAAATCAAGAAAGGGATTGTCTGTGGTCAGGAAATAAAGCAAACATTCCTAATAGAATTGGGGTGTTTTGTGTACAATGAAAATGCATTGCTAAGGATTTTATCATAGAAATACAATTAAAATCAAGAAAGGTATTGTCTGTGGTCAGGAAATAAAGCAAACATTCCTAATAGAATTGGGGTGTTTTGTGTACAATGAAAATGCATTGCTAAGGATTTTATCATAGAAATACAAATTAAAATCAAGAAAGGGATTGTCTGTGGTCAGGAAATAAAGCAAACATTCCTAATAGAATTGGGGTGTTTTGTGTACAATGAAAATGCATTGCTAAGGATTTTATCATAGAAATACAATTAAAATCAGAAAGGGATTGTCTGTGGTCAGGAAATAAAGCAAACATTCCTAATAGAATTGGGGTGTTTTGTGTACAATGAAAATGCATTGCTAAGGATTTTATCATTGAAATGCAAATAAAATCAAGAAAGGGATTGTCTGTGGTCAGGAAATAAAGCAAACATTACTAATAGAATTGGGGTGTTTTTTGTACAATGAAAATGCATTGCTAATGATTTTATAATAGAAATACAATTAAAATAAGAAAGGGATTGTCTGTGGTCAGGAAATAATGCAAACATTCCTAATAGAATTGGGGTGTTTTATGTACAATGAAAATGCATTGCTAATGATTTTATAATAGAAATGCAATTAAAATAAGAAAGGGATTGTCTGTGGTCAGGAAATAAAGAAAACATTACTAATAGAATTGTGGTGTTTTATGTACAATGAAAATACATTGCTAATGATTTTATCATAGAAATATAATTAAAATCAAAAAAGGGATTGTCTGTGGTCAGGAAATAAAGCAAACATTACTAATAGAATTGGGGTGTTTTGTGTACAATGAAAATGCATTGCTAATGATTTTGTCATAGAAATACAATTAAAATCAAGAAAGGGATTGTCTGTGGTCAGGAAATAAAGAAAATATTACTAATAGAATTGGGGTGTTTTATGTACAATGAAAATACATTGCTAATGATTTTATCACAGAAATACAATTAAAATCAAGAAAGGTATTGTCTGTGGTCAGGAAATAAAGCAAACATTACTAATAGAATTGGTGTGTTTTGTGTACAATGAAAATGCATTGCTAATGATTTTATCATAGAAATGCAAATAAAATCAAGAAAGGGATTGTCTGTGGTCAGGAAATAATGCAAACATTCCTAATAGAATTGGGGTGTTTTGTGTAGAATGAAAATGCATTGCTAAGGATGTTATCATAGAATTACAATAAAAATCAAGAAAGGGATTGTCTGTGGTCAGGAAATAAAGCAATCATTACTAATAGAATTGGTGTGTTTTGTGTACAATGAAAATGCATTGCTAATGATTTTATCATAGAAATACAATTAAAATCAAGAAAGGTATTGTCTGTGGTCAGGAAATAAAGCAAACATTACTAATAGAATTGAGGTGTTTTGTGTACAATGAAAATGCATTGCTAATGATTTTATCATAGAATTACACTAAAATCAAGAAAGGGATTGTCTGTGGTCAGGAAATAAAGCAAACTTTCCTAATAGAATTGGGGTGTTTTATGTACCATGAAAATGCATTGCTAATGATTTTATCATAGAAATACAATTAAAATCAAGAAAGGTATTGTCTGTGGTCAGGAAATAAAGAAAATATTCCTAATAGAATTCCTAATAATAACAAAACATTTGATGATATTTTGGTCTCTGGCGCGAATTGCCTTTTGGACTGGCTCCACATATCACGAACAGGTCTGCAACACTCGTTACGGAGGCTAAATTTAACGGCTATAACATCCGTTTTCAACTAAGCAAACAACAGTTTCATCCCACCGACTGCGAACGGCCTTAAAGACAAATGGTTTTTCTGGGAATAGCGTTCCAATTGCTCTCTGTCAAAGAACTACAGTTATATATTCTCTGCCAGATTCTTTGGAAACTGAAGACTCAGAAGAGAGGAGAAAGAATGTTCTTGACTAAACTAAAATAAACAGAAGGGAAAAATAGTAACAGAAATTCTTCCTTTAGATTTTTATAATTCGCTATCTTTTGCATATATGAGAAAAAGCTAACACGTACTTGTATATAGATTGTATGTTAAATAGTTGCTTTTTTTTTGGTTTGTTTATTTTTCGTCTGCACGTAGCTTCTGCTAGGGTAGGAGTGCACCCTCCTGCCTCAATGTATCGCTCCCTGACACATCTGATTTGTATCAGGCCTCTATTTCCTGTCTCTCCAGCTGGGAGCCAAACATAAAATCTTTTTAATAAACTCGTTTATTTAAATATTCGAGTATCTTTATGTTCGGCGCATATAAATAAATATATGTCTGTAGTTCGGCTCTCCGTGTTATGTTCAAAGTACCAAGAGATTGCGGACGTTTTTGACATTCATGCACGACTCGTCATACAATTCTGTTAATTGCCGATAAATTTCTATTGGTTTATGCCTTTTGCGTTGTAAAACTCCGTGAAGTTCACTGTAGGTGGTAGCATACACCGGGAGCTCCATCAGAAACAACTGTTACGCCAAGTACCAAGAGATTTCGGACGTTTTTAACATCCATGCACGGCTCGCCATACAATTCCCATAATATTGCGTTGTAAAACTGAATAACTCCGCAATATTCAATCGGGATCTTCATCAGAAACGACTGTAAATCCTAGATAGACCTTGGCAGTGAGGTGCGCGCAGGAACATGCGTAGTCGCACGAACAGTTTCCATACGATATCCATTCCCTTGAAACCTTATTTTTTACATTACCATCGTAAATTATGCTAATTTGTTGCATTTTTTGTTTGTTTGTTTATTTTTCGTCAGCACGTAACTTCTGCTAGGGTAGGAGTGCACCCTCCTTCCTCTATGTATCTCCGATAAACTCGTTTGTTTAAATATTCGGCACATATATATAAATATATATCTGTAGTTCGTCTTCTCTTGTTATGTTCAATGTACCTACAGATTGTGGATGTTTTCGACATCCATGAACGACTCGCCATACAGTTCCGTTAATTGGCGATGAGTTTCTATCGGTTTAATGCCTTTTGCATTGTAAAACTAAATAACCCCGGAAAGTACACCCTTGGCGGTAATATCAATCGGGAGCTCCATCAGAAACGACTGTCAAGCCAACACTGAGTTTGGCAGCGAGGCACGCTCAGGGACAGCTGCAGACACAGCGACATACACAACAAACACAACAGTGTTGCTAATCACCGCACGAACAGTTTCCATGCGTCCCCACTACCTTAGAGACCTTAGTTTAGGGACTACCCTAGCAAATTATGTTAAATATTATTTTTCGTCTACGCATGACTTCTGCTAGGTTAGGAGTGCACCCCCTGCTTTAATGTATCGCTCCCTGACACATCTGATTTTGGGATGAGACCCCTATTTCCTGCTTTTCCAGCTGGGAGACAAACACAAAATCTTTTTAATAAACTCGTTTGTTTAAATATTCGAGTATCTTTATGTTCGGCGCATATAAATAAATATATGTCTGTAGTTCGGCTCTCCGTGTTATGTTCAATGTACCAAGAGATTGCGGACGTTTTTAATATCCATGCACGACTCTCCTTACAATTCTGTTAATTGCCGATAAATTTCTATCGGTTTAATGCCCTTTGCGTTGTAAATCTCCGTGAAGTTCACTGTGGGTGATAGCACTGTAGGTGATAGCATAAACCGGGAGCTCCATCAGAAACAACTGTCACGCCAAGATAGAGCTTCCATGCGTCCCCAGTGCTTTAGAGACCTTAGTTTAGGGACTACCCTCGCAAATGATGTAAAATATTTGCTGTTTTTGTTTGTTTATTTCTCGTCTCAGCCTCCAGTAAACCACCAGCTACGGCAGGTG
This sequence comes from Doryteuthis pealeii, assembly GCA_023376005.1. NCBI lineage: Eukaryota > Metazoa > Mollusca > Cephalopoda > Myopsida > Loliginidae > Doryteuthis > Doryteuthis pealeii. The sequence goes on along the minus strand of CM042173.1, from coordinate 30,609,875 downwards.
TGGAAAACTAATAATAATAATAATAATAATAATAATCTTATTATAATGGAGATTGTGTGTTTTTCTGTCTGTAACCGAAACTATATTCCTACTCAAGTCACAATTCTCTTAGTTATAGAGATCACAATCTCCATGATTTTATTTTTTATCTAAACCTCAATTATTAATAAAATTGTCTTACATTATTAATACTGTTAACTATGTCTACATATTGACAACATGCAATTATATTTATATATACAACAAAATAGCGGTTTACGTGAACGTGAAGGCTAATTTGCATATTAATATTAAAAAATCGAATTTAAAAATATGTGCTTGGTATTATTGATTTCTAACTGTTTCGTTTTTAATGAATATAAGCAAAATCTCTTCAATGAATCTTAAATGAAATCCATTAACAAGATAAAAAACTGTCATTTTATTATTTACTTCCTCTTATAACTAGATACTTAAATTAGAAAAAATAACAATGAAAGACGAGAGTGATGGAAGAGTAAGTTTCAGTTGTTCCATTTGTTATTATACTCCCTCTGTTTCAAATCTTTTATTATACTCCATCTGTTTCAAATCTTTTTATCTGTATTCTTATTTAGTTTCATTAGCCTTTCTAATTTAATACAATATTTTATTACATTAAAACTTAAATACATGCACCCGGAGGGTGCATATATTTGCTAGTAATAATAATAATAATAATAATAATAATATTAATAACCGGGCGAGCTGTCGGGAGCGATGGTCGATAGGGACTGTTAGCGCGAAAGAATCATGGGAATCCATGCTAACAGCACAATTTAATGCTGATGCTGATGCTGATGCTGCTGCTGCTGCTGATGATGATGATGATGATGATATACCATCGTGTAAAGGGAGATCTTCGTACGCTTAATAAGAAAAACAAATATGGTCAATTATTCGGAAGGCAACAATGTATAACTGAAACATGATGATAAAAATACAATAAAGAACGAGTGAATTTGTGTTTAAAAAATCAATACGAAGCACAATTATTGCTGGTGTCTTTTTTTTTGTTTTTGTTTTTTTGTTTTTTTTAAAAGTTGTCCACGGTGTCCGGTTCCTATGAAAATACAGTCTGTATTATGGCCGAAGGTGATAAGGAATTATAAAAGCTAATAAAAGGAAATAAAATAAAACAAAATAAAATAGAATGAAATAAAATGAAAGGAAATAAAATTAAATTAGAAAAACAAAAGTACCAGACTTGTTAATTTTAAATCATGACATCATTAAATATAATTCACTTTCATGAAATAATGAATAAAAAATAACCGTAAACTTTATCTTCAATAATATCTTATAAAACATTTTTTTTAAATTATGATAAAAAGTAAACAAATATAACAGAAGAATATATTTTTTTTAAATATCTAAATCTTATTATAATGGAGATTGTGTGTTTTTCTGTCTGTAACCGAAACTATATTACTACTCAAGTCACAATTACCTTAATTATTTACGTCAAATTCTCCATGATTTCATTCTTTTAAACCTTCAGTTATTAATAAAAATTGTTTTACATCATTAAGACTGTTGACCATATCTACGTACTAATAACATGCAATTGTATTTATATATACAACAAAATAGCGGTTTACAGTTTGAACGAGAAGGCTAATTTGCATATTGATATTTAAAATTTTATTTTAATAAATATGTGCTTGGTATTATTGATTTCTAATTGTTTGGTTTTATCTTAAGAAATATAAACAAAAATCTCGTGGATAAATCTTAAAGAAATTTATTTACAAGAAGAAATAACTGTAATATTATCCTTTACTTCCTATTTTAACTAAATAGTTAAATTAGGAAAATTAACCAATGAAAGAGGGGAGTAATGGAAAATGATGGAATAGTTAGTTTCAAAGTTGTTCTATTTTTCGATTATACCCCCTCTGTTCCAAATCTTTTTATCTGCATTCTTAGTCAGTTTCATTAGCCTTTCTAATTTAATATGATATTTTATTATATCAAAACTTAAATACTTGCACCCGGAGGGTGCATATATTTGCTAGTAATAATAATAATTTCTCTGAATGTTTAAGATGAGGCTTGAAGATTATATTATCTGTGTTATTCGGACTATTGTCCCCATCTTCATTGTTATTTGTACAACGTTTCGGCCGAGTTCAATCCTGAGTGAAAGCAGTTAGTAAAATAATTAACACAACTCCTACCCCAGATATGGTTAGCGGAATGAGATCAGGATACCCCCGTGGAATAAATAAAGGGTTAGGTTCAAAGTTCCGTGATGGCTCCCGATTACGACAAGAAAGTTCCCGAGTTCGAAAAGAAGGTTCCCGAGTCCGAGAAGGTTCCGGAGTCCAACAAGAAATACCTGAAGAAGGCCGGAGGGCATATCGGCCGAAACGTTGTGCAAATAACAATGAAGATGGGGATGTAGCGTTAGTTTCGTATTTGCCTGGGAGAGTTGTCTGCCCGTTTAGTTTGCTGGTGCCCGCTAGGGGCCGGTTATATTTAAGCGCCTGGTTCAAACGCTTCTTTCTCTTTTTCTGTTCCTGATACTACGAGACACATGGGTTAGTTAAGGTCTACCCTTTCTCGTTGGGGCTTTGACCCCCCCCCTTACATTACTGTAAGTTCTTCACACAGCATGGACTATCCCTAGTCTCATGTCTCTGGCTTTTATGTATATCTTGTACCATTCATGGATGAGTCTTTATCTTTCTACATGTAACTTTGTTTTACCTATGTATTATGTACCCTTTATCCATGTCCTGTATACGTATTAAATGTTTTGTTTATCAAACCTTTGTCGGAGTCTTATATTCAAGTAAATATAACTTACAGGGACAATAGTCCGAATAACGCAGATAATACTACTAATAATAATCTATTAATAATGGAGATTTTGATATTTGGTTTCTTACAGTACATGCCGTTGCTTAGATTGTAATCCACCTAAGTATTAAAAAGAGCTCATCACTGCTTAACCTCGATGCTTTCAACGTGAAATGAGTGTGAGCCTGTAATATTACGATATTTGAATAGGTTAGGTTGGTTGGATTTTACGGCATGTTAACCCTTGTGGGGTTATTCTATGTCGAAAGCGTTTTGTTTTATTTATTCTTGATTGCTCATTGTTTGGTAGAATTTTACGGCATGACAACCCTTGTTGGGGTATTCTATGTCGAAGACGTTTTGTTTAATTCATTCTTTTGGGGTATTCAACGTTTATTTCAATCTCATTTTTTTCTAACTCTTTTTTTAATTCAAATTTTTCAAAATATTTCTAAAACTCATTTTGTTCTTCTATCTAACTCATAGATCGGATCACAACAGGTACTACCACTAACGTCACAGTTGACCTGGGAGTAATGACAATGAAGAGTGTTGTGAGGTTTTAAGGGGTAAAATAAGAACAAAACGACGGGTAACAAATGTAGGAAAATGTATTAACAGAAAGTAGACAAATACAATACAGATAAGTGGAAATTACGTCCGACAAATAGAATTATTGGCTTACTCACATTGGCTTACTGCCAAGCCACAATTATCTCTCGGCGCATTCCATTGGTCAATAGGGTATATCACCTTTAACAAAGAGGTATTCCACATTCTCCAGAGCTCGAGAATTAGAAATTCACCATCAGATAGAGATTACCGTTATACCCAGGACATGAAGAACCTCAGCAACGGCCTTCTAGGAAATATATGAGCCATAGGGTTGGGACAATCATATAGGTATTAAGGCTTGACGTGATCAGCCTCATATGCTGAAGCGACAATTTTAGTAGGTAAAAACTCCCTGTAAACCCTTATAAAGAATTTTAGAACCTGACACGGACACTGGGTACATTGAGCTCTCATAACGGTTTACCTGCATCAGTTGGTTAAACCACACATGGAAAGATCCTAACTACCAGGATATATAATATATATATAATATATATATATATATATATATATTACCAGCCCTTCCGCACGAGCAGGATGTGACACAAGGTCAGTTTCTTAAGTGTAGTTCAACAGGTTTGAATTCAGAGTTTTCCTTCTCCTAGATCGGTTGCCTAACCAAGGTTAAAGATCCCGGTCTGCCCTACTATTTATCCATAGATGGAAAGAAAATAGGATTCATACCTTTCCCAAGGGTATTAGCGCTAAGTGAAATGCAATTACCACATCCAGGATTTGAAGCAACGAGTCCATTTTCTATGACTTTAACCATTACACCACGTGCTTATATATATATATATATATATATATATATATATAATATATATATATATATATATTGAGTTAAGAGTAAGGAAATGAATCGATGATAAAGGGGTATGAAACACACAATATTGTTAAAGTGAATATATTTTTATATCCCTTTTCATAGCTAATTTCATAGACAATATTTCGATTTATAAAAAAATCATCATCAGAGCATAATGATAATAAATTAATTACAGCTAAAAACGGACCTAAGATATGGAAATGAATTCCAAGATTGAAAAATATCTCAAAATGAAAAAAAAAGGAATTAAAAAAAAAACAGGGGAAAGTAGAAGTATACAATTAAGAAAGCTTTGGTAAAAAAATGCAACTATCTGGGAATGCTAAAAGCAGACAGTATCAGGCAAACGCATGTAATATACTTCTCTTTTACTTCTTATTCTGTCGTCTAGTCTTCTGGCCGGATCTTACACCTTAAAAAGAGCCATATCTTTTGATCGATGCATGGGATACCCGGTGAGATCAGGGAGAGTCTGTATATTTTGATAAATTGATTATAAATAAAGTCGTCGGGGTGGCCTAATCTCGGTATACCACTTCACTAGCTCTAGACCAAGGAGATTGTTTTGGCGATGAGGTGGAGCGCCCCACCATCCATCAGCTCCTCACTTTCCCCCTCAGATCCATGTGCTACTCATACGCTGAGGGCCGGTATCTGACTCGGAACCTTGTGGTACCTAGTCTGACTCTCTACCGACAGAGTTAAACCGGCCCTATTGAATATACCATATTTACATGGATAGAATAAGTGATATAAAGTTCATAAATTTGGTTTTGGCACATTTAGTTTCTTTTAAGTAACATACAAATTGTGCGATTAATTTCGGAAACATTTCGTAAAATAAAAATCTCTGTCCTTGATTTCTACGTCATACATACATACATACATACATTCATTAATATATATATATATATATATATATGATGACGATGATGATGATGATGATGATGATGAAAATGTCATGGCATATATATTTTACTAATAATAATAACGAAAAGTGAGTCTTCTATCATCTATCTTCTATCTTGGTCTGGTCTTGTCGTGGTGTTTCTTGGGGACAAAACCTAAATACTTGCACCCGAAGTAATAGTAATAATAATAATAATAATAATAATAATAATAATAATCAAAAATAATGCCATAAGGACAAACTACATCAAAGCGAAAATTGATAAGACCCAACAAAATAGTAAATGTAGACTTTGCGGTAATAGAGATGAGACTGTTAACCATATACTCTGCGAATGTAGCAAACTAGCACAACGAGAATACAAAACTAGACACGACTGGGTTGGGAAGGTGATCCACTGGGAATTATGCAAGAAATTAAATTTGACCACACAACAAAATGGTATATGCATAAACCAGAATCTGTTCTTTGAGAACGAAACGCACAAAATTCTCTGGGACTTTGAAATTAAAACGGATCACCTTATCCAGCAAGAAGACCAGACCTAGTGTTGATTAACAAAAAGAAAGAACTTGTCAACTGGTGGATTTTGCAGTGCCAGCGGATCACAGGGTGAAGTTAAAGGAAAATGAAAAATTGACAAATATCTGGACCTTGCCAGAGAACTGAAAAAGTTATGGAATATGAAAGTGAAAGTTATACCAATTGTAGTTGGTGCACTTGGAACAGTCCCAAAAGATTAGAAAAAGGTTTGGAAAGTTTGGATATCAGAGGAAGGATGAAACCATTCAGAACACTGCACTGCTGCAATCTGCCAGAATACTCAGAAGAGTCCTGGAGACCTGAGGAGACTTGCTGTCACTCAGACTCCAGTGAAAGACCATCAGCTAACACTGATGTGAAAACTCAAAAGGAATAATAATAATAATAATAATAATAATTATGATAATAATAATGTTTATATTGGAGGTATATATTTATCGAAACGAAAAATCATCACGTAGGCATAAATTCTTTAAATTATGGAATTTAATATATATCATGGAATTTAAAATGTTCACAAAATAAAATGATAATTTAATAAATAAGATTCCAGTTTTGAAAAGATCGTCAATATTTCAAAAACTTAGATAAATAAAACAATGGTTGGCCTTGACACGTTGGAGTGGAAAAACCCAAATGGAAAGATACAAGCTAGGCTGGCACAAGGACATTTAGACACGTAGGCATCGTTCTCATACATACCATACATAACATACATACAGTGAGACGGTGCCCCAGCACATGTTATTATAGTGCTATGGTTAGGAACACGCATGAATTCTTTCCTAATTAGGTACCCAGCTACAGTAACATTTTGTCAAACCAAAGCCAGTTAATAGATATGGGCTTATGTTACGTACTTCTCTTCTGGCCGGCTTGGTACTTCTATCATCTATCTTCTAATGGTCTCGTCTGGTCTTTCTTATCTGGGGATTCCGTGTCTGGTTCTGCTGGGGACCATTTCTTATCAGAAGCCTTGTGTCATTGTTAGCTTTTAGTAATAACAACAAGACTTCGATTTACTTTTGATGTTACTTTATTCCAGATCCCCCAGACCAGACAACTGCGCAGTCAGCTCACATCTTGCTAGCTTCGCTTCTAAGTTCTAACTCTCCAACTGACTAACTGAGTTGCTTACACCTTAAACTGGAAGGGGCTTCTATTGACTTCCGTTCTCACGTTCCATCCCCAGAACGCAAGGTGAGAGTGAGGTCAAGCATTGTCACTCACTCTCAAGGCCATCAGCTGCACTGATCGCCATAAGGATTTCTATACTACCTTAAAAAGATATTAGGGATCCATAATTATGTAACACGCAGATAAAAGAAAAAGTATCTCAAAAGAACGAGGAAACATTTCGTAATCAAATCTAATCAAAACAATAACTACGTGGCAATTATATATATATATATATAATATATATATATATATATATATAATATATATATATTATTATTATTATTATTATTATTATATTATTACTAGCAAATATGTGCACCCTCCGGTGCAAGTATTTAAGTTTTAATGAAATAAAATATCATATTAAATTAGAAAGGCTAATGAAACTGAATAAGAATGTAGATAAAAAGATTTGGAACAGAGGGGGTTGATTGAAAGATAGAACAACTTTGAAACTAACTCTTCCATCATTCCATTACCCGTCATTCATTGGTAAATTTCCTAATTTAACTATTTAGTTAAAATAGGAAGTAAGAACAAAAATACAGTTATTCTTCTTGTTAATGGATATCTTTTAAGATTTATCCCGAGATTTTCCTCATATTCATTAAGATAAAACCAAACAATTAGAAATCAATAATACTAAGCATATTTATTAAAATCAAATTTTAAGATCAATATGCAAATTAGCCTTTCCATTCACACGGTAAACCGCTATTTGTTGTATAATGAATATAATTGCATGTTATTAGTATGTAGATATGGTCAACAGTCTTAATGATGTAAAACAATTTTATCAATAATTGAGGTTTAAATAAAAATAAAATCGTGGAGAATGTGATGTAAATAACAAAGGGAATTGTGACTTGTATAGTAATATAGTTTCGCTTACAGACAGACAAACCCACAATCTCCATTATAATAAGATTATTATAACGGAGTACTATATTATATATAGTACTCCGTTATTATAATTTTTTTTACAGACGCTGCCGCTGTCAATAAAAACAAAGACAAAAGATCTGTTGAACAGGAACAACAGTCATTTGATGAAGGGTATCTAACGAACCCGAAAATTTATGATAAAAAATAAATATAAAATATAAGTGAATCGAATACTCCATAACATCGAGTTCATTCATTTATTTTTAGATGCTTCGTAATAACGCCCAACTTAAAAAAACATATATACACATATATATTATATATATATATTATATATATATAATAATATATAATATATATATATATATATATATATATTCCCACGTAGTTCTGAAACGTGACATAGGCAGTAGCCTCATATGCTGAAGGATTTATTTTAGTTGGTAAAACTCAACACCCCTTACAAAGAGTATTAGAACCTGCAGCGAAGATATAGGAACGAATTTCGGGATAGTCTTACTAACTTAATATAATTCATTACATTAAAACTTAAATACTTACACCCGGAGGGCGCATATTCTAGCTAATAATAATAATAATAATAATAATAATAATAATAATAATAATAATAAACTCAAAAGGAGTAAATAATAATAAAATTAATAATACTAGTTCTAGAGACCTGAGGAGGAATAAACGGATCACCTTATCCCAGCAAGAAGACCAGACCTAGTGTTGATAAACAAAAAAGAAAGAACTTGTCAACTGCCAGCAGATCACAGGGTGAAGCTGAAGGAAAATGAAAAAATGGACAAATATCTAGACCTTGCCAGAGAACTGAAAAAGTTATGGAATATGAAAGTGAAAGTGATACCAATTGTAATTGGTGCACTTGGAACAGTCCCAAAAGGACTGGAAATCAGAAGAAGAATTGAAACCATTCAGAACACTGCACTGCTACAATCTGCCAGAATACTCAGAAGAGTCCTGGAGACCTGAGGAGACTTGCTGTCACTCAGACTCCAGTAAAAGACCATCAGCTAATGCTGATGTGAAAACTCAAAAGGAGTAAATAATAATAATATTGATAATACTAGTTCTGGAGACCAGAGGGGACTTGCTGTCACCAGCTACGGCAGGGGTGAAATAATAATAATAATAATAATAATAATAATAATAATAATAAGACCTGCCGGGAGCGATGGCAGATAGGGATGGTTAGCGAGAAAGTGTCATGAGAATCAGTGCTAACAGAACGATTTGATAATATATATCATCTTGTAAAGCAACGCCAAGTAAGAAAGAAAAACATGGTCAATTATGAAAAAAAATGAAAAATAAAAGAAAAAAGTTTTTACATGCCATCCTTGGCCAGTTGAAAAGGGTTTAAAGAAAGTCCTGTGTTATGGAATCCTTTGGTCAGCGTATAAGTCCTATCCTGCGTATTGGTAAAGGTCCAGTGATTTAATCCTATGTCCGTCGTCAACGCAGTTATGGCCCGTAGTGTTGGTTAAGTATAGTATCAACCTCAGAGTACTGCCAGTGATTGGCCAAGAGGTAGATCACATAATTGTGGCCGAGTCTATAAGTAGGAGTGGGCTTTTAACACACACCTTATATGAGAAATTTCTCAACAAAAACAGGATAGTAGAACTACCCAATTAAGAAAGCATGTTACCTAACCAAGACTAAAGAACCCAGTCTATCCTACAATTTTACCCATAGCTGGGGGGAGAAGAGATGGATTCATGCCTTTACAAAGAACATTAGCACAAAGAAGAAAATGAACTACCCAATTTAGAAAGCATGTTAACCCTTTGAAAAAAAAAACTATCTGGGAATCTTAAAGCAGACAGTAGCAGGCAAATGTAGATGAAAGAAAAAGTATTATTACATAATTATTAGATTCCTAATACTTATGTACAGTAGTGTAGAAACCAAAATGGCTGTTATAAGTTGCAGTCGGCGGCCTTGAAGGATTGAATGACAAGGATTGAACTCAGTCCTCATCCTCCTTCCGATGGATACCGTGAGAATCGGTGGAGAAGACCCTCTTCCGGTTTAGATTAGAAAGAGATTTTAGTTAGATCGGCCAAGACCACGACGGTGGTAAGTCGTGTATGCACGCTGCCGACTCAATCTGCGCAGGTTTTCTGGTGGGGATTTCAGAATAAAATATGATCTAAGTTAAATCGAAGTCTTGTGTTATTATTTAAAAACTACCAATGACACAGGGCTTTTAATAAAGAGAAATCCCCAATGGAAGACCAGACACGAGGTCCCCAAGACGAAGTCCAGACGTTAGAAGAGACGCTAGAAGAATAGAAGTAAGAAAGTAAAGAAAGAGAGTATACAACAGTATCAGAGAAGAACGGGGAAACATTTCGTAACGAAATCTAATCAAAAGAATAAACACCTGGGTTGTCTCCCTTTGAAGATACCTGGAGCCTTTTTAGAATGAACACAAGAGTAATTGGTTCGAATTAGTCATAATTTGCAATTAAGTCAAAAAACGAACCAATTTCTTACTATACTCTGTGTCTATCTCTTTCTTCCCCTCTATGTATCTCTTGACTACCTCCTCATTGTATAATGTTAGTCTCTCTGGGAGAGAGTGTGTGTGAGAGGAGAGAGAGAGAGAGAGAGAGAGAGAGAAGAGAGAGAGAGAGAGACGGGAGAATTTGAAATGTATTTCTATATTTAAATTCACAACCAGCAACCTGGACCTTAAATGAGGTCAAACATTTTCCTTTCTTAGAAAGAAAACAAAATGATTTTAAAGTTCGTCCAGCCGTATTTTTTTTATTTTTAAATTTATTCACTAACACCCTATTCCTTATCTCAATTATTACCCAGAGCTGAATGGGTGACCCAATGGTTCACGTTTTGTCTAGTAATTATATATATATATTATATATATATATATATATATATATATATACAGGTTTCGTTGAATTGAACGACAATTCCTGTCTGACAAGTCTTCCATTGATCCGTTCTAATCTTTCGGGCCATCCTTCTGGTGTTAGGGTGGAACTGGTATAACAGTCCACCGAATGTTCAACACTAGCGCTTCGGCAATACACTTTGCCATCCTCAGGTGGGAAACGATAGAATAGTTTTCCATGTCTCGTTTTTAACGAGAACGATAGAAGCAAGATTAGGTGGGAGGTAATTCAATTGTAGTGGGAGGTTTTTGGAATGGTAGTAGTTTGAACAAAGCAGTGGTGATTTTTTGGAGCGGGGGCACAGGTTGTGATGAGGGGGGGGGAAATAATGGAAGTAATGTTAGGCAGAAATTACTACCATTCCAAAAACCTCCACTAACCAATTGATATTACCTCCCACTAATTCTGCTTCTACTCGTTCTTCGTTAAACGAGACATTGAAAACTATCCCATCGTTCCACCTGGTGATGGCAAAGCTGTGTATTGCCGAAAGCGATTAGTGACGAACTTATCTTCGGTGGACTGGTATTATATAGTTCCAGCCCTGACCCCAGAAGGATGTGCCGAAGATTGGAAAGGATCAATGAAAGACTTGTCAAGACGGTAATTTGTTCTGTTCAGTTCAATCGGAAGACTGTTAATAAAGTAAATATGCTGCCTAAATACACTTATATTATATATATATGATTATATAGTTTATATTATATTATATATATATTATACTAGCAAATATATGCACTTCGGGTGCAAGTATGTTATGTTTGTGTGTATATAAATATTGTATTCAAATTATAAAACTATTTAGAAAATGATAAACGTGAGGGGGTATAATCGAAAAATAGAACAGCTTTAGATTTAACTCTTCTATCATTTCTTTCATCTTCCGCTTTCATTTTTTCCTATTTCATCTATTTTAGTTAGATTATTATGAAGTATTTAATAAAATACAGTTCTTTCGTCTTGTTTATGGATTTTCTTTTTATGATTATCCCAGAGATTTTTGATCAGATTCGTTAAGAAGAAAACCAAACAATTAGAATTCAATAATACTAAGCACATATTTATTAAAATCAAATTTTAAATATCAATATGCAAATTAGCTTCTCGTTCAACTGTAAACCGCTATTTTGTTGTATATATAATACAATTACATGCTATTAGTAGGTAGTATTGGTCAACATTATTAATAAGGTATAACAATTTTAGCATAACACTGATGTTTAATATAAAAAAATTCATGGTAAATGTGAGGTCAATAACTAAGGGAATTGTGACTTGAATAGTGATTTAGTTTCGGTTACAGACAGACAAACACATTTTCCATTATATATTATTTATATATATATATATATATTATAATTATATATATATGATATGGTCAAGGTAATTTGAAGGGTGAAGTTATAACACTGACAATATAGAACTATAAATTTGTGCCTAAAAAACAAAAAGGGAATAAATAGATATATATACAAGGTGTGTCATAAAAGTATCGAGATTTTCCGGTACTTTTTGAAACACTTTTGTATGAATAATTAATGTTCCATTCATTCTTTTTTTATTTCTATCTTGGTAAATAAGCTTTAAAATCTGAACTTTTGACACACCTTTCTAACGAACGCGAAAGTAACTCTGATATATGGACGCAGAACAATGAAAATGAATATGACAAAGCTTTACACCCCAGGGATCAAACAAAAAAAAGTGTTCTGGACAAGAAGAGAAAGACGAAGAAGGGACTCCCCTGGGTTTAGGATCAGAAGAACAAGAAATATTTTTGGAATCAACGAAGCAGTAAAAATCTAATAATCAAGAAATGAATACCTGGGTTTACTTCCTTTAAGAACTTGGGCTTTTTTTTAAAAATAAGCACGAGATGAACTCGGATGTATGGACAGTAGTACAAGGTAATGGGGATGAACAATGTTTGCACCCCAGGGATGACAGAGAGAAAATGTTTCAAGAAAGGAAAGAGAAATGGAACTTTCAGGTTTGGGGATCGCGTACATACAACAGTGCAGGGATTCGAATAAACACAAAAAATACAATATTTACTTTTCTTTTTTGGTTGGGTCTATCTCCTCTCTCTCTCTCTCTCTCTATATTATATAATTTATATATTATATATATATATATTTAGTAAATGAAGAAAAACTCTAAACTTGCTTCATTACAATATTTTTTTTCAACCGTATTAATACGGCATCTTCAGGTAATCACAAAACATGACTCTTGTGATTACCTGAAGATGCCGTATTAATACGGTTGAAATAAATTATTGTAATGAAGCAAGTTTAGAGTTTTCTTCATTTACAATTTCTTGCTCTGTCCTTTTACTCACTGGTATTAGGTACAGTTGAGCTCTCCTTATGGTACCTGCACAGCTTGTTAAACCACACATGGAAAGACCCTAACTACGGAAAAAACTAATATATATATTATTATATATAATATATATAATTATTATATTATAGGATAGGAAAAATGAGTAAAGAAAAGAAATGTAGATGGATAAATATAATTTTATCGATATACTTTTAATCGTATCACTTAACATGTGTTTCAGTCTGTTTATCAAAATGTTATACGGACTTACGTCATTATTATTATTATTAAAATAATCGATGAATGAAATTTGTGAAGAGATAGAATTTCAAATGAAATTTTGAAATTTATTCTTGTCTCCAACTCAAAAATAAATACCACTCTGATGAGGGTCGGCAAAATCTCTCTGTGTACGGAACATTTTATACATTTTCCTATTATTATTATCTATCATCAATTTCAACTCATCTGATTATTTTAATAAAATAATAATAACGTAATTCCGTATACATTTTGATAAACAGACCGAACACATGTGTAAGTGATATCGATTAAAAGTGATATCGATAATTTCATTTTTATCCATCTACATTTCTTTTTTACTCATTTTTTCCTCATATTGTCGGATTCATTCCCATTCTCACAACACACCCTTATCACACACACACACACAAGCCACACATCTTACTATATATATATATTTATATATGATATATTAGAGAAAATTTAAAACGAAAACATTGATGTGGCAAAAATGTTTTGGCAACATCAATTTTTTCGTTTTGAATTCATATTATTTTTCGTCTTCGCTATTGATAAGTCTGGAGTATAAACAAGCTCTGAAGATGATTTTTATAATCGAAATATTTGTTCAATATTAGCTATGAATAGTGATATAAAATCTTTTCACTTTAACAGCATATTGTGTTGTTCTATATGCTTTTATCTATCTATCTATCTTTTATCTATCTATCATTCTCTCTCTCTCTCTCCTCTCTCTCTCTATATTATATATATATATATATTATATATATTATAAATTTATATATTATATAATAAGATAATCTAAGAGTCAGACGACCTACTAAATGTTTGCTTAATGCTCTTCAGGCTAGATTGACTCATATTTCTTGCCTGAGGGCATATAAGCGAATCTTTTAGTAGGTTCTTCTGACTCATTAGATTTATTCTTATTATTTTCTCTACTTAGGTATTGAGCACTTTTTACTTATTAGCTTTAGTCTCCCTGGCGATTTTGTAGGAATAATATAATCTTATATATACTACAAATATATGCACCCTCTGGGTGCAAGTATTTAAGTTTTAATATAATAAGTTATCATATTAAATTAGAAAGGCTAATGAAACTGAATAGGAATGCAGATAAAAGATTTGGAACAGAGGGGTATGATTGAAAAATAGAACAACTTGTAACTAACTTTCCATCATTTTTCGTTACTCCCGCGTTTCATTGATAAATTTTTCCTAATTCAACTATTTAGTTAAAATAGGAAGTAAAGAATAATATTACAGTCATTTCTTCTTGTTAATGGATTTCTTTTAAGATTTATCCCGAGATTTTTGCTCATATTCAATAAGATAAAACCAAACAATTAGAAATCAATAATACTAAGCACATATTTATTAAAATCAAATTATATATATATATATATATATATATATATATATATCATCCTTACTACAAGTTTTGGATAAATTCATATATATATAAATTTGTAAGGGTTTCGCGTATTCTTCCACTTGTTTGTTAAAATTATTAAAAAATTATGCATGAATAAATTTTAGTGTAGGTGTTCAAATATATATTATATTTTCGATACAGATTGACTTACCAGTTATTTCAAATGACAGTGTGAATGATACTGAAACCTGGAGATATTTATACACACGTTAATATTGGCGTTAGGAGGCTCATGTAATTTTTTTTCAAATTAATGCATTTTTATTTCTCTCTTCTCTCTCTCTTCTTCTCTCTCTCTTCTCTCGCACGTCCACGCGCTTACATTTGAATATTGATAACATTTCCGAAAACCAGGATCTGTTTCAAAGTCAACTCCAATAACGAAGAATATATATTATATATATATATATATATATTATATATATGTTGTGTGTGTGTGTGTGTTGTGTGTGTGTGTGTTGTTGTAAAAATGGAAATTGGAAATGAATCCGACAATATGAGGAAGATGAATAATGAAAAGAAAGAAAGGAATGCGATATATAAAGATGATAGTTTAATCAATATACTTTACATCATGTGTTTTCGGTCAGTTCACCTGTGTGAAATATTTCGCACACACAGAGAAGATTCGACCTTCATCAGAGTGAAATTTTATTTTGAATGAAAAAATTCGTTGGGCAAAAACGGAGAATTTTTAGAAATGTTCGAAAATAATTTTTTTTAAAATCACTTTTGGAACGCTGAAATAGACCGTTAGAATTTGGATATTTGATTTTTCTTGGGGTTATGGTAGAAAATAATTTTGTATTGCAAAAATAAAGTGTTATTATTTATCCCTAAGGGCCGGGTTAGCTCAGTCGGTAGAGCGTTAGGCTAGAAATCACAAGGTTCCTAGTTCGATACCGGTCCCCGCCAACTCAGCGTTATGAGTAGCACGGGGATCTGTGCCGTAAAGTAAGGAGCTTATGGTAGGTTTGGCGCTTCACCTCAGATGCAAAAACAATCTCCTTGGCCTAGCGCTAGTGAAAAGGGGATAGACTCCCTCACTGATTGGCTGATACCGACATTAGGCCGCCCCGACGACTTTACTTACTTTTTTACTTATTTATCCCTAACATGTTGAAAATTCCCGGAAATGTATGTTATTGTTTTGCAAAAAACCCCCAAAAAACGGTGAAATCATTAAAAAGGTATTCGTTCATAAAAAGAACCTAAATTTGATAATAGATAATTTTTTTTATGTTATTATTTATTTTAATGTTTTCATAAGATGGTCATGTTTGGTTGTGTATATGTTTGTAATTTACAGTTTATGTTAAGTTTAAAGTTACGCTGTATATTAGAATGAAGAAGATGTGCTTTCATTATTGCTTGAAAATTTACGGCCAGATAATATGGGAAGAAAAGGGTTTTAGGTATATTTATCATTTATGTAATATTGCGTTATATATTAAATGTGGAATTATTTAATAATTTATAAAATATTTGTGGTATGGTAATTTATAGTAAATAAGTGTTAGAAAGAGTTTGCTTGATGATCTAAATTTTAATAAAACAAAATAGATGTAGGATGTGATAATTTATGATAATAAGAGTTTATTGTGTTTAATTCAAGAAAATAATGTAGATAAAAGTATATAACATTAGTGGTTAATAGTTATATATTGAGAGAAAAAATGTTATTGTTTGTTAAATTATTGATGTTGAAAGTGTTGATTAATAATTTGGCTTGTTGTCACTTGTTTTTTTATTAAGTAGTATTAGTTGATTTTGATTAAGAAAGTAATGTAGATAATGGAATATAACTATAGTGGTAAATAGTTATATAATGAAAGAAAAGAAAATTTGTTGTTTATTCAATGCTTTTATCTATTATCAAAGGTTCTTTTTATAAACGAATACCTTTTTAATGATTTCACCGTTTTTTGCACAACAATAACATACACTAGGTTCCGGGACTTTTCACCATGTTAGGGATAAATAATAACACTTTATTTTTGCAATACAAAATTGTATCTACCATAACTCCTAGAAAAATCAAATATTCAAATTCTAACGGTTCCATTTCAGCGTTATTGAGAGAATGTTGCAGATTACTATTATTCCAATTATTTTGGCGCGGAAATAAATTCAAATAGACAAAGGAGTTGAGAAACAAAGGATGTTCCAGACAGAAGTCTGGATCGAACAAAGAGGAAGAGTGATTGGGATCAGAGGCTTACTGTTGACCGTGTCAAACGAACGGTCCACAAAAAACAACAATAGCAGGATGACAAAAGGCTTCCTGTTGACTGATGACAAAGCTAGGATTGCAGGTCACGCAGTATAGTTCCGGTGGAATTTGAATACACCAGGGCATGCTGGGTAAAATTGAAAAGGTGACGGTTAGACGGAGAATTAGGCAGTTGAGCTTTGGTGGCAACGAGCTTCAGTCACTCCTTCCCGTCGACTCTCCGAAGAAAAGACTTCTAAGAACTACTGTTGACTTTCACCACTCACCCAAGCCGGCGCACACCTCCTTTTATCCACGCCAACCGAGGAAGAAAATAAAGTCCAGCTTTCTCTTGTATACCTGCGTTGGTTTTTGATCCCGTGTACTACACACCAGCGCTGTCAATTGATACAGTATATAACAAGAAAAGAAAATGTATTATTTAAGTTATTGATGTTGAAAGTTTTTATTAATAATTGGGCTTGTTGTCACTTGTTTTATTTGTGGCGGCCGGAAGTTATCGCTTCAACAGACAGAAGTCGAATGACAAAAATAAGTGGTTTGCGCATATGGATAGCGCAACTTAGAAAAAAAAAAAAATTCAAAATAAAATTCGTAAAATTCAACCAATCAGAGGCGTTCCCGCTTAAAAAGAAAAATTATCGAAAGAAGCCACGCTGATCCTACCTGATTACTATAAAGTCTCGGACTTTTTCATTTTCAATCAGAAAGATTTTGCCTGCCAAAGAGAATCCTTGTCACTTGTTTTAAGAAATTTTAATGCAGAAGGTACGAACTATCTATCTATCTTTCTCTCTTTAAATAATCATCGCTTTAAGAGACAAACTAAATATCAGTACAAATACAGCTTGACTGATGATCATTTGGACATACAAACTTTAACGTTCTTTCTCATTGTGTGAATTGTAAAATATTTTATTACATTTTACATTTGAACTTTAAAAAAAGAACTTCGGCGGAACCTCGCCCAGTATTCAATGCTACCTTTTGTATACATTCTTTTTAATACAATTTTGTTTGTTTAATCCAGAGTTTTGTCTTCTATGCCATTGTGCTTGATTTATTTATGGTCTTTAAATGTTTGAACACTTTTATTGAATATTGACATCAAACAACAGCCCTACCTATCACCATATATTTATACAAACTTGCAGATGTAATAAAAAAACATACTCTATGTAATACATCATTACTCCGTTTTTTACATACGTTCCTTTCTTTAATTCGTTAGCGACAGACTTTGCCGCGGTAATAAAAACACTTTAAGATCACTCGAAGGAAAATAAATATTTTGGAAACGAATTTAATGATTTCGTTTGAAAATCTCAAACTTCCCCTTTGATTGGATCTTCCAATGAGATAATGATCCTAAACACATTCCAAAATCAACGAAAAAATTAGAAATAATTCAAATATCCTGAAATGGCCAAGTCAGTCCCCTTATTAAAACCCAATCGAGAATCTGTGGCGTTATTGGAAAATTCAAATCCAATTGAGAGCTCGAACAAACATCCCGGATCTGAAAACCCTACGCGAAGAAGAATAGAACAGATTACCAACTAGATGTTTCGAATCATTAACGGCCTTCATCAGAGTAAATATAAAAAAATATCAAACCTTACACTCTGATGAAGGCCGTTATTCTTTGTATGCTTAAAAATTCTATAATTTTATATTATTGTTGTTATTTTGTATATCAAATAGGAGCCGAGTTAGCTCAGTCGGTAGAGAAAACAACTTTTAAATATATTGTGGTAATTCCATGTCAAATAATCCAGGCCTTGTCACGAGTCGGCAAAAACAAAAATTATCTTTTTGGTATAAATAATGTTCAATAGGGCCGGGTTAGCTCAGTCGGTAGAGCGTTCGGCTAGAAACCACGAGGTTCCTAGTTCGATACCAGCTTTCATCAACTCAGCGTATGAATAGCACAGGTACCTGTGCGGTAAAGTAAGGAGCTAATGGTAGGTGTGGCGCTCCACCTCAGATGCTAAAATAATACCCTTGGTCTAGCGCTATTGAAAAGGGGATAGACTCCCTCGCTGACTGGCTGATACACACACACACCCATTCATGCTCACACAAACAAACACACACACACACATTTACATATACATATAAATATGTAAATAAATGGAAATTAATCCGACAGAATGAATTTAACATTTTGAAAAAACAATTAGTAATTATATGCTGACAGAAATCTGTTTCGACGCCTTATAGAAGGGTCATCTTCAACGAGCAAAAAAAAAATATATGAAAAAGAGAAGAGATAAAACCGTTTGAAGAAAATAGGGGGTACAAACACACGCTGGAATGCTTGAATTTTTTTCAAATGCGCATACTGTTTCAAAAATAAAATAAATTTTATTTTTAAAATCAGAAGCATTTTTAATTCAAAAATAAACTCAAAAAGAGTTTGGTGTAAATATATAAAAAAAAGTGTAAGAGATTATCAAAAATGTAAGTGTAAGAGATTATCAAAATACATATAAATATATATATAGATAGATTGATAGATAGATAGATAGATATAGATATGTATATATAAAGAGGCACACGTGGACTAAACATCAACGAACAACATCAACTATATATATCTATCTATATATATATATATATTTATATGTATATGTATATATGTTGTGTGTGTGTTGTGGTGTGTGTGTGTTTGTGTGTGTGAGCATGTATGGGTGTGTGTGTAAACTTAGATATTCTCTGTTTCTGTTTCTGTAAATGTCCTTGTCTCTGTGTTGGTCACTCTTTCTCTCTCTCTCTCTCTCTCTCTCTCTCTCTCTCTCTCTCTCTCTCTCTCACCTTCATCTAAATATTGATAACATTACCGAGAACCAGGATCTGTTCAAAGATCAACTCCAAGAAACGAAGAATATATATATAATATATATATATATATATATATATATATATATAACACACTTGCAGATATAAAAACATACTATATCTATTACTTCCTTACTCCTTTTGAGTTTTCACATCAGTGTTAGCTGATGCTCTTTCACTGGAGTCTGAGTGACAGCAAGTCTCCTCAGGTCTCCAGGACTCTTCTGAGTATTCTGGCAGATTGCAGTAGTGCAGTGTTCTGAATGGTTTCAATCCTTCCTCTGATTTCCAAACATTCCAAACCCTTTTCCAATCCTTTAGGGACTGTTCCAAGTGCACCAACTACAATTGGTATCACTTTCACTTTCATATTCCATAACGTTTTCAGTTCTCTGGCAAGGTCCAGATATTTGTCTATTTTTTCATTTCCCTTTAACTTCACCCTGTGATCTGCTGGCACTGCAAAATCCACCAGTTGACAAGTTCTTTCTTTTTTGTTAATCAACACTAGGTCTGGCCTTCTTGCTGGGATAAGGTGATCCGTTTTAATTTCAAAGTCCCAGAGAATTTTGTGCGTTTCGTTCTCAAGAACAGATTCTGGTTTATGCATATACCATTTTGTTGTGTGGTCAAAATTTAATTTCTTGCATGATTCCCTGTGGATCACCTTCCCAACCCAGTCGTGTCTAGTTTTGTATTCTCGTTGTGCTAGTTTGCTACATTCGTAGAGTATATGGTTAACAGTCTCATCTCTATTACCGCAAGTCTACATTTACTATTCTGTTGGGTATTATTTATTATTATTATTATTATTATTATTATTATTATTATTATTTTACATACTTCCCTTTTCCTTAATTCGTTTGCTATAGACTTTACCGCAGTAATAAAAAGAATCCGAGCTCATTCAAAGGAAAATAAATATTGTTGCTATACGGCATAATTATGTAATTGCTGTTTTTTTTCTTTCTGGTTTTATTCTTTACGAAAGTTATAAATAAGATAGTAAGTAATGTTAGCGTAGACTGTTCGCACCAAAAACATATACAAGAATAAATAAAAAAGATATATACATCATATATATATATATATATATATATATATATAATATATATATATATATATATATATGAAAGCCGCTTCTGTCTGTGGGCCAAAATTTGATATGTTAGCTATCATTAAGCGCTATGTAAATATTCTTGCCATGTGCATAAAAAAAAGCCTATGGCTTCATAATCGTTCAGGTACGAAAACACGTCACGTGGCGACGTCGGGTGAATAGGAACAGGCGGGAAGCGACGATAAACGCTGTCAAAATACGGTGAGCAACGGAAGTAAGGAATGTCTTGGGCGACGGGCGTGGCACTGTGGCTATAAAAATTCGTCTTGAAAACTAATTTACTAGCGGTGTGAATTCTTTCCTAATTAGATACCCAACTACAGCAACATTTTGTCAAACTAAGGCCAGTTAATAGATATGGGCTTATTCAGTGCTATATTTTGTGTTGTACTTTCGAACCTCTTTGAGGACTCATTATATATAGCCTTGTGACAGATTATGCCTGCTTAATAAATAATGACAAGCAACGGATTTCAGGATTTTTGGGGCGACGGGCCTGGCACTTATGCTAATAAAATTCGTCTTGAAAACTAATTTACTAGCGGTGTGAATTCTTTCTTAATTAGGTACCCAACAACAGTAACCTTTTTGTCAAACTAAGGCCAGATAATAGATATGGGATTATACAGTGCTATATTTTGTTTTGTACTTTCGAACCTCTTTGAGGACTCGTCATATATAGCCTTGTGCCAGATTATGCCTGCTTAATAAATAATGACAAGCAACGGAGTTCAGGATTTTTTGGGCGACGGGCCTGGCACTATGCTAATAAAATTCGTCTTGAAAACTAATTTACTAGCGGTGTGAATTCTTTCTTAATTAGGTACCCAACAACAGTAACAGTTTGTCAAACTAAGGCCAGATAATAGATATAGTGTACTCATCATATATAGCCTTGTGCCAGAATAAGGCTGCTTAATAAATAATGACAAGCAATGGAGTTCAGGATTTTTGGGGTGACGGCCCTGGCACTATGGTAATAAAATTCATCTTGAAAACTAATTTATTAGCGCTATGAATACTCTTCTGACTGGGTGCTCAACTGCAGTAACCATTTCTCAAACTAAGGTTAGTTAATACATATCGGCGTATACTGTAAGGAAACGCGAGTGTCAACTCGACGTATTAGTGCTGTACTTTTTAACATCTTGAGGACTCAACATATATAGCCTTGTGCCAGAATAAGGCTGCTTAATAAATAATGACAAGCAACCGAGTTCAGGATTTTTTGGGGTGACGGCCCTGGCACTATGCTAATAAAATTCATCTTGAAAACTAATTTATTAGCGCTATGAATACTCTTCTGACTGGGTGCTCAACTACAGTAACCATTTCTCAAACTAAGGTTAGTTAATACATATCGGCGTATACTGTAAGGAAACGCGAGTGTCAACTCGACGTATTAGTGCTGTACTTTTTAACCTCTTTGAGGACTCAACATATATAGCCTTGTGCCAGAATAAGGCTGCTTAATAAATAATGATAAGCAACCGAGTTCAGGATTTTTTGGGGGTGACGGGCCTGGCACTATGCTAATAAAATTCGTCGTGAAAACTAATTCACTAGCGGTGTGAATTATTTCCTAATTAGGTACCCAACAACAGTAACCTTTTTGTCAAACTAAGGCCAGATAATAGATATGGGCTTATTCAGTGCTATATTAGTGTTGTACTTTCGAAACTCTGTGAGGACTCATCAAATATAGCCTTGTGTCAGAATATGCCTGCTTAATAAATAATGACAAGCAGCGAAGTTCAGGAATTTTGGGGGGGGGGCGACGGAGCTGGCACTATGGTAATAAAATTCGTCTTGAAAACTAATTTATTAGCGCTAAGAGTACTCTTCTGACTGGGTGCTCAACTACAGTAACCATTTCTCAAACTAAGGTTAGTTAATACATATGGGCGTATACTGTAAGGAAACGCGAGTGTCAACTCAATATATTAGTGCTGTACTTTTTAACCTCTTTGAGGACTCAACATATATAGCCTTGTGCCAGAATAAGGCTGCTTAATATATAAGAACGATCAACGGAGTTCAGTAATGTCATGAGCGACAGGCGTGGCAGTATGGTTATAAAAGACCGTCTTGAAAACTAATTTACAAGTGCTGTGAATTCTATTCTGACTGGGTGCCCAACTACAGTCACCTTTTTGTCAATCTAAGGTTAGTTTATAAATATGGGCGTATACTGTGCTATGGTAAGGATACGCGAGTGTCAACTCGACGTATTAGTGCTGTACATATATAGCCTTGTGCCAGAATAAGGCTGTTTAATAAATAAGAACGGAGTTCAGGAAAGTCTTGAGTGACGGGCGTGGTACTATGGTAATAAAAATTCGTCTTGAAAACTAATTTACAAGCTGTATGAATTATCTCCTAATCGGGAACTCAACTACTGTAACCTTTTGTCAGACTAAGGCTGCTTAATGAATATGGGCACATACCGTGGTGTTATGGTTGGGAAACACGTCTGAGTTGATATATTAGCGTTGTATTTTTGAAATTCTTTGAGGACGTGGGGAATGGCTTGGGTGACGGGCGTGTCACTGTGGTTATAAAATTTGTCTTGAAAACTAATTTACTAGCGGAATGAATTCTATTCGAATTGGGAACTCATCTACTTCAACCTTTTGTCAAATTAAGCCTGTTTAATAAATAATGGCGCATACCGTGGTGCTATGGTAAGGAAACATATATAGCTTTGTGCCAGATTATGCCTGTTTGATAAATATTGACGAGCAATGGGTTCATAAATGTTTTGAGCGGCGGGCGTGGTATTATGGTTATAAAATTCGTCTTGAAATCTAATTTACAAGCGGTATGAATTAGGAACTCAATACAGTAACCTTTTGTCAGACTATGGCTAATTAATAGATATTGGGAAAAAACAATGGTGCTATGGAAACACGTGTGAGTTGATATATTAGTGTTGAACTTCTTTGAGGACTCATCATATATAGTCTTGTACCAGAGAAACGCTGCTTAATAGATAAGAACGTGCAACGGGGTGTAAGAGCTGTCTTGGACGATGAGCGTTGCATTATGGTAATAACATTCGTCTTGAAAAATAATTTTCTGGCAATATGAATTCTCTCCTAATTAGGAACTCAACCACAGACACCTTTTGTCAAACAAAGACAAGTTAATAGATATGGGCGCGCACTGTGCTATGGTAACGAAATGTGTGACAACTCAAACTGTTAGTGTTGTAGTCTCTATTGACTTTGAGGACTCGGTATATGTAGCCTTGTGCCAGAATAAGCCTGGTTAATAAATAGGAACGATCAACGAAGTTGAGGAATGTCATGAGCGACAGGCGTGACAGTATGGTTATAAAATTCGTCTTGAAAACTAATTTACTAGCGGTATGAATTCTCTCCTAATTGGGAACTCAACTACTATAACCTTTTGTCAGACTAAGGCTGCTAAATAAAAAGGGCGCATACCGTGGTGCTATGGTTAGGAAACGAATGTGGCAACTTGATATATTAGTGTTGTACTCTTGAAATTCTTTAAGGACTTCACATATATGGCCTTATGCCAGAGTAAGCCTGCATAATAAATAATGACGATAACGGAAGTTAGGGATGATTTGCGCGACAGGCGTGGCACTGTGGTTATAAAAATTCGTATTGGAAACTAATTTACTAGCGGTATGAATTGTATCCTAACTGGGTGCTCAACTACAGTCACCTTTTTTCAAACTAAGTGTTGGCGTTTTTGGATATAAGGCGTGTGTCAAATGACCACTTCTCCTTGTAGACTCGCCGATAAACATGTGACCAACCTATTGACCAACCACTGGCAGTATTCTGCTGCTGATATTATTATTTATACTGGCTGTTCTGGTCATACCTAATCAATACTACTTGGATCTTCGTGGACGACGGAACATAGGATTATATCACAGGACTTATTCACTTACCAAAGGATTCTATAACTCAGGACTTACTTACTTATTTACTTCTGTTAGTTCTTTACAACTGGCCAAGGATGGCGGCCAGATACTTAACACTAAGGTTATGTTATAAATATGGGTGTATGTTGTGCTATGGTAAGGAAACGTGGTTGACAACTCGATATATTAGTGCTGTACTTTTTAACCTCTTTCAGGACTCAACATATATAGCCTTGTGACAGATTATGCCTGTTTGATAAATAGTGACGAGCAATAGAGTTCATAAATGTTTTGAGCGACGGGTGTGGTACTATGGTTATAAAATTCGTCTTGCAATCTAATTCACAAGCGGTATGAATTATATCTTAATTAGGAACTCAACTACAGTAACCTTTTGTCAGACTAAGGCTGATTAATAAATAAGGGCACATACCGTGGTGCTATGTTTAGGAAACACGTGTGAGTTGATATATTAGCGTTGAACTTCTTTGAGGACTCATCATATATAGCCTGCTTAATAGATAAGAACGTGCAAAGGGGTGTAAGAGCTGTCTTGGACGATGAGCATGGCATTATGGTAATAAAATTCGTCTTGAAAAATAATTTTCTGGCAATATGAATTCTCTCTTAATTAGGAACTCAACCACAGACACCTTTTGTCAAACAAAGACAAGTTAATAGATATGGACTCACACTGTGCTATGGTAACGAAATGTGTGACAACTCAAACTGTTAGTGTTGTACTCTCTATTCACTTTGAGGACTCAATATATGTAGCCTTGTGCCAGAATAAGCCTGGTTAATAAATAAGGACTAGCAAAGGAAGTGGGGAATGGCGTGGATGACAGGCGTGGCACTATGGTCATAAAATTCGTCTTGAAAACTAATTTACTAGCGGAATGAATTCTATTCGAATTGGGAACTCATCTACTCCAACCTTTTGTCAAACTAAGCCTGTTTAATAAATAGTGGCGCATACCGTGGTGCTATGGTAAGGAAACGCGTGTGACAACTTGATATACTAGTATTGTACTCTCTCGAAAGACTTTGGGGACTCAAAATATATAGCCTTATGCCAGAATAAGCCTGCTTAATAGATAAGAACGATCAACGGAGTTGAGGAATGTCATGAGCGACAGGCGAGACAGTATGGTTATAAAATTCGTCTTGAAAACTAATTTTCTAGCGGAATGAATTCTCTCCTAATTGGGAACCCAACTACTGTAACCTTTTGTCAGACTAAGGCTGCTAAATAAATAAGAGCGCATACCGTGGTGCAATGGTTAGGAAACGCATGTGACAACTTGATATATTAGTGTTGTACTCTTGAAATTCTTTGAGGACTCCACATATATAACCTTGTGCCAGATTAAGCCTGCATAATAAATAATGACGATAACGGAAGTTAGGAATGCCTTGCGCGACAGGCGTGGCACTGTGGTTATAAAAATTCGTATTGGAAACTAATTTACTAGCGGTATGAATTGTATCTTAAATGGGTGCTCAACTACAGTCACCTTTTTTCAAACTGTTGTAGGTGACTCACCTATGACCAGAACAATGGACTAACCCAAAGGGTATATTTAGCAGAGCAAAGCTACTCAAGTGAGAAGTAGCAGATACATGTTCTTCGTGTACGCTGTAACAAGGAGACCCTCCTCATCTTGTACTGATATATGTTGAATATATTTGTTCTTTACTTTTATCTCCGTGTTGAGTATTTATTTATTGACCCTTAAACAGGTCATAACACAAACTAATATTAGTTAATACACTGTGCTATGGTAAGGAAATGACTGACAACTCAAACGGTTAGTGTTGTACTCTCGATTCACTTTGAGGACTCAATATATGTAGCCTTGTGCCAGAATAAGCCTGATTAATAAATAAAAACTAGCAAAGGAAGTGGGGGAATTATGTGATGGGCGTGGCACTATGGTTATAAAATTCGCATTGAAAAAAACTAATTCACTAGCAGTATTAATTCTATTCTAATTTGGAACTCAACTACTCCCACCTTTTGTCAAACTCAGCCTGCTTGATAAATAAGGGCACATACCGTGGTGCTATGGAAACGCGTATGACAACATGATATACTAGTGTTGTACCACTTTTGTTGCATATCCTTCTCATTACTTCTTTACTTACTTCTTTCTTACTCTATTCTACTGGCCGTCTTTGGAATCTTATAACATCTTGTCTTGTTCTGGAATCTTCTAAGGTCTGGACTTCTCTTGGGAACTTCGGGTCTGGTCTTCTATTTGCGATTTTTCTTTATCAGAAGCCCTGTGTCATTGGTAGTTTTTAGATAATAACACAAGACTTCGATTTACTTTGATCATATTTTATTCTCGAAATCCCCCACCAGACTACCTGCGCAGATCGAGTCGGCCGCGTGTATAACACGACTTACCACCGTCGTCGTTTCTTGCCGACTGACTAAAATCTATTTCTAATCTAAACCGGAAGAGGGTCTCCTTCACTGATTCTCACGGTATCCACCGGAAGGTTAGGACTGAGGTCAAGCCTTGTCACTCATCCTTCAAGGCCGTGTGCTGTAACTCATAACGCCATCTTGTTTCTACACTATTGCACATAAATATTAGCTATCTAATAATTATGTAACACTTTTAGAACTCAACATATATTGCCTTGAGTCAGAATAAGCTTGCTTGATAAATAAGAACGAGCAACGGAGTTGAGGAATGTCTTTACTGACGGGCGTGACACTATCCTAATTGGGAACTCAACTACAGTAACATTTTGTCAGACTAAGCATACCGTAGTGCTATGGTTGGGAAACATGTCTGAGAAACCAATCTTCTACCCTCGAATCTCATTACGTACTTGTGACCTTGTGTCATACTAGGCAGTCTTAATAATTAAGGGACGCATACCATGATACTATGGTTAGGATACACATCTAACATACCGATCTATAAAATGTTGTACTCTAGAAAAACACTTAGTGCCTCAGCCTATAGCCTTATGCCAGACAACACCTGCTAAATAAATAAGTGCGTATACCATTGTGCTATGGTTAGGATACACGTCTACTAAAACAATCTGTTAATATACACTCTAAGTTTATTAAGTGCATAACCCTATAACATGTTTAAGACTATATCTGCGCAATAAATAAGGGCGCATACTATGGTGCTATCGTTGGGAAACACGCCTGACAAAATGTGATTCATTGATTGGTTTAAAAAAATATTGATTACCTATCAAGAATAAAAGAAACAAAAAAAAACAAAACTTCGGCATATAATAACCCAACAAATTTGACATGCCATAAAATCCAACCAAACAAACAACTTAATAAATAAGTGCGTATATACCGTTGTAAGATTCAAAGTGATAATACTTGAGGATAAAACTCCGACAAAGGTTGATAGACAAAACATTTTATATACAGCACAGAATAAACAGGGTACATAATACATAGAGGTGTACATGAACATACATACATAAGTAATACAAAGTTACATGTAAAAGGATAAACATACAAGCAACAGACATGAGACTAGGAATAGTCCATGCTGTATAAATCACTTACAGTAATGTTAGGAGGGACGAAGCCCCAACGAGAAGGGGGTAGACCAGAATCTAACCCATAGTGTCTTGTAGGTCGTCAGGCAAAGAGGAAAAGAGAGTGAGAAGTTCAAATCAGCCGCTTAAATACATCCGAGGCCCCTAGCGGGAACCAGCGAAACTAAACGAGCAGACAACTCTCCAGGCAAATCCGAAAATAACGCCACACCGTGGTTGCAATGGTTATATGTTAATGTTGTACTTTTGAACCCGGTTACGTACCTAAACCTATCACTTTGTGTTAGACTAAGCCTGATTTATGGATTTGTGGCACTCATCTACTCTGGCCTTGGACCAGTCTAAGTTACCCTTGAAATAATTCCTCACGCAACTGATCGGATGCCCGGTTTTACTTCACTACGGTATTCGTGTGGCAGATTAGAGCTTGTTAATTTTAATTGGGTCCCCTAGGCGTGTGGCGTTTTAGCAAGCTTATAATAAACCTCCATTCGTGTTACTCTCTAATCTTGGGTTAACGAATCCATCCTGCGATCCATTCAGCTGGTCTACTGGGTTGATCCGTTCCGACTGCACAATTTACGTGAAGTTAGCCAGTTTAACTACAGAGGAAGTTGTACTCTTTCCGGGTTTGTAAACCCTGTTGGATTACTTTATACTAGGGACTGGCAAACGGAGCCTAAAATGCGTTTTTGACAAAATGACTTTAGCCCCCCTACAGAAAATAATTTACCAAAAATCAGGAAATTTTCGGATTTTAACGAAATTTTCAGTGTTTATGTATCAATGAATGATCAACAGCCAAAATGGCGGATGGCATCGAAATTGACCAAAACAAATAGTTTTAAATCTTTTAAAAATAAACTGCATATGTAAATATATTTTTTCCTTTTTTTAATGATGGTTATTATGTTACTACTTATCGATTTAGACAAAGTTTAACCTGAAATAATAGATTTAATTATTCTTAATTTGCTTTTAAAACTCGTAGTATCCGATTTTTTTCTGCCAGTACCTACTTTATACCGAACATGTTTCATGCTCGATGGATATTCAAAATATATCAAAACGAAAATTTTTAAATACTTTTTTTTAGAACTTATTTTTCCTATTTTAACCCGTCGACGGGACCCTAAAAGTTACTACGACTCTGGGTTAGAGTGGGCCTGGGATTAATGGCGATGAAGGGGTACTAATTTGCTGCAATCGTTTAATACATGGGTATTATTATTATTATACTCCATTAGAGTTTTTTCACACCCGCCTTAGCCGCTGGTTCCTTGAGGGCTGAGTGACAGCAAGTCTCCTCACGTCTCCAGAACTCTTCTGGAATATTCAGATGATATTGTCCGCTTCTAAAATTCCTAAGTATTTGTAGCCTTCATTTTCATCAAGAGATTTTATTGTTTCCTGATTTGGCAGTTGTATTCCATTCATTAATTTTCTTTCACCCTGTTTTATTACAAGCATAGCACATTTTTCGATTCCAAATTCCATCCCTATATCCTGGCTATATATTCTAATAGTTTGTACTAGGCTCTCCAATTCTTTTTCATTTTTTGTAAAAATTTTAATGTCATCCATGTACATCAGGTGGTTTATCTTTCCTTGTGAATTACTAAATTTATATCCCCCGGTACATTTTTTCAGTATATGGTTTAGCAGCATCATTGATATAATAAATAGTAGTGGTGATAATGAGTCTCCTTGGAAGATACCTCTTTGGATTTTTACTTCTGCCAGGGAATGTTTTCCAGCTTTTAAATGAACTCGCCAGTTTTCCATGGCTTTTTTTAATGAGGTTTATGATGTTGTTGGAAATTTTGTACATTTGTAGGCATTCTAAAATCCAGGTATGTGGGACCATGTCATAGGCCTTTCTGTAATCGATCCAGGCCATTGCAATATTTTCCGTTTATTTTTGACTTCTTTAAGAATGTATTGGTCTATATAGAGTAAGTCGTGGGTTCCTCTTTTTCCCTTGCGACATCCTTTCTGTTCTTCTGGGAGAAGTTTCCGCCAATTGAGTGAAAAGTTAAGAGAAGTATACTTTTCACTTTTCACATTATTATTATTATTATTATTATTATTATTATTATTATTATTATTATTATTATTCCATTAGAGTTTTTCATACCCGTCTAAGCCGGTGGTTCCTTGAGGACTGAGTGACAGCAAATTTCTTCATATCCCCAGGACGCTTCTGGAATATTCAGGATTATCCTGGAGACCTGAAGAGACTTGTTCACACCCGTCTTAGCAGGTGGTTCCCTGGGTGATGAATGCCAGCAAATCTCTTCAGGTCTCCAGGACTCTTCTGGAATATTCAGAAGAGTCCTGGATACCCGAGGAGACTTGCTGTCACATTATTATTATTATTATTATTATTATTATTATTATTATTATTATTATTATTATTATTATTACTAGCAAATATATGCACCCTCCGGGTGCAAGTATTTATGTTTAATGTAATAAAATATTATATTAAATTAGAAAGGCTAATGAAACTAAATAAGAATACCGATAAAAAGATTTGAAACAGAGGGAGTATAATAAAAAATAGAACAACTGAAATTTACTCTTCCATCACTCTTGTCTTTCATTGTTATTTTTTCTAATTTAAGTATTTAGTTAAAAGAGGAAGTAAATAATAAAATGACAGTTCTTTTTTCTTGTTAATTTAAGATTCATTGAAGTGATTTTTGAGTATATTCATTAAAATAAAACCAAACAGTTAGAAATCAATAATACTAAGCACATATTTAATAAAATCACATTTTTAATATCAATATGCTAATTAGCCTTCCCGTTCACACTGTAAACCACTATTTTGTTGTATATATAAATATAATTGAATATTGCCAGTATGTAGACATAGTTAACAGTATTAATAATGTAAAACAATTTTATTAATAATTGAAATATTAAATGAAAATACAACCATAGAAAATGTGTGTCAATAACTAAGGGAATAGTGATATCTATATCTTATTATAATGGAGATTGTGTGTTTTTCTGTCTGTAACCGAAACTATATCACTACTCAAGTCACAATTCCCTTAGTTATTTACGTCACATTCTGCATGATTTCTATTTCTATTTAAACCTCAATTAATAATAAAACTGTTTGACATTATTAATACTCTTGGCCTTACCTAAATAGTAATAACATGCAATTGTATTTATATATACAACAAAATACAAGTTTTCAGTGTAAACGTAAAGCTAATTTGCATATTGATATTAAAAAAACTGATTTTAATAAAAATGTGCTTGGTATTATTGATTTCTAATTGTTTGGTTTTATCTTAATGAATATGAGTAAAAATCTCTTCAATAAATCCTTAAAAAAATTCATTAACAAGAAGAAATAACTGTAATTTTATTCTTTACTTCCTATTTTAACTAAATAGTTAAATTAGGAAAATTTAGCATTGAAAAACGGAAGTGATGAAAGAGTAAGTTTCAGTTGTTCTATTTTCCGATTATACCCCCTCCGTTTCAAATCTTTTTATCTGAATTCTTAATTAGTTTCATTAGCCTTTCTGATTTAATCTAATATTTTATTACCTTTAAACTTAAGTACTTGCACCCGGAGGGTGCATATATTTGCTAGTGAGTAGTAATATAGTTGCGGTTACAGACAGAAAAGCACACAATCTCCATTATAATAAGATTATTATTATTATTAGTAGTAGTAGTAGTAATATCTGTTATGCCTCTTTGGGTATCTCCCCTTTATTCTGATTAAGGAGTCCATGTGGTTCATTCAGTTGGTCTACTGGGTTCAATCCTTTCGTACTGCACAATTCATGTGAAGTTAGCCAGTGTAACTACAAAGGATGTTGAACTCTTTCCAGGTTTGGTTAGGTTTGTTGGCTTTTACGGCATGCCAATCCTTCTTGGGTTATTTTATGCCGAATGCATTTTGTTCCATTCATGCTTGATGGATATTCAAAATATTCTTAAAACTCAATTCTTAAACACATTTTTAAAACTCATTTTTCCTATTTAACCCATCGACGGTACCCTAAAAGTTACTATGGCTCCGGGTTAGAGTGGGCCTGGGATTAATGGCGATGAAGGGGTACTAATTTGCTGCAATCGCTTAATACATGGGTATTATTATTATTATACTCCATTAGAGTTTTTCACACCCGCCTTAGCCGCTGTTTCCATGAGGGCTGAGTGACAGCAAGTCTCCTCATGTCTCCAGGACTCTTCTGGAATATTCAGAAGAGTCCTGAAAACCTGAGGAGACTTGCTGTCACATTATTATTATTATTATTATTATTATTATTATTAGATGTTGTTGTTGTTGTTGTAGTATTTATTATGCCTCTTTGGGTATCTCCCCTTTATTCTGGTTAACAAGTCCATGCCCTCTTCAATCCTGAGTAGAGGCAGTTAGAAAAATAATTAACACAACTCCTACCCCAGCTATGGTTAGCGGAATGAGAACAGGATACCCCCGTGGAATAAATAAAGGGTTAG
The DNA here is from genome assembly GCA_023376005.1 of Doryteuthis pealeii. Classification (NCBI taxonomy): domain Eukaryota; kingdom Metazoa; phylum Mollusca; class Cephalopoda; order Myopsida; family Loliginidae; genus Doryteuthis; species Doryteuthis pealeii. The sequence continues at coordinate 30,576,972 of CM042173.1, read as the reverse complement.
GTTCAAAGTTCCGTGATGGCTCCCGATTACGACAAGAAAGTTCCCGAGTTCGAAAAGAAGGTTCCCGAGTCAGAGAAGGTTCCCGAATCCAGAAGATTCCAGAGTCCGACAGAAATACCCGAGAAAGCCGGAGGGCATATCGGCCGAAACGTTGTACAAATAACAATGAAGATGGGGACAATAGTCCGAATAACGCAGATGATACTAATGAAGTCGTATTTAAATAAACAACCTGTATTAAATAAAGTTACAAAATGTAGTACAGGATACCGGGCAAAGTCCTTTTTCATTGTTCTTGTTTTAAAACTTCATATTTCGTCTTCTTTCATTTTCCGATAATGGAGCTGACTTGTTTGCGTGACGACTACTTGCTTGTCAGCCTCAAAACTCAATTCTTCTCCTTCTTCCTAAAATTCCCGCTTCTTCTTTTTTTGGCGCTCGATTTTGAATTCAGCGTCTGTCAGTTCCGTTATTGCATTTTGGGAATTCTTACTCCCCCCATTTTTGAAACAATCGGCACCGCTATGTTATTAATCGTTACAACTATATATGATGAGTCCTCGGATAAATTCGAAAGTACAACACGAGTATAGCACTGTATAAGTGTTACATATTAATTGGATCCCTATTACTTTTTAAGGTAGTATAGAGATCCTTATGGCAATCAGTACAGCTGATGGCCTTGAGAGTGAGTGACAATGCTTGACCTCACTCTCGCCTTGCTTTCTGGGGATAGAGTCGTGAGAACGGAACCCCGATAGAAAGCCCGCTTCCGGTTTAAGGTGGGCAACTGAGTAAGTCAGTTGCAGTAGTCAGTTGCAGTTAGTCAGTTGAGAGTTAAGACTGAAGCTAGCAAGATGTGACTCTCCGCGCGCATTTGTCTGGTTCTGGGGTTCCAGAATAAACTAACATCCAAAGTAAATCGAAGTCTTGTTGTTATTACTAAAAGCTAACAATGACACAAGGCTTCTGATAAGAAATGGTCCCCAGCAGAACCAGACACGGAATCCCCAGATAAGAAAGACCAGACGAGACCATTAGAAGATAGATGATAGAAGTACCAAGCCGGCCAGAAGAGAAGTACGTAACATAAGTCCATATCTATTAACTGGCTTAGTTTGACAAAATGTTACTGTAGCTGGGTACCTAATTAGGAAAGAATTCATGCGTGTTCCTAACCATAGCACTATAATAACATGTGCTGGGGCACCGTCTCACTGTATGTATGTTATGTATGGTATGTATGAGAACGATGCCTACGTGTCTAAATGGCCTTGTGCCAGCCTAGCTTGTATCTTTCCATTTGGGTTTTTCCACTCCAACGTGTCAAGGCCAACCATTGTTTTATTTATCTAAGTTTTTGAAATTATTGACGATCTTTTCAAAAACTGGAATCTTATTTATTAAATTATCATTTTATTTTGTGAACATTTTAAATTCCGATTATATATATTAAATTCCATAATTTAAAGAATTTATGCCTACGTGATGATTTTTCGTTTAGATAAATATATACCTCCAATATAAACATTATTATTATCATAATTATTATATTATTATTATTATTATTATTATATTATTATTATTATTACTAGCAAATATATGCACTTCCTTCGGTGCAAGTATTTAGGTTTTGATGTAATAAAATATTGTATCAAATTAGAAACTATTTAGAAAATGATAAACTGAGGGGGTATAATCGAAAAATAGAACAGCTTTAAATCTAACTCTTCCATCATTTTCCATCACTCCCGTCTTTCATTTTTCATAATTTATCTATTTAGTTAGATTATGAAGTATTCATTAAAATTACAGTTCTTTCGTTTTGTTTATGGATTTCTTTTAAGATTTATCCCCGAGATTTTTGCTCAGATTGTTAAGAGAAAATCAAACAATTAGAAATCAATAATATTAAGCACATATTTATTAAAATCAAATTCTTAATATCAATATGCAAATTAGCCTTCTCGTTCACACTGTAAACCGCTATTTTGTTGAACATATAAATATACTTGCATGTTGTTAGTATGTAGATTAATCCAACAGTATTAATAAGGTATAACAATTTTATCAATAATTGAGGTTTAAATAAAAATGAATTCATGGTGAATATGACGTCAATAATTAAGGGAATTGTGACTTTAGTAGTAATTTAGTTTCGGTTACAGAAAGCCAAACACACAATCTCCATTATAATAAGATTATTACTTTTAATTTTAACAAACCACCATGATTAATAATTAGGGTAGTTTTAATTAATTGGTAATTAATTAATAGATTGCCAATCGACCCATAACACAATAGTGTTACACACAGTATATACTCCTATATTTATTAACCAGCCTTAGTCTAACAAAAGGTTTCTGTAGTAGGGTACCTGAACTAGGATAGAGTTCAGACCGCTGTTAAATTAGTTTTCAAGACGAATTTTCATTTCAACAGTGCCACGCCCGTCGCCCAAGACATTTAATAATTCCGTTGCTCGCCGTATTTTGACAGCGTTTATCGTCGCTTCCCGCTTCTTCCTATTCACCCGACGTCGCCACGTGGTGTGTTTTCGTACCTGAACGATTATGAAAAAAAAAAAAAAATATATATAGAAAAGGCCGTATAATTTGCGTATTTTCTTACCTATTAAGCAACTGTAACAGAGAGTAAAAGCATTTACTGTACATTATCTTAAAGCTTCAGTGTATACCACATTTTTTGTTTTTCTAGAAGGAGGTTGGTTGGTTGGTTGGTTGGTTGGTTGGTTAGATATTATGACATGTCAACCCATCGGGTCATTTTATGCCGAAGATGTTCTGTTTTATTATTTTTAGAGTATACGTTCCTTACTAAATTTAGGGCGCTGTAGGTGTCATCTGTAATGTAATTTACTTGGGTCACAGGGAAGTTTCGGAAATATTCTTATTTTTGTTTTGTTTTTGTTTTTTTTGTTTTCTTCTCTTTTCTTTTTTTTCAGACTAATACACTAAAAAAGAAAAAAAAAAAAAAAAAAAAGAAAAAGAAAAAAGGCAGTGAAAACGGCCATTAAAAGAAAAAGCGAAAACGGCCATTAAAAAGAAAAGGGCAGCGAAAAGCCATTAAAAAGAAAAGGGCAGCGCGAAAGCCATTAAAAAGAAAACGGCCATTAAAAGAAACGGCCATTAAAAAGAAAAGGCAGCGAAAACGGCCATTAAAAAGAAAAAGCGAAAGCGGCCATTAAAAAGAAAAGGGCAGCGAAAACGGCCATTAAAAAGAAAGGGCAGCGAAAAACGGCCATTAAAAAGTAAACAGCCATTAAAAAGAAAAGCGCAGCGAAAACGGCCATTAAAAGAAAAGCGAAAACGGCCGAAAACGGCCATTAAAAAGAAAACGGCAGCGAAAACGGCCATTAAAAAATAAACAGCCATTAAAAAGAAAAGGGCAGCGAAAACGGCCATAAAAAAGAAAAAGGGCAGCGAAAACGGCCATTAAAAAGAAAACGGCCATTAAAAGAAACCATAGGAATTTTATGCATAACCATTCAACCAATTTATCCTCGATATTGTATACAAAATATAATTATCAGCTATATTTATTTCCGCTGTTTCGCACCGGGGGGGGGCAGGATCAAAGTTTATGGTCCGGACATGTATACCAAAATGAGGAGTTACCTTAAGGAAAAATTGTTATATATATATATATATATATATTTACCAACTCCTTCGTACGAGCAGGATACGACACAAGGTCAATAGGCAGAAATAAAGTAAGAGACGGTCAGTTTTTTTTAATTAATTGCAAATTACGACTAATTAGAACCAATTAAAATTGATTTTTCAGACATAACTCAATCATAAAACCAAGGAATATTTTAGTATGAATTTTGTGTTATTAAACTAAACAGAAAAAAAGCCTTCAAGAATGAAAGATTGATTCGTTCAGCTTTAGTATAACAATAGATACCTTTTTCTGGTATTAGATCCTCACTGGATGCCCCACACTTGTGACCATGTGTCATATCCTACCCATGGCAAACAGGTTGGGTAAATACCAACATTTTTGTTATGGTATTAATTTTATGTTATATCAATCAGAAATCCAATACAAAAATCGCCTGGGAGTGACCATATTGCTCGGTTAATTCAATAACCTTTATTACGATCCGGTCAATTAATATTATTTCCTTCAGTTGCCAATAAGTGCTTATATTTTGTAGGTCATATGGCGGCGACATTAAAAAAAATGCTAATAAATTGTTGGTACTATTCGCAGAGTTACGTCCGGCCTCCAGCCTAAAAAAAAACACTAGGCGGTGATAGGCAAAAAAAACCTGCCTGTGAGTGAAGTCCCTAGCTAAAGCGATATACGAAAAAATAATTTGTCGATTGAAGGCGTTTTTTTCGCCACCTCGAGGTTTGTTCTTGCATTTTTCGTAAACCACAACAGTTTTAAAAATCAATATTAATATTTACTTGTCGAAAAAAGACTAGAGGTGGTAGAATATCGCATTAATTTTTTGGAAAAAACGCCTTAAGCGCTGGTTGTTTTTTAGGGGATATTTATCTTTTTTTTTTTTTTTTTCAATATTTTGAAAAATTGGCTTACTTTTAACGCTTTCAATCCACTAAAAAATAATTTGTGGATAAAAACGCCTTCAATCGAAAATTATTTTTTTATATATACAGCAGACACCATTTCAGCTAGGGACTTCATGCATAGTGGGTTTGTTTTGGACCTATCACCGCCTAGTGTTTTTTAACGCAGAAGGCCGGGACAGAACTCTGCGAATAGTATTAATTTTTTGAAAGACACGTAATAAACCCGTTACTTCGGGGTCGATGTTTGTTGATGAAATTTACGGCGTGATTCTAGGGGGACATACACCCTGGCAACACCTGAAAAAGAAGAAATACGCGAATTAAAGTGAAATTTTTCGTTTTTTTTTTTTATAATTCAAGGTTATGGTTAGGGTTAGAGTAACGGCTAGGGTAAGGTTCAAATTCTGCTTTAATATTAGAAGAAGAAGAAGAAGAAGAAGAAGAAGAAGAAGAAGAAGAAATATACGGACCTGTGTCTTTTAATGAAATTAAGGGCGTGGTCCCAGGGGGGCCGTTCTACTAGGCAACACCCGCCCCCTTGATTTAAATGAGCAGGGTGGGTTTATTTCCGAGTGCCTGAGGCGCCCCCTGGAGGGGTACTGCCGAGGGGATCTACGCAATTTTGGGGCTCGGCATCCCGTAAGCTTCGGTTCGTAGGTAGCCCCACGTTAAATGGACTTTGTGTCTTACTGGCATAAGTGGGATACGCGGAAAACACATAATTTTAAATGCATTAATAATATGGGCTGTTTTGAGGTAAATCTAACTCAGCTAGAACTTAATGCAAACCTCGCCAATAGAGAAGATATACCATTTTAAATATCTTATATATTCCATATAGGACGCACTTTTTTTCCAAAATTTTTGCTCAAAAAACTGCCCCGCGTCTTATACATCGTAGGTGAAGTTTGAAACCTCCCGTAGGCCTAGGCTAATCTTCTCTATGATTATTTTATTATCTATATTATTAATACTAGCAACAGAAAACACCCTCCGGGCGTCGTAAAAAATTAATTTTTAAAGACATTGCCTGAGAGGGTAGGCGTTAAAAATTCAATGTCAGAGGGTTTGTATTATAAGTAAGCAAAATCCTCATATTTATTAAAGGGGTAAAAAACCAAAAAACAATTTGAAATGAAAACTGAGCCCCGTCCCTCTCAAATAAAATGTTGCATGCATGTAATAATCAAACAATTATTTTGAATATTTTCCACATCAATTTTAAACAAAATCGTAGTATTTATTTATTTGTAAACTTTTTAGTTAACTTCTTGTTACTGTAAAAAAAAAGGACGAGAGTAAAAAACAATTTTTTAAATTGCTTACTCAAATTTTGGGTGTATATAGCATAAGAATACATGTGACATAAGCTGTGGCATAGAGCTATGACGTAGTTTTTGTTACAGACAGAAATACAGACAATCTCCATTATTAATAGAATTCTTATTGCCTGCCTGTACTACCAAATTGCTTTTATACAGCTAGGTTTCTGCTTGTGTAATGTACAGCTAGACTGTTTTGAACAATATATGCTTAAATACACTAAAACGTTTTTTTTCCTGAATCTGACCTGCTGAAACGGGGGTGCGTCTTAAATGCGCCTGTGTCTTATATGCTGTCAAATACGGTAATTAAAATGAAATAATAACATTTAATAAACACTGAGACCATACCGTAAATAACTCCGGTAATTTTGACGTTGGTGGTGACGTACTTCCAATCTGTTATAATAACGTGCTCCTTCTGAGTGTAAGTATTTAAGTTTTAATGTAATGAAATATTTGTTACAGAATTATTACAACGTTTGATATGTTTACTTAAGAGCTAATGCCAAATAGTTCAATATGTAAAAAGTGAAATAATATCAGACAAAATTCTTTAATTTCTCTTCTTCCTTTTCAGAGGTAGAGTCTGTGTATTCTAAAGCCCCAGTTGATAGGGGTGGACCCTAACAAGTGGTCCCACTCTGGGTCAGAATTGACCTGGGGTAGTAGTAATGACTATTTTAATCTGGTATTAGACAATTATTTGGGTTCCCAATGAGGATCAAACTTAGTGAATTGGTCTGGAAAACTATTTTCTTGACCATCACACTATCCAAGGCACCATTATTTTGACTAGCATGACCTGTGGATATACCACAGTATGAGAGTTGAATTATTACAACATTTGATATTTCAAGAGCTATTGCATTCTGTTACATAAGACTGACGAAACTAAATATGAACGCATGTATATATTTACCAACCCCTCTGCACGAGCACGGTGCGACACATGGTCAATTACTCACGCGGAGTTTAACAGGTTTGAATTTAGAGTTTTTCTTTTGCTTAGACTGGTTACCTAGCCAAGGTTAAGAGTCCCATTTGCTCTAGTATGTACCCATAGCTGGAGGGAGAGTAATTGTGTTACATAATTATTAGATACCTAATATTTATGTGCAGTAGTGTAGAAATCAAAATGGCCGTTATAAGCTGCTGCCCATGGCCTTGAAGGATTTGAATGACAAGGCTTGACCTGTCCTGATCCTTCCTTCCGGTGGATACCGTGAGAATCGGTGGAGGAGACCCTCTTCCGGTTTAGATTAGAAATAGATTTTAGGCAGTCGGCGAGAAACCACGACGGTGGTGAGTCGTGTTATACACGCTCCGACTCGATCTGCGCAGGTAGTCTGGTGGGGATTTCGAGAATAAAATATGATCAAAGTAAATCGAAGTCTTGTGTTATTATCTAAAAACTAACAATGACACAGGGCTTCTGATAGAGATAAATCCCCAATGGAAGACCAGACACGAAGTCCCCAAGACGAAGTCCAGACGCTAGAAGAGACGCTGGAAGAAGAATAATAGAAGTAAGAAAGTAAAGAAAGAGAGTATACAACAAGCTTAACAGGTTTGAATTTAGAGCTTTTCTTTTGCTTAGACTAGTTACCTAGCCAAGGTTAAGAGTCCAATCTGCTCTAGTATGTACACATAGCTGGAGGAGAGTAGTTGGATGCATATCTTTTGCCAAATGGTATGCATCCAAATATGCAAACAGCTTTAAACTCGGATCGACGAGTCCATTTCCCTACGACTCTAACCCTATACACATTTTTAAAAGATTACACTTATTATTTCTCTGAATGTTTGAGATGAGGCTTGATGATTAGTATTATCTGCGTTATTCGGACTATTGACCCCATCCAAATTGTTATTTGTACAACGTTTCGGCCGATATACCCTCCGGCCTTCTTCAGGTATTTCTTGTCGGACTAGGGAACCTTCTCGGACTCGGGAACCTTCTTTTCGAACTCGGGAACTTTCTTGTCGTATTCGGGAGCCATCACGGAACTTACCCCCGTGGAATAAATAAAGGGTTAGGTTCAAAGTTCCGTGATGGCTCCCGAATACGACAAGAAAGTTCCCGAGTTCGAAAAAAGGTTCCCGAGTCCGAGAAGGTTCCCGAGTCCAACAATAAATACCTGAAGAATGCCGGAGGGCATATCGGCCGAAACGTTGTACAAATAACAATGAAGATGGGGACAATAGTCCGAATAACGCAGATAATACTAACAGTTATTATAATACTACACTAACAGATAATACTAACACTATTATAATACTAACTGATAATACTAACTCTTATTATAATACTAACACTACTAACACTAAATACTAACACTAACAGATAATACTAACTCTTATTATAAATACTAACACTAACAGATAATACTAACTCTTATTATAATACTAACACTAACAGATAATACTAACACTTATTAAAATACTAACACTAACAGATAATACTCTCTTATTATAATACTAACACTAATACTAACACATACTAACACTAACAGTAACATAACAGATAATACTAACACTTATTATATACTAACACTAACAGATAATACTAACACTTATTATAATACTAACACACATAATACTACTCTACTAACACTAACAGATAAACTAACACTAACAGATAATACTAACACTTATAATACTAACACTAACAGATAATACTAACACTAACAGATAATACTAACACTAACAGATATACTAACACTTATTATAATACTAACACTAACAATAATACTACACTTATTATATACTAACACTAACAGATAATACTAACTCTTATTATATACTAACACTAACAGATAATACTAACTTATTATAATACTAACACTAACAGACTAATACTAACACTAACAGATAATACTATAATACTAACACTAACAGATAATACTATAATATAACTAACAGTAATACTAACTCTTATTATAATACTATAATACTAACACTAACAGGTATACTAACACTATATACTAACGACTACTAACACTAACAGATAATACTAACACTTATATTTATTTCAATATAAAATTACTTATATTGATTTCAATATTACTTATATTGATTTCAATATAAAATATATATTGATTTCAATATAAAATTACTCTCAGGAGTGCTTTTTATACATTTGGGGATCTAGAAATTGATAACATAATGTAATAATATATTAAATCTGGTTTTCTTAAAACCGGTATGAAAATTACCTTCATACTTATATATTATATAAACCTTTATTACTTCTTGATATCTAATACACTTTTCAGGATTTTAAACTCGTTAATAACATGGGCTAGACTTTAATAGGCCTCATTAATAGATAAGATGTTAATTAAGATTACATAATGACTATTTAATTGAGAACATAACGTAAATATATAAGCTAATTGTGACGTCGATGTTGACGTAGTTTCTGTCACAGACTGACAGATACATAATCTCCATTATAATAAGAGATAAGATTCATCACTCTTTTCTATTTCTCTCGTAATAGTTTACATAAAAGACACAGGTAGGTGTATAATGAGTGGACTGCAACGACTCTAGAACTATGTGTGTTGCCGGTAAATGCTGTATAGACAAGATTAATAGGCAACTAGCAGTACCTGTAAATATATCACAGTATCTTAATTTAACTATTACAACGTTTGATATGTTTTTACTTAAGAGCTATTACATTTAGTTCGATATGTAAAAAGCATAGTAATCTTTATTTTTCTAACTGTTTTCACTCGAAAAAATTTCACTTAGAAAAATAATTAATTAACACAACTCCTACCCCAGCTATGATTAGCGGAATGAGAACAGGATACCCCCGTGGACTAAATAAAGGGTTAGGTTCAAAGTTCCGTGATGGCTCCCGATTACGACAAGAAAGTTCCCGAGTTCGAAAAGAAGGTTCCCGAGTCGAGAAGGTTCCCGAGTCAACAAGAAATACCTGAAGAAGGTCGGAGGGCATATCGGCCGAAACGTTGTATAAATAACAATGAAGATGGGGACAACAGTCCGAATAACGCAGATAATACTAATCTTCAAGTCTCATCTCAAACATTCAGAGAAATACTATGTTTTTGACTGTAAATACTGTATTTACGAGATTAATACGTTATTATCGTACAAATAGAAATACAGTTTAATCAGTTTCGACATAATTAACTTAGTTATTTCTTTTTTGAAGGTTTGGTTTTCTTTTATGTGTAACAGGAAATCTTACTACCTATTTTCTTGTGTCGAACTGTGAAATAAGAGACACCTACGGCGTTACCTTCAGAGAGGAAACCGAAAAGAGGTTGATGACGAAGACAGAAGAGGAAGTTGTGGCGAATCACATGTTGGGTTCAAAGAATTTCTATCTTGTTGAAATCCAAGAGAAATGTACAAAAGTATTCTTGGATCTAACATCGCCTTGAGGCCGAAAAAAATGGCGGTATGGAGGAAGGGTGGGGAAAAAAAAGAACTCGAAAACTACTTAGACCTGTAATTCAATCATGAATATTCATGAAAGGTGATTTTTTTGTAATATCAGAAAAACTAAAA
>CM042173.1:30556537-30561537 GCA_023376005.1 Doryteuthis pealeii | reverse complement strand
GGATGTGACACAAGGTCAATCTTAAGCGGAGTTCAGCAGGTTTGAATTCAGAGTGTTCCTTCTCCTTTTGCCTAAACAAGGTTAAAGAGCCCAATCTGTCCTACTATTTACCCATAGCTGGAGGGAGAGTAGGATTCATTTTCCCAAGGATATTAGCGCTAAATGAAATGCAATTATCCACGTCCAGGATTTGAACTCGGGGCGACGAGTCCATTTACCATGACCTTAACCATTACACCACACGCTTCCTTATTATATATATTACAGCACACTTTCAGTTTTGGAAGCCGATACCGAAGCACTGATCTGTGAAACTAAATAAACTTTAAATTTGTATCTATTACTCTGTGCTCTTTTCGTACAATCGGTAGAGCATTCGTCAGTGGAATCGCAACTAAAGTTTGTGGGAGCTGAAGGTTGGTGTGGCGCATCAATTCAGCGAAAAAAGAAAACAATCTCCCTCTCCAAGCACTAGTGCAGAAAAAAAGGGGTAGAGATTCCCTCTCTGTTAACCATACAGATAATTGGACAGTCCGCAGACTTGGCTTGTTGGCTGGTTGGTTTTTACAGCACGTCAACCGTTGTTGGGTTATTTTATGCCAAAAACTTTTTTTGTCTTATTCCTTCTGGGTGGGTACCTATGGGCAATTCCATGTCAAATCATCCAGAAATAAGTAAAATTGTCACCCACCCACTTCATTTTTTCTGAATTTTATTTTACCAGATTTGGACTATGTTAAAGTTAGACAATCCCCAAAATTTGATCTTCCAATTCCAAGAATTGGCGGAGTTATGTCGATTTTTAGCTCTCATTTGAGGGGTGTCATGAAAATGGTGAATTTTTGTAATCTATTTTTGTCTGTAAAATGAGTTTTAGTGCTTCCCTACTCCTAAAATTTGTTTATAAGAGCATTTTCTGCCCGTGGAATTCAAAAATGCTATTAAAAAAGTCGTAAATTTAACCAATTTTAAGTTATTGGTGATTTCTATTATTATTTCACTTATATTGAGCATTATTTATACCAAAAAGGTAATTTGGTGTTTGCCCACTCGTGACAAGGCCTGGATTATTTGTATTCTGAGGCTTCGACGAAATACTGGCCTGTCAATTCTACGGATATTCTCATCTCACCCTATACATTACTGTCTGCCTCATCATCTTCCTCCAGCATCTGTGTTGATGCAGGATGATTTTTAATCTTGGTAACCTTGTCACATGTCCAGACCCCACAGCCTTTTTTTTCTCTGTTTTTTCTTTTTCTAAAATGTTATGCAGGCTGTCAATTAAAAGCTCCAAACTCATCAGATGAGATGTAGTCACTGCACGAGATGAAGCAAATCTTTCAGTTGAATCTCATCGCAAATCCAAACCACGTCACTTATAACAGAATAGTTACCAGGGAAGGACGTGAAAATAAGCGCCTCCAGCCACCTCGCCCATAACCAGCAAACTTTCTAAGGCGTTGTATCAGCAAACGTTCTAAGGCTGATACAATAGCATACTAACAGAAGGCTGAAGAACGAGAAACGACCTGATGAAGAGTCTTAACAACACCCAACCAACGACCAGAATACCCCTGTTATCACCACTTCTCCAGCGAACAGTATTTAACCGCACAGATAAGTCTCGTAGCAAATACCATTAAAATTTGCAATAACATTTCTGTACCTTTTGATAATACAAGTGTCTGCACTTTATATTGTATTTGTTTCTTTCTTTCATCCGAAATAGCCAACTACGGAGAATAAGGGCTCCAACGAATCCCCGTAAATACTCTTAAATGGGAGACAGTTAAATCTGCATGTCTCTTGGTCAGGCGATGAATAAGAAAAAAAAAAAAAAAGAATGTTGAAATATTCGATTTGTACTGGCAGTTGAAATCTTCGGTGCATCTTTAGAGAGGGCCCATGATTGAGAAGCGTATAAAAAGATTCAGATAAAAAGTATGAGTTTGATGCAGGTTAGTGTTATATACCCTACCCATGAAGATTAATGGGTATGTCCCAATTCTCATAATGCGGAAGTATTATACTGCGTAGTCTTATAACACAAACAATGGTTTACCTTCCTTCACGCCGCTGGCGATTATTGTATTTTGTTAATGTTATAAAGATTTGATTTCATTTATGGATAAAATGTGTGGAAAAAAGGTTCGTTACATTTAGTTGAGTGGCGTTTATAGTTGAATGAATTTATCCACATAAATACTTGTTTTCTTCTCATTTTCACAGTCCTGAAGAAGGTTTCCATTGTAAACCGAAATGCTCGAGCATCGACAAAAATTTCCATCCATCATAATAATACCGTGTTTGTTTCTATACTTTCTCCACATACTTTCCGATTAATTTTCTCATCTTACTTCCATATATATATATATATATATATATATATATATATATATATATATATACTAGCAAATATATGCACCCTCCGGGTGCAAGTATTTAAGTTTTATTGTAATAAAATATTATATTAAATTAGAAAGGCTAATGAAACTAAATAAGAATACAGATAAAAAGATTTGAAACAGAGGGAGTATAATAAAAGATTTGAAACAGAGGGAGTATAATAAAAAATGGAACAACTGAAACTTACTCTTCCATCACTCTCGTCTTTCATTGTTATTTTTTCTAATTTAAGTATTTAGTTAAAAGAGGAAGTAAAGAATAAAATGACATTTATTTTATTTTGTTAATGGATTTCATTTAAGATTCATTGAAGAGACTTTTGCTTATATTCATTAAAATAAAACCAAACAGTTAGAAATCAATAATACTAAGCACATATTTATTAAATTCGATTTTTTAATATTAATATTTAAATTAGCCTTCCCATTCACACTGTAAACCGCTATTTTGTTGTATATATAAATATAATTGCATGTTGTCAGTATGTAGACATAGTTAACAGTATTAATAATGTAAGACAATTTTATTAATAATTGAGGTTTAGATAAAAATAAAATCATGGAGAATGTGATGTAAATAACTAAGGAATTGTGACTTGAGTAGGAATATAGTTTCGGTTACAGACAGAAAAACACACAATCTCCATTATAATAAGATATATATGTGTGTGTGTGTGTTATGTATAATTTTGTTCTTGCTAGCGTTGTTCTTCTTTTGTCTTTTGAAACATTGAAAAAAAGAGCAAAAACAAGAAAAACACAACAAAATCAGAATTTTAATATTCAATTGTTGTTCTGTTCCTGTTTGATCAATTCCGATATTTCGGGTGGACATTCACCCTTTTGCAAGGTATATGATATGAGTCGGTCTGGAGAAAAAAAATGAAATGCTGTATATGAGAGCCAAAAAATAAATAAATGAAGTGAACGGATTTGGCGTTTTTTCTTTCGAAAATATATATATATATATATATATATATATATATATATATATAACGATGCAATAAGCCTAGATGCCAAGTTTGCAGCCACATACATACGGAAACCGAAATAAAAATACCCTACACAAACATAATAATCCATCCGCCACACCTAACATGCGATAGCGCTAACATTATATACTATATATACTGCACACAATGTAGAAATAGTGGATATGTGGGAGAAACATCAACACCGTTTAGACTAAGACTAAATAACCACAAATCCACTATAAATCTCAAATCCCCGCATAGTACAATAGCACTTCATTTTAACACCTTATCACACAACCTTACACAGCTCAAATGCATCTTATTAGAACACGCATTTACAACAACGCAATCTAGAAAACAATCAGAAACTAAATGGATTCTAAAATTACAAATGCATGTGAAGGGATTAAACGCAGATATCGGAATTCTCTGTTATTATAAATATTTTCACAAACGCTGCCACTGTCGATAACAACAGAGACAAAGAAACCGTTGAACAGTAACATTTGACAAAGGGTATCTAACGAACCTGAAAATTTATGTAAAAAATAATTAAAAAGTAAGTGAATCCAATACTCCATAATATCGAGTTCATTCATTTATTTATTTTTAATGCTTCACAATAACGCCTAATTTTTAAAAAAATTTTTTTTTATAATATATATATATATATATATATATATTCTTCACCTTTGTCAGTGATGACTCCTCCCGTTTTATCTTTTAGCGGTGCAGTCTTTGTTATGGGTGGGCCTGTAGCTCTTTTGATGCCCTCGTACATGCCCCTTGCATCTCCCGTGTTGGTAGCTGTCTCTCTACAGCGGCACAGGTTCAGCCAGTAGGTGCTGGTGCAGTGTCAGGCAACCCTCTTAGCTTTGGCGTCAAGTATGTTTTGGCTAGGCACTACCTTGTGTGCCAGGAGGGCTGTCCTCTTGGCTTCAAACGGAGGCTTCATTTTTTTCCCAATGAGTCTGTAACCAGTCCGCGTTTTGCTGTTCCTTATTTCCATAGGCGTTGATAGCAGTGTTATATATACTAGCAAATATATGCACCCTCCGCGTGCAAGTATTTAAGTTTAAATGTAATAAATATTAGATTAAATCAGAAAGGCTAATGAAACTAATTAAGAATTCAGATAAAAAGATTTGAAACGGAGGGGGTATAATCGGAAAATAGAACAACTGAAACTTACTCTTTCATCACTTTCGTTTTTCAATGCTAAATTTTCCTAATTTAACTATTTAGTTAAAATAGGAAGTAAAGAATAAAATTACAATTATTTCTTCTTGTTAATGAATTTTTTTAAGGATTTATTGAAGAGATTTTTACTCATATTCATTAAGATAAAACCAAACAATTAGAAATCAATAATACCAAGCACATTTTTATTAAAATCAGTTTTTTTAATATCAATATGCAAATTAGCTTTACGTTTACACTGAAAACTTGTATTTTGTTGTATATATAAATACAATTGCATCTTATTGGTATTTAGGTAAGGCCAACAGTATTAATAATGTCAAACAGTTTTATTAATTAATTGAGGTTTAAATAGAAATAGAATCATGGAGAATGTGACGTAAATAACTAAGGGAATTGTTACTTGAGTAGTAAAGTA
>CM042173.1:30501537-30554037 GCA_023376005.1 Doryteuthis pealeii | reverse complement strand
GGCGGCTTTTTATGAAACGATGATGCTTGAAGTAATTTGCAACCCGAGGAATCTCTGCCGATGAACTGATACGAATTTGAAATCCATTCGTCCGAATAAAACAATTTGTCCAAATTCCTAACACAGAATCAGTCCAGCAGAAACAAAAACGTGATGCGTCTCTATTTAGTCGGTTTAACTGACAAAGAAACAAAAAAGAGAAAAATGATATATATATATATATATATAATATATATATATATATATGTGTGTGTGTGTGTGTGTGTACGTATGTATGTATGTATATATATAGTCAACAATTGATGTATATTCCTGTAAAAATATATACAAGTATATATGTATATAATATATATATATATGTATATATGTATATGTATATATATAGTCAACTTTTGATGTAGATATGTAATTTTATATATATAGTATATATGTATATAATATATATATATATGTATATATATATATATATATATATATATATATATATATGTATGTATGTATATGTATATACATAGTCAACTTTTGATGTATATTTTCGTAACAATATATATATATACATATATATATATATGATGAGTCTAATTTTTAGTGTATATATTATATCTACTAGCAAATATATGCACCCTCCGGGTGCAAGTATTTTAGTTAAATAAAATATGATATTAAATTAGAAAGGCTAATGAAACTAAATAAGAATGTAGATAAAAAGATTTTGAACAGAGGGGGTATGATTGAAAAATGGGAACAACTTTGAAACTAACTCTTCCATCATTTTCAGTTACTCCCGTTTTTGATTGGTAAATTTTTCTAATTAAACTGTTTAGTTAAAATAGGAAGTAAAGAATAATATTACAGTTATTTTTTCTTGTTAAGGGATTTCTTTTAAGATTTATTGAAGAGATTTTTGCTCATATTCAATAAGATAAAACCAAACAATTAGAAATCAATAATACTAAACATATATTTATTAAAATCAATTTTTTAAGATCAATATGCAAATTAGCCTTCCCATTCACACTGTAAACCTCTATTTTGTTGTATATATAAATATAATTACATGCCATGAGTATGTAGATATGGTTAACAGTATTAATAATGTAAAACAATTTTATTAATAATTGAGGTTTAAATAAAAATAAAATCATTGAGAATGTGATATAAATAACTAAGGGAATTGTGACTTGAGTAGTAATATAGTTTCGGTTACAGACAGAAAAACACATAATCCCCATTATAATAAGAAGATACATATATGTGTGTGTGTTATATACACACATAAATATATATATATTAGAGTCAGATCTCTGCCCTGAAGAGCATTAAGCGAAACTTTTAGTAGGTTCGTCTGACTCATTAGATTTATCTTTATTACTTGCTCTACTTATGTATTGAGCATTTTTACTTATTAGCTTTAGTCTCCTGACAGTTTTGAATGAATATATATATCTTATATATATATATGCATATAAATTGTTTTTTCTTTTGGCCAAAATATTGTACTAATAGATTATTTTTTGTTTGTACGATTATCTTGGTCTTTTCTTTTTTACAAAAATATTTTACTCCCCGGTTGATGTTTGGTAGTATATTTTTACAATCAAACTATTTGCTGGTTTTTTTCTCACCGCAAGGATTTACCAACAAGTTTGGTGTATTAAATTATATATATATATGATGAGTCTAATTTTTAGTGCATATATCATATCTATATATTTTTTTAAAAATTCCAACTTTTGACTAGCAGCGTTCTGTTTATGCTAACGGTCATTTCTTCCCGTCTTATTTTTGTTGATGACCGATCCACGTGCGGTCGATGCATGATATTGCAAGGGTCCTCACATCAGTGAGGGGGGGGGTCGATGTTGCTTTTTAAAACCGTAGAGAGGAAGGCCCCGAAACGGTTTGCACATTCTCTCCTGATGATCCCATGCATTTGTAAACATCTCTTTTTTTTCAATATATCAAATTCGTATCTATGTATATATATGTGTGTGTGTGTGTTATATACACACATAAATATATTATATAATAATATATATATATATATTATATATATGATGAGTCTAATTTTTAGTGTATATTATATATATATATATATATATATATATATATATATATATATATATATATATATAAAGAGAGAGAGGGGGGGAGAAATCAGTATCACCAGGAATAACAACAGCAACAATAACTTTGTACTGATATATTTACGAAAGACTGTTTAGTTGATTCTCAAGGTCAGGAAAGCAGAAGGAGGGGAGGGTGAGGTAAAAGGGTTAGTCGGTGGATGTTTAGAAAAACTGGAAATAACCTTTCAAAAATATTAGCCTTGACCCAGACCAGGCCACCAATTATTAAAAAGATCTGTTACTAATAAGCCACAGGTTCCACTATGGAATGTCAATTATAACTTTAGATTGTTGGTTGTTTGCTTATTTGTATTTTACGGCATGCTAACCCTTATAGGAGGTCTTATTACGGTTTGGTATTTTTTATTGAGTCTAAAATTATTGGGATCTATATCAACAGCTGATGGTAGGTGTGGCGCTCCATGTCAGACGCTAAAATAATCTCCTTGGTCTAGCGCTTGTGAAAGGTGATAGACTCCCTCGCTGCATGGCTGATACCGACATTAGGCCGCACCGACGACTTTACTTATATCAACAAAGTGACTCTAAAATATTGATATCATAACTACTAGTACAAAATGTGTTGTGTGTTATTTGTAAAATATTTTAATATCAAACGGTGTACAGATAACAATGAAGATGAGGACAATAGTCCGAATAACGCAGATAATACTAAATTAGAAAGGATAATGAAACTAAGTAAGAATGTAGATAATAAAACAAATTGAAACAGATGGGGGTATAATCGAACTTACTCTTCCATCACTCCCGTCTTTCATTGCTAAATTTTCTTAATTTCACAATTTAGTTAAAAAGGGAACTAAAGATTAAAATTAACGTTATTTATTCTTTTTAATGGATTTATTTTAATATTTATCCCCGAGATTTTGGCTCATATTCATTAAGAGAAAAACAGAAAATTAGAAACCAAGAATACTAAGCACATATTTATTAAAAACAATTTTTTAATATCAATCTGCAAATTAACCTTCCCGTTCACACTGTAAACCGCTATTTTGTTGTATATATAAATACAATTGCATGTTATTTACATGTAGGTATGGTCAACAGTATTAATAACGTAAAACAATTTTTATTAATAATTGAGGTTTAAAAAAAATAAAATCATGGTGAATGTGGCCTAAATAATTAAGGGAGCTGTGATTTGAGTAGTAATATAGTTTCGGTTACAGACAGAAAAACACACAAGCTCCATTATAATAACATACAACAAATACGCTAGCAACGTTACTATTATGATTCCATTTACGTATATTCGGGCACTGAACTGATGTTATTAAATCTTATTGCGTAGGATTGACTCAGTGTACTATATATAATATATATATATATATATATATATATATATATATATATATATATTATATATATCAATTATATCAATATATATCAAATTCTCTCTATGTATATGTTGTGAATGCAGCTACACGATATATGCATTGTAATTGCCTTTAAAATATAAATAATAATATAATTTTATTAATAATTGAGGTTTAAAGAAAAATAAAATCATGGTGAATGTGGCCTTAATAATTAAGGAACTGTGATTTGAGTAGTAATATAGTTTCGGTTACAGACAGAAAAACACACAAGCTCCATTATAATAACATACAACAAATACGCCAACAACGTTACAATTTCCGTTTACTTATATTACTATGATATATTAAATATGAGAATATACATTAAATACGAGAAAAGACCCAGCATTCAATGTTGGCATTTGCAAATAAAATCAAGGGAGAGTGTACCGAGACGGGAGGCGTCAATCACGAGAAGTAGAGGGACTTGGCTGACCTAGGTCAAGCGGAACGTACATATTATGGAGGCGTAATGGATTGTCGTGTGAAATGGAGTCGTCGACCCGAGTTCAAATCCTAGACAAGGTTGTTTGCATTTCAAATAGCGCTAATACCATTGGGAAAGGTATGAATCCATATATTCTCCCTCCAGCTATGAGTAAAATAGTGGGACAGACTGGGCTCTTTGACCTTGGATAGGTAACCAGTCTGGGAGAAGGAAAAATCTAAATTTGGAAAACTTGAGGTCAGTCGTTGATTGGGTTTGTGGCACAAATTCTTTCCTGTCAACTGTGCAAAAAAGTGTGGACGTGCCAACACAAGTGTAGCAAGATGGCATTTGGCAAGGACTACTAATGGAAGGGAGAGGAAGAAATAAATAAATAAGAAATGATAAAGGTTTAAAAAATATTGATGAGCCAAAACAGGATGAACGATGGTTTGACCGTAGCGTGACCCCGAATGAGAATTGAGTGTCAAACGGAAGTTTCGGGTGTTGACCGGAACCAGATGTCACGTGGTGACGTGGAACAACGAAGAAAGGTATCGGCCTCTTTTCGATTTGGGACGTCGTAGGGTACGGTCCTGACCTTGGGTCCCTTATGGGATCACAGTAATCTAGAAGTATAGTTCTCTCTCTTTCTCTCTGCCTTTCATCCTCTCCGATACAGCCCACGAGACGAACCTACCCTGGAAATAAAGGCTAGCAGTTGTGACTAGATATTTCTCGTGTTGTAATTTCTATCAACACCATTTTAGCACTGTGAATTTGGAGGCACGTGGACGAGACCCGCTATACAATATACGCCGCCGCCGCCGCCGCGTTACAGTTATCGTTTTAGTGACCGGAAAAAGGGGACAACGATACACAAGCCTTCACACTATAAACAAAACCACTGTGTGGGTTGTTCATTCAATGATCCCTCATGCGTCGAAATTGATGTTCAGCCGACGTAAGCTAAGAGTAACTGGAAATAACCTATCGAAATATTAGCCTCGACCCAGTGTTACGTACTGGCATCAAATTCTATATGTTATATAGGCGGCTTCTTCACGCTGCTAAATCGTGTATCTGTTGGATAGTATGTAGTTGTCGTTTAATGAAATCTACAACACATGCGTATAGTAGGAGTTTGACTTTATTTCTTCTTCTCGGCTGTACGTGGTGGGTGGGTGCGTTGACAATGAAATGACCGAGGGTTGAGGTAAAGGGGTGGCTGGTGGCGTCTCACCGCCCTTTGCCGCGACGGACCATGTCAACGGTCGCTCCTTGTGCTCTGTTCGCCGTCCGCTGTCTGACTGACTGACTCCTCTCGGCTCGAACCCTCAGGCTTTTTATATTGATAGGTACTCATACGCATCTTTATCTTTTGATCTGATAACGGGCATTTGTTATATATTTCTTTATCTTCTCCCTGCTTCTTTGACCAGAAAGCCTCGCTTCTGTTTTTTAACTTCTTTGTTCGCTTTTACCGGGAAAAAAGTCATTTTTGTCGTTTTTCTTTGTTTAATTTAACCGGAAATTCCTATTTCCGTTTGTACAATATACAACACCAGACCTGAGCAATAATTATTTAAGTCATTTGCTAATAAGCCATCATTTCTACTATCATAGAGAGTCAATTATAAAGTTGGATGGTTGGGTGGTTGGTTGCTTGCTTGCTTGTATTTTACGGCATTTTAACCACCCTCCCCTCTATGCAGAGGTGCAGTCGGTATATTCTACATTCCCGGCCAATTATCTGGGTATCAAAAGTTGTTCGTAATATCGATTTACACTTACCAAAACTATAACCAATTTTAAAGAAAGAAGCCACCTCATAAAAGATTCTTTGTTTCTATGGTTGAATACCCGATTACAAACCCGAACCCTACCCGACTACATCCGATTGGCGATGAGAGAATTTGTTGTAAACAAACACACTTGATTAACCAGTCAGATATCGCCGGTCTGAAAGAGTTAAAAAGTGTTTAGTCACCAGTAATGACGAACCAATTAAGATGGCTTCAACTCAAGTCACGCTGAGCGCTTCCCGTCGAGGTGTTTTGGTTAGCAAATTAGTCTCGCAGATCCATTGCTTCTTAATAGCAAGTAAAATTCTCGCTGGGTGTCCCATGTTTTCGACCTTGTTATATCTCGATAAAATTGGGTAAAAAAAAGCGTCCCATCAAGGTGTTTTGGTTTGGTTTGGTTTGTTTTGTTTTGTTTTACGGCATATCAACCTCAGCGGGTCATTTAATGCCGATAAAGTTTTGAAATAAATCAATTTTTAATGGATAATACAATTTTTTTTATGAATACACCTTTCTATTTAACCCATAGATGTGGACCAGGGAGCAATGGTGATGAATGGGGTGCTCCACATTCCCCAAACCTCCAAAACTGGAACCTCACCATCAGATAGAGTTTAACGTCATTCCCAGGATATGTAGACCCTTAGTCACCGCTTTCTAGCATCCATATGATAAAAAGGGGTTGGGGCTTGCCATAAGGGCAATAGGATTCGGAAAATCATATTGGTGCTATGGTTTGACGTGACCAGCCGATTGATCGGAGGGGGCCTCTCCGACTGCCCGTCTAGCCCAAGGGCCCAAAGTGGAGTATTGCATGTCATGAACTGCTCGTCCACCTGGGTTCTATCCTTAAGCATCACGGGTCGCCACCCACGGCCAACAGGTGGCCCCATTGGGGGAGTCTTACCCCTCTGCAGAGGTGCAGTCGGTGCATTTTAACGCCTTAGCCGACAGGGCGGAGGTGTTTTGGTTAGCAAATTAGTATCAGTGTGTCATTTAATGCCGATAAAGTTTTGAAATAAATCAATTCTTAATGGATAATACAATTTTGTTTATCAACTTTTTTTCTATTTAACCCATAGATGGGACCCTAACAGGTACTACCACTCCGGGTCAGAGTGGACTAGGGAGCAATGGTGATGAAGGGGTGTTCCGCATTCCCCAAACCTCTAAAACTGGAACCTCACCATCAGATAGTTTAACGTCATTCCCAGGACATGTAGACCCCCAGTCATCGCCGTCTAGCACCTATATAATAACAAGGAATTGGTGCTTGCCATAAGGGCAATAGGGTTGAGAAAATCATATAGGTGCTAGAGCTTGACGGTACCAGCTGATTGATCGGAGGGGCCTCTCCGACCGCCCGTCTAGCCCAAGATAGTGCCAACGTGGAGTATTGCAAGTTGTGAACTGCTCAATATATTATAGAAAATAAGTAGATGAATAAATGATATGAATAAATACATATATAAATGTATCAATCTGCGTCAAATCTTCTTATCATAATGGAGATTGTGTGTTTGTTTGTCTGTAACCGAAACTATATTACTACTCAATTCACAGTTCCCTTAGTTATTTACATCACATTCTCCATGATTTTATTTTTATTTAAACCTCAATTAATAATAAAATTGTTTTACATTATTAAGACTGTTGACCATATCTACATGATATTTTCCACGTACCCCACTTGTACGGTCAGGCACAAAGTCCCTATTAACGTGGGACCACCCACAAGCCGAAGCTCATGGAGTGGCAGGTGAAAAATTGCGTCGATCCCGTCGGCATTCCCCCTCAAGGGGGCGCCTCAGGCACTGGGCAATAAACCCAGCCCTGCCCCTTTAAATCAAGGGGGCAGGTGTTGCCTGGGGGGATGGCCCCCTGGGATCGACGCTATTAACTCGTAAAGATCCAGGGCCGAAGCCACTGGACCCCCACCCTGTTGGGCGGGTTTACATACTAATAATACGCAATTGTATTTATATATACAACAAAATAGTGGTTTACAGTGTGAATGGGAAGGCTAATTTGCATATTGATCTTAAAAATTTGATTTTTTAAAATATATGCTTAGTATTATTGATTTCTAATTGTTTGGTTTTATCTTATTGAATATGAGCAGAAATCTCTGGGATAAATCTTAAAATAAATCCATTAAGAAGAAGAAATAATTGTAATATTATCCTTTACTTCCTATTTTAAGTAAAGAGTTAAATTAGGAAAATTTACCAATGAAAGACGGGAGTAATGGAAAATGATGGAAGAGTTAGTTTCAAAGCTGTTCTATTCTTCGATAATACCCCCTCTGTTCCAAATCTTTTTATCTGTTTTTTTTTTTTTAGTTTTATTAGCCTTTCTATTTTAACATGATATTTTATCATATTAAAACTTAAATACTTGCACCTGGATGGTGCATAAATTTGCTAGTACATATAAGATAGATAGACGTGAAAAGGTTTATATATATATATATATATATATATATATATATATATATATATTGGCACTGTTTTCAATAAGCCTGATATTATGCGGATTTGGTCAGTTTTAAAGCGAATCATTTGTTTTGCCTTTTTGTTTGTGTGGGTTTTTTTTTTATCGTAGACCGCACTTATAGTGCGAAATTTAAACTCAATTTCGAAAGACGATAAAGAGAGCAGGGTGCGGCCCTCGTAATAGTCACTTCCTATTATATTGTTATCGACTTTCATGTTATATCCAACCCCACCCAGATCAACTATTTTTTTGGAAATGTGGGCTGAATCGTATAATTTTCCTGAGCAAAGAATAATTAAAACAATTTTGCTGAAATCAACGAAATAGGAATCTTTGTTAAAAAGAAGATATATCTGTATTATACTTGTTTAGATTTTTAAAAAAGAACTAGCATGAATACGCGACCTCAGCCGGGTGTAAGTATTTAAGTTTTAATGTAGTGAAATATATTAAATCAGAAAGACTAAAAAAATTAAATAAGAACGCATATAAAAAGATTACACTTATCTTAATTATCTATTAATTGGTTTCTATATAAAACCATTCATAGGATTGATTTTAATACGTGAATAAAACAATAATATTAAAGATCAATAACATCAAGTAATTATGTATTAAACCCATGTTTTAAAAACCAGTATGCAAATTATCCGCACCATATATTATGTAAACATTCATTTGTTTGTGATATAGAAAAAAAGAAAGAAGTGAGATATTTCTGTTTCTTAGATACACATATAAGTACTAGCAAGAATATGCGCCCTTCGAGCGTAAATATCTAAGTTTTAATGTAGGGAAATATATTCAATCAGAAAGACTAACGAAATTAAATAAGAACGCATATGAAAAGATTACACTTATTTTGATTATATTCCTACATTATACATTTAATTAACCATTGAAATTAATTATTGAATCTTTTATTGAGACAGTTGTTTGTGTTAGTATTGCAATGTATAATTTCAATTAAACTTAGTTTAAAAAAAATACTTTTCAACATTAAATGTATAGTAATTTGGGCTAATTTGTTTTTTTTTGTTGTTTATTTCTTTTAAGCAATACGTAATTAAAAAACAACCTTAATCCCCTAAAACCGTAACCCAATTCGCAAAATGTTAATTCATAGACTGTAGTTAAACTGTCACTGGGGACCACCAAAACACTTTCCGTTTTAATTTTCCGACCGTCTTCAGAAGTCAGCCGATTTTTCTTTTCAGTGTGGTGGGATCAACGCAAGATCTTTTTTTACATAGGGATTCTAATGGGGCATCCTGCGATGATCCAACTCGTGATTCAGTAATAATGGATCTGTGAGACTAACTTTTTGTAACCCCCTAGTGTACCCAGGCGATGCTGGGTAGCCACTTCTAGTTTTGGTTTGGTTTGGTTTGTTTTGTTTTGTTTTACGGCATATCAACCTCAGTGGGTCATTTAATGCCAATAAAGTTTTGAAATAAATCAATTCTTAATGGATAATACAATTTTTCTATAAATACATTTAACCTATAGATGGGACCCTAACAGGTACTATCACTCCGGGTCAGAGTGGACCAGGGAGCAATGGTGATGAAGGGGTGCTCCACATTCCCCAAACCTCCAAAACCGGAACCTCACCATCAGATAGAGTTTAACGTCATTCCCAGGACATGTAGACCCGCAGCCACCGCCTTCTAGCACCCATATGATAAAAAGGGGTTGGGGCTTGCCATAATGACAATAGGGTTGGGAAAATCATACTTCTAGTTTTATATATTTTATTGCATTAAAACTTAAATACTGACGCCCGGCGAAGGACGCATATTCATGCTAGTATCATTAAAGACGGAGAAACAATTTCATATATTCCGCATGACGTGCGCTTTTCGTATTAATTTCTCCTTGGGAAGGCCGAAAATCGATTCCACCCATTCTCTTTTGCGTCAGCAAACATCTTGTCAATTTCAGCAGAGGTATGCCAAGATGTAGATAAAGATATAGGCCAATGTAACAATTTATTTTATTTTATCTTTTATTTCATATGTAGGCTATTCCAATCTTTTGGGGGACGATCAAGTATAATGAATTATTAAAAAAAAACAAGTTTATATATGTTTGATATAGGAGATTGGTTTTTTTTCTTTCTTTCTCCGTTTTGTAAGAAATATGACTCGGAAAGGTTAGAGCTATATTCGTCGTTGCAGGAAGATGGCTTGAAGCCAGATGATAAAAAGATTATTATTATCTCATCCTGAGATGTTCCTATGGTGACCGTTTTACTTGGACCAAATATCTGAACAGTGATTTCAGATTTGGCAAACTGTCACTCTCATGTATAAGATCTACGCTGTTATTTTATTTTTCAATCGTTTTCACGAATATAAAACAAATCTTCATTATTTTTGCTCAAAAAGAAAAATCTGTAATGTAAAAAATGTAGACAAAAGGTAAAACATACTATTTTTCTGATTTTTTTTTAGATAAGACTTGATAATTAGTATTATATGTATTATTGGGACTATTGTCCTCATCTTCATTTTTATCTGTACAACGTTTTGACCCATGTGTTCTCCAGACTTCTTCATGTATTTTTTGTCGAACACAGGAACTTTCTCGGAATCCGATGAGAATCGGACTCACTAACAATGGTCGGCAAATCTAGCGTTCTAATCATTACACCACGTGAGATGCCCAACTATATATTGTAAAGTTATTTACTAAGCTTAGATTAGATGTGTTACACGATCAGAAGTATGGGGCGCCCAATGAGAATCGAACTCACTAAAAATGGTCGGCAAATCTAGCTTGCTAACCATTACATCACATGAGGTTCCCCTTAAAGCATTATATAACAGCATACCAAAGCCATGTACCATTTATTTAGAGCAGAGAATAGCTACCAAATTTCCAAAATGAAAAAAATATTTTTAAAATAAAAGATCACGGATCCTGTCAAAATGCAGACATGAAAATAAATTTCTACTATGTTATTAACAACTAATTACAAGTATCGGTATTTCATGATCAATTTTGTTTTCAGTAATATTAAACTATACAAAAAGCAACTTAAATAATAATGGGATGTAGATTAAGTAAGATGTCACGATGAGGAAGGACTAGAACGTGTGAGAGTTAATTGAGTTCAAACGAGAAAGACGATGAAATAGAGCTTTGATATATTGTTTCATTTTAACTCACCACAAAGAGTTGCCCTGCCAGGGAATTATTAGAGCGAATGAGATTTTTGATATATTTGTTTATTATATCCAAACTGATATGATTGGTTTAATAAACAACAACAACAACAACAACAACAACAAATAATAATAATAATAATAATAATAATAATAATAATAATAATAATAATAATAATAATAATAATAAGAAGAAGAAGAAGAAGAAGAAGAAGAAGTTCGTACCAAATGTAATTTATGCCCTTGGAACGGTTCCCAAATATCTGGAAAAGAATCTGGATGAATTGGAAATCAGAGGAAGAATAGAGACCATCTAAACTACAGCGCTGTTAGGATCAGCTAGAATACACAGAAGAGTCCTGGAGACCTGAGGAGCTTGCTGTCACTCATCTTCCTGTGAACCACCGGCTACCACAGATGTGAAAACCTCATAATAATAATAATAATAATAATAATAATAATGATAATAATAATATGACAGATGGACAAAGAGAAAAACAACAAAGACTAGAAAACAAAAATGGGAAGAAAAACAATTATATGGACACTTCAAACGACAAATCGAAGAGGTTGCACATGAAAAGATTTGGACATGGTTAAGAAAAGGAAACCTCAAAAGAGAAACGGAATCACTTATAATTGCTGCCCAAAATAATGCCATAAGGACAAACTATATAAAAGCGAAAATTGATAAGACCCAACAAAATAGTAAATGCAGACTTTGTGGTAATAGAGATGAGACTGTAAACCATATACTCTGCGAATGTAGCAAACTAGCACAACGAGAATACAAAACTAAACACGACTGGGTTGGGAAGGTGATCCACTGGGAATTATGCAAAAAAAAAAAAAATTTTTGACCCCACAACAAAATGGTATATGCATAAACCAGAATCTGTTCTTGAGAACGAAACGCATAAAATTCTCTGGGACTTTGAAATAAAAACGGATCACCTTATCCCAGCAAGAACACCAGACCTAGTGTTGATAAACAAAAAAAGAAAGAACTTGTCAACTGGTGGATTTTGCAGTGCCAGCAGATCACAGGGTGAAGCTAAAGGAAAATGAAAAAATGGACAAATATCTCGACCTTGCCAGAGAACTAAAAAAGTTATGGAATATGAAAGTGAAAGTGCCCATATCACACAAATCATACGTGTGAGGCGAACAAGACACTGCTGGAGAAGCAATGATGAACTCATAAGTGACGTTCATCTGTGGAAACCATCACATTGGAACGCCGGAGTAGGGTGACCAGCAAAGACGTACATAGACTAACTCTGCGCGGTACCGGATGCTTCGCAGAGGACCTCCCAAGGGCAATGAATCATAGGGACGGCTGGCGAGAGATTGGCATGGATATCCGTGCGGCTAGTGCGACATGATGATGATGATGGTGATGATATATATATATATATATATATATATATATATATATATATATATATATATATATATATACTATTTTTCTCTCATAGACGACGATGCCTCATTACTTGTCGCCGTTATCTTGTCTCTGGTGATAATAATGTCCCTCGCGATTAATGTTGCTTTTGCTTAATTGTTTATATTAAACAGACTGAAATAGATAGATAGATAGATAGATAGATAGTGAACAGACTGAAATAGATAGATAGATGAATAGATATTAAACAGACTGAGATAGATAGATAGATAGATAAATAGATAGATAGATAGTGAACAGACTGAGATACATAGATAGATGAATAGATATTAAACAGACTGAGATAGATAGATAGATAGATAGATAGATAGATAGATAGTGAACAGACTGAAATAGATAGATAGATGAATAGATGTTAAACAGACTCAGATAGATAGATAGATAGATAGATAGATAGATAGATAGATAGATAGATAGTGAACAGGCTGAAATAGAAACATAGATGAATAGATATTAAACAAACTCAGATAGATAGATAGATAGATAGATAGATAGTGAATAGACTGAAATAGATACATAGATGAATTGATATTAAACAAACTCAGATAGATAGATAGATAGATAGATAGATAGATAGATAGTGAACAGACTGAGATACATAGATAGATGAATAGATATTAAACAGACTGAGATAGATAGATAGATAAATAGATAGATAGATAGTGAACAGACTGAAATAGATACATAGATGAATAGATATTAAACAAACTGAGATAGATAGATAGATAGATAGATAGTGAACAGGCTGAAATAGATACATAGATGAATAGATATTAAACAAACTGAGATAGATAGATAGATAGATAGATAGATAGATAGTGAACAGACTGAGATACATAGATAGATGAATAGATATTAAACAAACTGAGATAGATAGATAGATAGATAGATAGATAGTGAACAGACTGAAATAGATAGATAGATGAATAGATATTAAACAGACTCAGAGAGATAGATAGATAGATAGATAGATAGATAGATAGATAGATAGTGAACAGGCTGAAATAGATAGATAGATGAATAGATATTAAACCAACTCAGATAGATAGATAGATAGATAGATAGATAGTGAACAGACTGAGATACATAAATAGATGAATAGATATTAAACAGACTGAGATAGATAGATAGATAAATAGATAGATAGATAGTGAACAGACTGAAATAGATAGATAGATGAATAGATGTTAAACAAACTGAGATAGATAGATAGATAGATAGATATATAGATAGATAGATAGTGAACAGACTGAAATAGATAGATAGATGAATAGATAGTAAACAGACTAGATAGATAGATAGATAGATAGATAGATAGATAGATAGTGAACAGACTGAAATAGATAGATAGATAGATATAGAGATAGATAGATAGATAGATAGATAGATAGATAGATAGATAGAATAGATATACATAGATAGATAGATAGATAGATAGATAGATAGATAGAGACAACAGACTGAGATAGATAGATAGATAGATAGATAGATAGATAGTGGACAGACTGAAATAGATAGATAGATAGATGAATAGATATTAAACAGACTGAAATAGATAGATAGATAGATAGATAGATAGTGAACAGACTGAAATAGATGAATAGATATTAAAGTGAATTGATTTGCCCTTAAATGCCCTGAAAGGGGTTACTATACCATAAAACAAAACCACTAACCCATCTATGTATCCCTGTTCATAGCTATCCTCTTTCTATCAAATCAAAATTAAGAGACAATGAAAATTGTGTAAGCAAAAACAATTAACTCTTCAGACCAATGAAAAATTAGGTGTTTTCAAAAAGTATCAAGACTGAAACTGTATTTGTTGTGAGGTGTGGTTTTGTATTCTTTGTTGTAGTAGTAGCAGTAATTCTTCGAGCGTAACCGTAGCTCATAGGTCTCAGCTTCTCATAGCTAATTCCTCTCAGTCCTCTAAACTGTCTATATATCTCCTGTTGTAATGCACATATGTAAAGGATTATACGCTCATTAATATAATACAAACCAACCAACCAACACAAGAGACATTTATTTTGGGATATATCAAGGATTTATCAAAGATGGGTTTTTTTTTCTAAATATGTTAGAGTCGTTCAATTCTATTTTTACACTAACCGTCCAAAAACGACAGTGCGCCCAATAGTATATAAAAAAAAACAACCAACTAGCACAAGAGACGTTTATTTTGGGACATATCAAAGGATTTATCAAGGATGTTTTTTTCCCTAAATATCTTAGGGTTGTTCAATTCTATTTTTACACTAACCTTCCAAAAAAACGACGGTGCACCCATTAGTATATAAGAAAACAACCAACCAACACAAGAGACGTTTATTTTGGGACATATCAAAGGATTTATCAAAGATGTTTTTTTCCCTAAATATCTTAGGGTTGTTCAATTCTATTTTTACACTAACCGTCCAAAAAACGACCGTGCGCCTATTAGTATATAAGAAAACAACCAACCAACCCAAGAGACGTTTATTTTGGGACATATCAAAGGATTTATCAAATATGTTTTTTTCTAAATATGTTAGGGTCGTTCAATTCTATTTTTACACTAACCGTCCAAAAACGACGGTACGCCCATCAGTATATAAGAAAACGACCAACCAACACAAGAAACGTTTATTTTGGGACATATAGAATGATGTATCAAAGATGTTTTTCTAGCTATGTTAGGGTCGTTGAAACAAGGACCATATCTACATCGTCATCTCAAGTGTTTGGTAACTTTCCCATTCCAATTTAGCTATATCCTCTAGGAGGAAACAGATCATTATTAGTGTGGTTTAAAGAAGAATTTATTCAGTCCCAAATTTTTACACTAACCGTCCAAAAACGACGGTGCGCCCATCAGTATATAAGAAAATAACCAATCAACACAAGAGACGTTTATTTTGGGACATATCAAAGGATTTATCAAAGATTTTTTTTTTCTAAATATGTTAGGGTAGTTCAATTCTATTTTTACAATAACCGTCCAAAACCGATTATACGCCCATTAATATAATACAAACCAACCAACCAACCAACACAAGAGACATTTATTTTGGGACATATCAAAGGATTTATCAAAGATGTTTTTTTTTCTAAATATGTTAGGGTCGTTCAATTCTATTTTTACACTAACCGTCCAAAAACGACGGTGCACCCATCAGAATATAAGAAAACAACCAACCAACACAAGAGACATTTTTTGGGACATATAAAATGATTTATCAAAGATTTTTTTTTCTAAATATGTTAGGGTCGTTCAATTCTATTTTTACACTAACCGTCCAAAACCGATTATACGCTCATTAAT
Source organism: Doryteuthis pealeii (assembly GCA_023376005.1). Taxonomy (NCBI): domain Eukaryota; kingdom Metazoa; phylum Mollusca; class Cephalopoda; order Myopsida; family Loliginidae; genus Doryteuthis; species Doryteuthis pealeii. Next base: position 30,537,856 of record CM042173.1, on the reverse strand, counting down.
ATAATACAAACCAACCAACCAACACAAAAGAGATTTATTTTGGGACATATAAAATGATTTATCAAAGTTGTTTTTTTCTAAATATGTCATGGTATAACCCGTCGGTCGCTCCCGAGCTAAAGGGCTCACAGAATCTCCGAAATTGGCCGTCAAGATCGGATTTTCTGCATCAACCACGGATTGCAGGGTATCTATATTTGCTGGAAATCTAGCCGAATGCCCCACGTTGTGCTAAGATCTCAAACGACTAGAAATCCGCTATAGAAACTGATTTCCGAGGTTAATGGCGTCCGATTGGTCACACACAAAAAAGAATAACGAATCTTTTCTTTTTAAAAAAATCAACAACATTTATATTCGAAAATATAAGAATACAAATAATTACTTCTCAAGGTTGGTGGGAGTGATGTGCCCGTAATTAAATACTTCTGGTCTTCTGCAAAGTATTGTGCAAAACAGTTCGTAAGTTGACTAAGTTTTCAAAATGGTCTTAGCTGAAGTCAGTTACTCTCGGCTCTCAGTATTGCGTTAATCTTGTCAGCTAGCCCGACTCTCAAGCGATCACAACTTCATCTGCCCGTTTGGCCTCATCTGCCTATTCGGCCTCTTCTGCTCCTCAAGCCAAAAACGTCTGAGTTAAATAATACTTCGAACGGAACACTTTTATTTCCGGTCGGCATGAAAACATTGGGAATTTTTCTGCTCCACCCACCCAAGAAGGGTAACCGCCTTCCTCTTGTTCAACGAGCCAATCAAATTTACTTCCGCTCACCAATCTGGGTGCCATCTCTTCCGGCCACTTGAATGTTTTTTAAATACATTCGACTTTCTTTAATTTCGAATTTTAACAAGTTATCTCAATTCTCCAGCCATAGGGAAACATAAAAACAATAGATTCTCTTTAATCCTGGTTTCTTCATGTTCCGGTAATCTATAAAACAAGATTTATCTTTTCCCATGAGACTCAAGTCTGATCACATCAAAGGACTCGTCTAGGGACGCTTCTCTCACTTCTGGGAGTTCCGACCTACTTGAGATTTTACTACTGATATGGTCTGCCACCATCCGCCTTGACTCCCCGGTCGAGGTCATTTCAGGATCGCCCATCTGTTTTAAATCTACGGCCGAAGTCGGCCAGCGAGTTATATTTCCGTTTTTTTTCTTTCTTTCTTCTTCTATCTTCCAAACCTGAATCAGGTCACATCACTCCCTTCGCCTTTTGTCATTTACTTGTAAATGACATATCAACCCACCTACCAACTGGTAAGTTCAAAAAACAATTCATACATAAGGTTTCTACTAATCATGCAGTAGAACAGAAAACGTCTTTACTTCTTCCTTGATCATGCAATTGTTCCAGTTCTTTCTCAGTTTTTTTTTGTTCATATTAATTTTCTTTCTACTAATCATGCAGTAGAGTTTTTCTTCTTTTAAATGTTCTTTTTATGCAGTAAGATATAATTCAAACAGAGCTCTCAGCGCTCCTTACCAATTACTCAATCCAATCCGTAGATTATGTTCAGAATACCAACACATGTAATATATGTGTACACACACGCACACACATATTTAGCAACAAGCCTTTGCTTTAACAGCAGCCTTCAGTCCTTCGTCAAGAGTTTTTTTTTTTTTTTTTTTGTATCAATCATTGGCAATGGTTCATTTGAGTTTCCCTTGCCTTCCACAGAGACACCTAGTGGGTTTCCCTCCTTGCTCTCACACACACCTGCCAGTGCTCTTTTCCTACTTAATACTTTCCTACGTCTTTTCAACAAGAATACTGCTGATAGTATCATCACTATGATCAGCCAAATTCCTATCATAACCGACCAGTTTATCACCATCCCCGACGTTCCCTTCCACACTGAATTCGATGTCCCTACTGAACTTAACTTATCCTGTAACTGGTCTAAATCAATCCTCTCAACTGGCCCTAAAAGGTTAGGTATCTTTCTTAACGTGGCCTCAGAAAATCCTTCACTAGGGTTGTCCACACCTTCACCTAATCGCTAATATTGGTCCCCAATAAGTTAAAAATTGATTCTTTTTTTTTCCTGAAACTTCTCTTTGTATAACTCTAGTATACACAACTTACGATTATCCATTACATATATGGGACTCACAGAGTCGCAAGTTCCTAAGACATCACTTTTACACCTTATTGCTTCTACCTCTGACAACAGCAGGAATTCTAGTCGAACCAAGCTCAAAACGAGAAATTCAGTTTCAATTTTATATCGAGCAACTACTCCAAGTGTCTGGTCTACCCGGGGTTATGGGAGATGTCAATTCATCACCTGATATCTTTCAAAAATACTATCTCTATCCAGTAGGGGAACGGATAACAATACCAACAGTCTATCATCTTCTAAAACAAGTAACACAGCCTAAGGCACTATAATACATCCACAATTCTTTAGTAGGGTCAACTGGCAATCTCAAATGATGAGAGAGCCCTGCCCGTATACCTACGAGAATACTTCTAAGACGACCAGTTACCATAGAGGCCTCCTGCTCCAAGAAATCTAACAACCTTAGATACTTATCATCATCCGAATTTCTCTCAGTGAACTTTTCTTCTATTTTTCCAAGTTCGGAAATTCCTTCACCAATTTGGTCGATATCTCCCCATACGGCCCTATGTCTATCACTATCAGCCACCTTGATCTGGCTATGATCACCTCACTCGTTTTATTCATCCTTAAAAGAGACGAGTGAGTCTCCTATTTTACTTATAGGTAACCAACACTAGTATTTCTATCAATTCATACAGATATCTATCTCTTCGGTTACCTACCCTAATGCTTGGTGAATTCAGTCTCAAAATATCCGCGAGCACCACCCCCGCATGGGGGCCCTTCCACACGAACGGCAGCACACGCGAACAACCCAAGACATTATTCACTTTTCCATTACCTTCTTATCTACTCATTGTTGGGGCCAGCACTACTCTCCTTGAGGTTTCAACGCCTGTGCTCCCCCGTATCCTCAATTTGAGTGGCAACTCAGGCTCACTCTCTACACTTTCTTCTTTTCCAAGTCTCTCTCGTAGTTGGGAGATAGGAACTACTTCCTCTCCCTCACCTTTACTTGCGACTATCTTTCTGGGCGGACATTTTACATCCTTCTTGGCTAGTATTCCTACTACCTTTTCTTCACCGCCCCCTGGGGACACCTCTACCCCACCCACTGACAACATTGGGGGGTTAAACGTCAACTGTGCCCTATTTCGTCCAAGCCAGTCTCTCCCTAAAATTATCTCGTTGTGCAAACCAGGCACTACATACAGCTTGTGGTTCTTTTCCATCCCACCTACTCTCAATGGTAGCCATGTCATACCTAACACTGTCAACTTTTCACCACTAGCCTGACTAATACTTAGGTCCGATTTCTTAAATTCCCTCCGGGTCTTCAGGCGATCATAAACGACCCTACTGATCAATGACACGGACACCCCAGAGTCAATTAAAGCTTCTACTTTAATTTTCCCTAATCTAACTCTACAGGTCAGTTGTTTCTCCCCAGTTAAGAGCGAGAATACCTGAGCCTTTCCTTCTGACTTACGTTTTCTCCAGCCCTGCATCTTTCCAGACCTTGGGACTGGCAACAGATATCCTTCATTATCTGTTCCTACCTCAGAGTCACAACTCTCCGACTCTACCTTACTTTTTCTTGCTATCTTCTTTCCTTTACTCCAGCCCCGTGTCTTTCCAGACATTGGGACTGACAACAGATAATTTGCATTATCCGTTCCTGCCTCCGAGTCACAACTTTCCGACTCTATCTTACTTTCTGTTCCACTAAAACAGTATTTGCTAATGTGGCCCAATCTAAAGCACTTCCAACACTTCGTTTTATACCCAGTCCTGTTTTCTCTTCTTCGCCTGGGACAGGACTTCTTAACGTGACCTAACTGATCACAAACCCAGCACTTCCTATGAGGACAGTTGGCAGACATATGGCCTGGTTGTCCACAGTTCCAACATCTAAATCTTATCGTTCTAATTGGGGCCACCCTGGTCCTAATTACTCTGGTTGTTCCATAGGCCTTTCCCTGATTTCTTGGGACAGCTTTGGGACTAGCTACTGGAGATTCTTTAGGCCTATCCTTATCTCGTCCATCCCACCCAGCTTCATGTCTATTTCTACCTGTTGGACACTCTACGGACCTATGTCCTTCACCCTTACAGGTCCAACAAACCGTCCTGTTATGTCTCGGTGGGGGATTATGAAATCCACGCCACACTGACCATGTTTCACGCCTGGGGTCTATTTCTTCCTCCCAATCTTCACTTACTTCTTGGAGTATTCTCCGTCCCCCTCTTGGACCTGGGACCCTTCTTTCCCAAATATTTCTCGCTCCTTCCTGAATCCTTTCCTGAGCTTGGCTCTTTCTAATTCGAGATCGATCCCAGAATCTCTCTCCATCTCGGGCTAGCTCTAACGCATGGGCCAACCTGGCCGGTCTCCCACGAAGTATCTCATTTCTCACTTCGTCGTCCTGTAAGGCATCTACATATAGATCCACCAGCTGGGCCTGGATCACCTTACATCCCCGAGCCGCCTCCTCCGGGTAGGCAAGCAACGCCAATTCGGTCGCTCTCTCACCTAACTCTGAAGGAGTTTCCCCAGACTCCTGCTTCAGCCTAAGTAACTTCCTATTTGCCTCTATCTCGGTCCGAACACTAGCATACTTTTCTATCACTCTATTTTTCAATTCTTCCCACCCTAAACCGGGACTTTCTTCAATCCATCTTCTTATGGATTTCGAAACCGGTCCCGCTGTTGACTCAAATGCTAACAGCACCGATTCTCTATCTGATAGTCCATAGATCAATTTCTTTTTTTCTATCGACTCTATCCAGTCTTGCAGTCTGGTAGAATCGCCCTTAAACACTGGCACTCGCATCCCACCTAATATCCTATGAAGGTTTCCTCTTCCTAATCCACCCTCATCAGCTTCCTGACACCCCCTATTCAAACTATCTTGAGACCCGCTCATACTCATTATACTCAAAAACACTGGCAAGAGATATATGACAACAAGAAAAAGGGAAAAACCAAAAGAGTGTCCTACCTTTAAATGATCCTTGCCTCCTCAGTTTCTGGGTTGCTGGTTCTCTCAGAATTATTTTTTTTTAAGTCAAATTGACTAGAGTCTCTTTTGTTTTTCTTTTAAAAACTGTCGTCTCGTTCAAAGCTCCTGGGTTCCTGGGTCTCAACGTTTCAGCGTCCTTGCTGTCTGGGTTCCTGGGGTGGTTTCTTCTTGGGTTTTTTTTTCTCTGTGGTCACAGTCCGGTCGAAAAATCCTGGGTCATTAAGGCACCAAATATAACCCGTCGGTCGCTCCCGAGCTAAAGGGCTCACAGAATCTCCGAAATTGGCCGTCAAGATCGGATTTTCTGCATCAACCACGGATTGCAGGGTATCTATATTTGCTGGAAATCTAGCCGAATGCCCCACGTTGTGCTAAGATCTCAAACGACTAGAAATCCGCTATAGAAACTGATTTCCGAGGTTAATGGCGTCCGATTGGTCACACACAAAAAAAATAACGAATCTTTTCTTTTAAAAAAATCAACAACATTTATATTCGAAAATAAAGAATACAAATAATTACTTCTCAAGGTTGGTGGAGTGATGTGCCCGTAATAAATACTTCTGGTCTTCTGCAAAGTATTGTGCAAAACAGTTCGTAAGTTGACTAAGTTTTCAAAATGGTCTTAGCTGAAGTCAGTTACTCTCGGCTCTCAGTATTGCGTTAATCTTGTCAGCTAGCCCGACTCTCAAGCGATCACAACTTCATCTGCCCGTTTGGCCTCATCTGCCTATTCGGCCTCTTCTGCTCCTCAAGCCAAAAACGTCTGAGTTAAATAATACCCGACCGGAACACTTTATTTCCGGTCGGCATGAAAACATTGGGAATTTTTCTGCTCCACCCACCCAAGAAGGGTAACCGCCTTCCTCTTGTTCAACAGCCAATCAAATTTACTTCCGCTCACCAATCTGGGTGCCATCTCTTCCGGCCACTTGAATGTTTTTTTAAATACATTCGACTTTCTTTAATTTCGATTTTTAACAAGTTATCTCAATTCTCCAGCCATAGGAAACATAAAAACAATAGATTCTCTTTAATCCTGGTTTCTTCATGTTCCGGTAATCTATAAAACAAGATTTATCTTTTCCCATGAGACTCAAGTCTGATCACATCAAAGACTCGTCTAGGGACGGCTTCTCTCACTTCTGGGAGTTCCGACCTACTTGAGATTTTACTACTGATATGGTCTGCCACCATCCGCCTTGACTCCCCGGTCGAGGTCATTTCAGGATCGCCCATCTGTTTTAAATCTACGGCCGAAGTCGGCCAGCGAGTTATATTTCCGTTTTTTTTTCTTTCTTTCTTCTTCTATCTTCCAAACCTGAATCAGGTCACAATGGTCATTCAATTCTATTTTACACTAACCGTCCAAAAACAACGGTGCGCCCATCAGTAAATATAAAAAAACAACCAACCAACACAAGAGACATTTATTTTGGGACATATCAAAAGAATTGATCAAAGATGGTTTTTTTCTAAATATGTCATGGTCGTTCAATTCTATTTTTACACTAACCGTCCAAAAACGACGGTACGCCCATCAGTATATAACAAACCAACCAACCAATACAAGAGACGGTCATTTTGGGACATTATAGAATGATGTATCAAAGATGTTTTTCTAGCTATGTTAGGGTCGTTGAAACAAGGACCATATCTACATCGTCATCTCAAGTGTCTGGTAACTTTCCCATTCCACTTTAGCAATATCCTCTGGGAGGAAACAGATCATTATTAGTGTTGTTTAAAGATGAACTTATTCAGTCCCAAAGAGGATGTTGTTGATTTAGTTCTCCGAACCTCATTACAAACCCGCCCATCGCCCAATAATCTGCCGACAGCAAAGTAACAACTCGCTGGTTTTGTTTTTCTTTTATTGCGACAATCGCATTTACATTTTCAGCTTGAATGGATGGATAATATGAATGTCAACCGGACAGAATATCATATTCATTTTTTTATTTGTTTTGTTTTACCGCATATTAACCTCGGTGGGTCATTTAATGCCGATAAAGTTTTGAAATAAATCAATTCTTAATGGATAATACAATTTTTTTATAAATACATTTTTCTATTTAACCCATAGATGGGACCCTAATAGGTACTACCACTCCAGGACAGAGTGGACCAGGGAGCAATGGGGATGAAGAGGTGCTCCACATTCCCCAAACCTCTAAAACTGGAACCTCACCATCAGATAGAGTTTAATGTCATTCCCAGGACATGTAGACCCGCAGCCACCGCCTTCTAGCACCCATATGATAAAAAGGGGTTTGGGCTTGTCATAAGGGCAATAGGGTTGGGAAAATCATATAGGTGCTAGGGCTTGACGTGACCAGCCGATTGATCGGAGGGGGCCTCTACGACCGCCCGTCTAGCCCAAGATAGGACCAAAGTGGAGTATTGCATGTCATGAACGGCTCATCCACCTGGGTTTTATCCTTAAGCATCACGGGTCGCCACCTACGACCAACAGGTGGCCCCATTGGGGGAGTCTTACCCCTCTTCGGAGGTGCAGTAAGTGCATTCTAACGCCCCACCGACAGGGCGGTCATTTTTTATCAATACATATATAAAGGGTAGTCTGTGTGTATGTATGTCCGGAGGAAAGTATAAAAATAAAGCTATTGTAGGGGATTATCTTCCCTTTGCCTGGAAGAAGTTATCTTCTCGCTGCGTTGCCGTTTGTTCCCACTAGGGACCTCTGGTATTTAAGCGCCTGATTTGAACTGTCTTCCTCTTTTAGCTGGATCTTCTTCAACGAACTGATATGGGGCTAGAGTCTATCTAAACCCCCTTCTGTGGGGCTGTTGGCCCCCTCCTTACATTACTGTAAGTCTTTATAAAGCATGGACTATCCTTAGTTCCATGTATGTAACATTTATATCTTACGTACATTTTGGTATCTTGTTGTACCTAAATATTGTATATGTATTTACATGTTCTATTCTCCTGTACATTATGTATCTTATCGTTTCCATGTACTGTTATATATATATTAAATGTTTTGTCTCACAACGTGTCGGAATTAGGGGCCGGGTTAGCTCAGTCGGTAGAGCGTTCAGCTAGAAACCACAAGGTTCCTAGTTCGATACCGGTCCTCGCCAACTCAGCGTATGAGTAGCACAGGGATCTGTGCGGTATAGTAAGGAGCTGATGGTAGGTGTGGCGCTCCACCTCAGATGCTAAAAATAATCTCCTTGGTCTAGCGCTATTGAAAAAGGGGTAGACTCCCTCGCTGACTGGCTGATACCGACTTTAGGCCGCCCTGTCGACTTTACTTGCTTTTTTAATTAACTTTGAATCTTACACTATTAACAACAAAGTAAATATATATACACACTCACTATCACCAGATCTTGATTTTTTAGCAAAAATAATGAGATTTGATTTATATTCAAATATAATTAAAAAATGAAATTTGAATGATAACAGCATGCAATTTATTTATTTTATTTATTTATTTTTTGGCATTTAGTATTTAAAATCATCACCATGTTTGCGCACGCATCACGGATATCCATGGCAACTCTCGCCAAACTTCCCTATCCCTCATTGCCCTGGGAGGTCCTCTGCGCAGCATCCCGATCCTCGCATAGTTGGTCAATGTAGGTCCTTACTGGGCGTCCTACGTTAGCATGTCCATGTGTTGGCTTCCACAGGAGAACGTCGCTTATGAGCTCGTCCCGGCTCCTCAAGCAGTGTCTTGCATGCCTAGTCCATCTCACCCGGATGGTTTGTGAGATAGGGGTAGGTGACCATAATAGTTGCTTCTTTGTGGGGTGCTGCTTCCACGACTTGTTCAGGGCTGCACGCAATATTTTTGTGCAGGTTCAATCTATCTTATTCTCTAGGCGCTTTGTTAGGGTTCAGGTGGGTGCAGCCATACAGCAGTACTGACATAACCACAGCCTGGAAGAATTGTCGCTTTAGCTTGTCAGTGAGATCGGATTTTCCATATGACTGATAATTTTTCTGTGGCCGACCATGCCTTTCCTATTCGTGTATTAACATAAAATAGTAGACATTCATGTTTCTTTTTAGGAATGGCTGGAACAACGCAAGGTCGTTTTACTTAGGGAATTTAATGGTCTCTCCGTGAGGATCCATCTCGCGATTAATAATAATAGATCTGCGAAACTACTTTTTTTAAAAATTTTCCCGCATCTACCAATGCGATGCTAGTTTTCTGGAAAAATCTTCGGTTTATTAAACTTTAATGTAACTAGCAAATATATGCACCCTCCGGGTGCTAGTATTTAAGTTTTAATATAATAAAATATCATGTTAAATTAGAAAGACTAATGAAACTGAATAAGAATGCAGATAAAAAGGTTTGGAACAGAGGGGGTATGATTGAAAAAATAGAACAACTTTGAAAGTAACTCCTTATCATTTTCCATTACTCCCCTTTTTCATTGGTACATTTTCTAATTTAACTATCTAGTTAAAATAGGAAGTAAAGAATAATATTAGTTATTTCTTCTTATTAATGGATTCTTTTAAGATTTATCCCCGAGATTTTTGCTCATATTCAAAAAGATAAAACCAAACAATTAGAAATCAATAATACTAAGCATATATTTATTAAAATCAAGTTTTTAATATCAATATGCAAATAGCCTTCCCATTCACACTATAATCTGCTATTTTGTTGTATATATAAATACAATTGCGTGTTATTAGTATGTAGATATGGTCCAACAGTCTTAATGATGTAAACAATTTTACAATAATTGAGGTTTAAAATAAAATAAATCATGGAGAATGTGAATGTAAATAACGAAGGGAATTTGTGATTTGTATAGTAATATAGTTTCGGTTACAGACAGAAAAACACACAATCTCCATTATAAAGATATAATTATGTTAAATTGAGTTGCTGTTATTTTTCATTAGTTAACATTGTATACTGAACACTTGACCATGTTCTGTCAGTTGCTACGGAATGTATTAGGTCGCTATGTCTTTTTTTGTCTGGTGACTGGACGCTAGTCAAAACCTTCCTGTAAAGAGCAAGTATGATGTTCATTCTACCAGAAATAAGAACGGGTCCATGACTTATTGAGTGATGTTTTACTAGCAAGACCTGTGGATATACCGCAGTATGATAATGCAATTATATATATATATATATCTATAATTTATATATATATAATATGAAATAAAGTCACCACAGACACGTGTTTCAGCATTTCATGCCTCTTCAGTGTGGCTAGACACAACTGCCTTGGTAGGGTCGAACTCAGACTGACGCACATGGTAGTCCGAATATCTTATCCCCCTCGCCCACTGACAGCTGATGCGGGAACTGGTGTTTTTAAAACTATAAGTACATAGAATGTATTTTTCGGTCACTGACAGATTCAATATTTCCGGAGAAATGATCATTGTAAGGGAAGACAGCCTAATGGTTAAGGTACCGGACTGAACCCAACGATCGATTTCAATTCCGGCTGTAGGTAGCTTACAGAATGTCTAGCCACACTGAAGAGACTTGATTAGTCAAAACACGTGTCTGTGGTTGACCCTATATATATATGGTCATATATTAACTTATTATAATATATATATATAGGGCCATCCACAGACACGTGTTTCGACTTATCAAGCCTCTCAGTGTGGCTAGACATTTTGTAAACTACCTACAGCTAGAAATTGAAATCCGATCGGTTGGGTGTCAGTCGCGTACCTTAACCATTAGGCTGTCTTCCCTTACAGAATGGGCAGGGGGATTTTAACTGTTTTTAATACACACATCGCTTGTGTGTAGAGGCCGTCACAAGAGTTGCTCCATTCCTTATATAGAAGCGTTGCGTTGTACATATATATATATATGTGTGTGTGTGTGTGTGTGCGTGTGTGTGTGTGTGTGTGTGTGTGTATGTGTGTGTGTTAATATTTGCTTCTCTGTGGGTATGATATGTTTTGTCTATTTGGATCTAATTACAAAGCTGTATGATAAACAAAATCTTTTTGGTTTTCCATTCAAGTCAGTAAAATATTTTTTATACTATTCATGACTTTTGAACACCGGCATAGAAGCTGGCCGTAAAAAAACACCGGCTTCATTAGATGAAGCCAAGTTAGTTTTATTGGAAGCTCTCCGGGCAACTATTTAATCAGGGTTCTTAAATTTTAAGGGTAATCCTTTTCCTCCCAGCAGCCTCGGATCTTTTGATTGCAATCTGGTCCTCAATTGAGGGAGATATATTTATGCTGTCGTATGCCATGGACAACTATATACTACAGAAGAACTCAAATTGATCACTATGTTATATACCCCCTAATAATTATTTCGCACTTTCCTCGCGTCTGCTTTCTAGTTAAACTATTCACACGTCTCCAGCAAAAAATAACCCAACAAGGGTTGACATGCCGTAAAATCCAACCAACCAAACACCCAACCAACTACCACTATATGAAAAGAGGGAAGGAAATATCTTTATATGAACCGCGAAGGGATAGGTATTTTTTTAATTAAATGAACATTAAATTTTTATACGTCTTTTATTAGGTAGTCTTATTTATTTCGTCTCTCTTTCTTACCGCCCTGAGGGCTGGGGCGTTAGAATGCACGGACTGCACCTCTGGAGGGGTAAGACTCCCCCAATGGGGCCACCTGTTGGCCGTGGGTGGCGCCCGTGATGCTTAAGGATAGAGCCCAGGTGGATGAGAGCAGTTCATGACATGTAATACTCCACTTTGGCCCTTACTTGAGCTAGACGGGCGTCGGAGAGGCCCCTCCGATCAATCGGCTGGTCACGTCAAGCCCTAGCACTATATGATTTTCCCAACCTATTGCCCTTATGGTAAGCCCCAACCCCTTTTTATCATATGGGTGTGAAGGCGGTGGCTGCGGGTCTACATGTCCTGGGAATGACGTTAAACTCTATCTGATGGTGAGGTTCCAGTTTTGGAGGTTTGGGGAATGTGGAGCACCCCTTCATCACCAATTGCTCCCTGGTCCACTCTGACCCGGAGTGGTAGTACCTGTTAGGGTCCCATCTATGGGTTAAATAGAAAAATGTATTTATAAAAAAATTGTATTATCCATTAAGAATTTGAGCTATTTCAAAACTTTATCGGCATTAAATGACCACTGAGGTTGATATGCCTTAAACAAAACAAACCAATCTCTTTCTTATTTCATCATTTTCCAGAGAATGCGACGTAAATAACTAAGGGAATTGTGACATGGGTACTGATATAGTTTTGGATACTAACTGACTTACAATCTTCATTTTGCTCAGCAAATAATATACACCTCCGGTGCAAGTATTTAGTTTTAATGTAATAAAATATTAATATTAAATTAGAAAGGCTAATGGAACTAAATAAGAATGTAAATAAAAGATTTGAAACAGAGGTGGGTATAATCGAAAATTAGAACAACTGAAACTTACTCTTCCATCACTCTCGTCTTTCATTGTTATTTTTTCTAATTTAAGTATTTAGTTAAAAGAGGAAGTAAAGAATAAAATGACAGTTATTTTTTCTTGTTAAAGATTTCATTTAAGATCTATTGAAAAGATGTTTGTTTATATATTCATTATAAAACCAAACAATTAGAAATCAATAATACTAAGCACATATTTATTAAAATCACATTTTTAATATCAATATGCAAATTAGCTTTCCCATTCACACTGTAAACTGCTATTTGTTGTATATATAAATATAATTGCATGTTGTTAGTTTGTGGATATGGTTAACAGTATTATAATGTAAAACAATTTTATTTAATAATTGAGGTTTAAATAAAAATAAAATCATGGAGAATGTGATGTCAATAACTAAGGGAATTATGACTTGGAGTAGTGATATAGTTTGGTTACAAGACAGAAAAACACACAATCTCCATTATAAATAAGATTTAGATAAAAGCATTTAGTTACTATATGTCTTTTGAGGTAATATTTTTTTATTGCGCATTTCCTCGTGTCTGTCTTTCTTGTCTCATTATTTCACACAATTTTCGTGACGTAGAAACATTATGAGGATTTTTTTTAGTACAAAAAACTTGATCAGTCATTTAAAAAATTCGATTAGTATATCTTATAATCTTAATTTTATATGTTTAACATCAAAAATGACGCGTTGAAAAGCGATAAATAGATGAAAGGAATATAATAAAAAAAATTGATAAGAATTGACAAGGGATAATTTCATAAAAAAAAGTACAAGATAAAAATGCTACTTTTTCTCTGATAGTCAGACATTTAAAAATTTGGTGGAACTATATACTAAGCATAGCCAAGAGTATTAAACACAAATGAGACTATTGGAATTTCAGGGTGAAACTTGCCTTCTTTGGCGGAAGTCGTAGTAGTAGTAGTAAGTGTAGTAGGCGTAGCAGCAGGCATTGTTTCCTCTACATACTCAGTATTTATGGTTGACATGAGGAGCCAATCATGATTACCGAGAGGGGGGGACCCAAGATGTATGCATATTCATTACCCATATAATATATATATATATATATTATATATATATGAGTGTGTGTGTGTGTGCGTACATGATCAATAGACAATAAATGTATATATATATATATATATGAATATGTATGTATATATATACATATATGAATATATATATATATATATATATATAATATATATATATAATATCAAGACCCGATCAATGTATATTATATATATATAAATATATATATAACTAAATATACTAGCAAATATATACAGATATACCTCAAATTTAACTAATGCTCAAACTTTCAAAGTATAAGTGGTTATATATATATATATACTATATATATATATATATATATATATATATATTATATATATAATAATATATAATATAATGGCGCGTTGGCTAGTGGTTTAGTCGTGGAAAATGGAACCGTCGATTTGAGTTCAATTCCTAGACGAAGCTGTTGGCATTTCACATAGCGCTAATACCGCTTAGGAAAAGGTATGAATCCATATATTCTCCCTCCAGCTATGGGTTAAATTGTAGGGCAGACTGGGCCTTCAGCCTTGGGTAGGTAACAGTCTAGGAGAGGGATAACTGTGATTCAAAATTCCCTGCGGTCGGTCGTTGATTGGGTTTGTGGCATTCCTTGATGCACCATTTCTTTTCCTATCGACTGTGCCAAAAAGTGTGGATGGTCCAACACAAGCCTTTCCACACTATAAACAAATCCCTGTGCGGTGTTCATTGTATGTATAACCCTTATGCGTCGAAATCGACGAGAGAGTCCATATATATATATATATAGTATACACTAGTAGTCGTGTCATTTCAAATCACTGCTGATTAGCCAGCAGTCAGCGATTTTTTATTAGCAGCCAGCAACTATGCCACGATTATCTGCAAATCGTTTGATTTTTGTTTAATTAATCAATTATATCCCTTAATCTTTTTTGTTTAATTAATCAATTATATCTTAATTCAGTAAAAATTAATCCAAATTTATTTGTGTTTTTAGTTATAAGGATGTCAAGGTGTATGCAAGATTCGATCTGATAACATCTCTTTTCTGAATTATAAGTCGACAAACGTACATACAAACTTTATTTTATATAAATAGATGCAAGACGTATTTGCTGTTAGTAATTCCGTTTGCATTAATTTATTCGTTTGACTCAATTCCAAACATCGACTCAAATAACTTCTTTTTTTTTTTCTCTATTTCGCATTCGCATATTCTTAACACAGTTCTCTGTGCGGTAAATTACACCTCTACGCGGTATAAAATCACAAGAATTTGTAAACCATTTTTGGAAATTTTCGAGCCAGATAAAATAAAATATGAGAAAATAAAAAATAAAACAACAAAAGTTCTACCCTAGGATTCCAGTGGGGGAAAGCGAGCCAAAATTGAGCCAATTCTAAAAAAAAAATCGATTTTTTACTTATCTCCGTATTGCAGCCCAAAGTTAATATTTATTGTGGGCTGCTGGGGAACAGAACGGTTGGACCCATTTAAAAATCCATAAAATGTCTTTCAGTAAATCAGTTCTCAATGCACATTCCTATTTTTTTTTTTTTGTTTCTACTTTTATTTCTAACGCCGACACATGTTCGACAATTTTGAAACCATTGCTTTAATTATTCTAATAGAAATTTTCTAAAACATTGCTCTACGTTGGAAAAATATATCTATTAATAATCTAGCTAGTTTAGGTTTTTATTCTTATCTCCGGAGATGTAAAATTGATTTTTGAAAACATATGTCCTGAGGGGTGGGATAAAAAAATTCAAATGTCAGCCAAGTTTGTTACCCTAAGTAAAGTAAAATCATCAAATTTCATTAAGGATTAAATAAACAATTTGAAATGTAAACTTTAAATATGATTAAAATAAAACAAACTATATATAGTATATGAATACGCCAGTCTATCTATCCAAGTACTATCTATCTATCTATCTATCTAATCTATCCAATTATCTATCTATCTATCCATCGATCTATTATCTATCCAATTATTATCTATCTATCTTTTCTATCTATCTATCTATCCAATTATCTATCTATCTATCTATTATCTATCTATCTATCTATCCAATTATCTAACTATCCATCTATCCTTATCTAACTATCATACTATCCATCGATCTATCTATCTATCCAATTATCTAACTATCCATCTATCCAATTATCTAACTATTATCTATCCCATCGATCTATCTATCTATCCAATTAATCTATCTATCTTTCTATCTATCTAATCTATCTATTATGCTACTAGTCCTATCTATTCTATCTATCCAATTATCCCTAAAAACCTTTAATCCCAATCTTAAAATTCCCCCAATTTAATTCTTAACTTTAATCCATCTTTTATTTTCCCCCCCCAAATTCGAATTCATCTATCTATCCAATTATCTAACTATGCCATCTATCCAATTATCTAACATATATTATCCATCGATCCTATCTATCTATCCAATTTCTATCTACTATCTATCGAATTATCTATCTTCTATCTATCCAATTATCTAACTATCCATCTATCCATCGATCTTATCTATCTATCCAATTATCTTATCTATCACTCTTCTATCCAATTATCTAACTATCCATCCTATTCATCGATCTAACTATCTATCGCAATTGATCTATCTATCTATCCACTGCTATCCAATTATCTATCTATTCTATCCATCTATCTATCTATCTATCCATACTATCTATCTATCCATTATCTATCTATCTACTCTATCCATCATCGATCATCTATCTATCCATATCTCTCTATCCATCGATCTATCTATCTTATCTATCCATTAATCCGATCTATCTATCCATCGATCTATCTATCTAATCCAATTATCTTCTATCTATGTATCCAATATACATCTATCTTCTATCATCCAATTATCAAAAACACTATCAATCTTATCCATCGTCTAAATCTATCTATCCAATTATCTATCTATCTATCTATCTATCTATCTCTCTATCCAATGATCTACTGCTATCTATGCTATCTATCTGTTGTCTGTCTATTATCTATCTATCCAATTATCTATTCTAATCTATCCAAGTATCTATCTATTCTATCTATCTATCCAATTATCTATCTATCTATCTATCCATCGATCTATCTATACTATCCAAATATGTATTATAAAACAAAAACTATATATAGATATATAATACCAGTCATGTATTTATTAAAACTTGTTTTTAAGAAAACAAAAAACAGTTATACGGCCCCTGCCACATATCACCCAAACCATGCCGAGTAAGACGGCAGACGCGGACCAGTCTGGAGAAGCAATAGGACGAACTCATAAAGCGACGGTCCTTCTGTGGAAGTTCGACATGGACAAGCCCAGTGTGGGCGCCCACCAATAAAGAACGTACATGACCAGCTCTGTGTGGATACGGGATGCTTGCATAGAGGACCTCCGAGATGATAGTGATGGGACGGATGGAGAGAGATTGTCATGGATATCCGTGCTAAGAGCGTTACATGATGAATGATGATCTATTATCTATCTACTATCTATCTATCCAATTATCTAACTATCCATCTATCCATCGATCTAATCTATCATCTATCCAATTATCTATCTATCCATCTATCCATCGATCTTCTATCTATCCGATTATCTATCTATCTATCTTCTATATATATATCTATTCCAATTATCTATCTATCCATGCTAATCCACCGATCTAATTCTTATCCAATTATCTATATGTCTATCCATATTCTATATATCTAATCTATTCAATTATCTATATATCTATACATCTATTTATCTATCTATGCTATCGTAATTATCTATCTATCTATCCAATTATCTATCCATCGATCTATTTCTATCCAATTAATGCTATCTATCTACTATCGATCTAATCTATCTATCTTCCGATTATCTAATCTATCCATCTATTATGCGTATCTATCTATCTATCAAGTTATCCATCTATCTATCTATCCAATTATCTATCTTATCTATCATCCATACGATCATCTATCTATCCAATTATATCTATATATCTAGTCTATCTATCTATCTATCCAATTATCTATCTATCCATCTATCCATCTATCCATCGATCTTATCTATCTATTCCGATATCTATCTATTCTATCTATCTATCTATTCCATCCAATGATCTATCTATCTATCTATCTATTCAAATTATCAATCTATCTATCTATCTATCTATCCTATCCATTATCTATCTATCAATCCAATCTATCTATCAATATCTATTATCCATCGATCTATCTATCTATCTATCAATTATCTATCTATCAATCTATCTATCTATCTATCGTACTTCTATCCATCTATTATCTAATCTATCAATTATCATCTATCTATCTATCTATCTATCTTAATTATTCTATCCATCTATCCTACGATCGTATCTATCCAATATCTATTCTACATGAGAAATTGATGACTTCCAAGGGTCGAACCTTTTCATCTCCCGATTTTAATTACCCCGATTATTTTCTGCGAGAATTTAAAAGTTTTTTTTTTTTCATTTGTGACTAATTTTTTTTTTTTTTTTGTAAGATAAACGACTTTTTTCTTTAATGCGTGTTTTTGTAGGGCTACGACCGCAATCAAGTGCCCTCCATAGAAGCCTAAGCATAATTGCAGCCTGATTGGCGGCCTTTTAAGCTTCCTTATAGAATGTTAGGAACCAAACAATCGCTTAATTGGGTCGTTAGCCCTACAAAAACACGCATTAAAGAAAAAGTGTTATCTTACAAAAAAAAAAAAAAAAAATTAGTCACAAATGAAAAAAAAACAAAACTTTTAAATCTCGCAGAAAATAATCGGAGTAATTAAAATCGGGGATGAAAAGGTTCGACCTGGAAGGTCATCATTTTCTCATGTAGATAGATAATTGGATAGATAGATCGATGGATAGATGGATAGATAATTAGATAGATAGATAGATAGATAGATAGATAATTGGATAGATAGATAGATAGATGGATAGATAGATAACTGGATAGATAGATAGATAGATTGATAGATAGATAATTGGATAGATAGATAGATAGATCGATGGATAGATAGATAGATAGATAGATTGATTGATAGATAGATAATTGGATAGATAGATAGATAGATAGATAGATGGATAATTGAATAGATAGATAGATAGATAGATCATTGGATGGATAGATAGATAGATAGATAGATAGATAATCGGATAGATAGATAGATCGATGGATAGATGGATAGATGGATAGATAGATAATTGGATAGATAGATAGATAGATAGATAGATAGATAGATAATTGGATAGATAGATGGATCGATGGATAGATAGATAGATAGATAATTGGATAGATAGATAGATGGATAATTGGATAGATAGATAGATAGATAGATAGATGGATAGATAGATAATCGGATAGATAGATAGATAGATCGATAGATAGATAGATAGATAATTGGATAGATAGATAGATCGATGGATAGATAATTGGATAGATAGATAGATAATTCGATAGATAGATAGATAAATAGATGGATAGATATATAGATAATTGGATAGATAGATATATAGATAGATGGATAGACATATAGATAATTGGATAGATAGATCGGTGGATAGATGGATAGATAGATAATTGGATAGATATATATATAGATAGATAGATAGATAGATAATCGGATAGATAGATAGATCGATGGATAGATGGATAGATAGATAATTGGATAGATAGATAGATAGATCGATGGATAGATGGATAGTTAGATAATTGGATAGATAGATAGATAGATAGATAGATAGATCATCATCATCATGTAACGCTCTTAGCACGGATATCCATGACAATCTCTCTCCATCCGTCCCTATCACTCATCATTCTCGGGAGGTCCTCTATGCAGCATCCCGTATCCACACAGAGCTGGTCAATGTACGTCTTTATTGGTGGGCCCACACTGGCTTGTCCATGTGCTGACTTCCACAGAAGGACGTCGCTTATGAGTTCGTCCTTGCTTCTCCAGCTGTGTCCCGCGTGTCTTGTCCGTCTTACTCGGATGGTTTGGGTGATATGTGGCAGGTGGCCGTATAACTGTTTTCTTGTTTTTTAAAACAAGTTTTAATAAATACATGACTGGTATTATATATCTATATATAGTTTGTTTTATTTTAATACATATTGGATAGATAGATAGATCGATGGATAGATAGATAGATAGATAATTGGATAGATAGATAGATAGATAGATACTTGGATAGATAGATAGATAATTGGATAGATAGATAGATAGACAGACAGACAGATAGATAGATAGATAGATAGATCATTGGATAGAGAGATAGATAGATAGATAGATAGATAGATAATTGGATAGATAGATAGACCGATGGATAGATTGATAGTGTTTGATAATTGGATTGATAGATAGATAGATGTATAATTGGATACATAGATAGATAGATAATTGGATAGATAGATAGATCGATGGATAGATAGATCGATAATTGGATAGATAGATAGATAGATCGATGGATAGAGAGATAATTGGATAGATAGATAGATCGATGGATGGATAGATAGATAGATAGATAATTGGATAGATAGATAGATGGATAGATAGATAGATAGATGGATAGATAGATAGATAATTGGATAGATGGATAGATAGATAGATAATTGGATAGATAGTTAGATCGATGAATAGATGGATAGTTAGATAATTGGATAGATAGAGTGATAGATAGATAATTGGATAGATAGATAGATCGATGGATAGATGGATAGTTAGATAATTGGATAGATAGATAGATAGATAATTCGATAGATAGATAGATAGATAATTGGATAGATAGATAGATCGATGGATAGATATATAGTTAGATAATTGGATAGATGGATAGTTAGATAATTGGATAGATAGATAGATCGATGGATAGATGGATAGTTAGATAATTGGATAGATGGATAGTTAGATAATTGGATAGATAGATAGATAGATAGATAGATAATTAGATAGATAGATAGATAGAAAGATAGATAGATAATTGGATAGATAGATAGATCGATGGATAGATATATAGTTAGATAATTGGATAGATGGATAGTTAGATAATTGGATAGATAGATAGATCGATGGATAGATGGATAGTTAGATAATTGGATAGATGGATAGTTAGATAATTGGATAGATAGATAGATAGATAGATAGATAGATAGATAGATAATTGGATAGATAGATAGATAGAAAGATAGATAGATAATTGGATAGATAGATAGATCGATGGATAGATAGATAGATAATTGGATAGATAGATAGATAGATAGATAGATAGATACTTGGATAGATAGACTGGTATTATATATCTATATATAGTTTGTTTTATTTTAATACATATTTAAAGTTTACATTTCAAATTGTTTTATTTTTTAATCCTTTAATGAATTTGATGATTTTACTTACTTAGGGTACAAACTTGCTGACATTGAATTTTTTACTCCCACCCCTCAGGCAATATGTTTCAAAAATCAATTTTTACATCGTCCGGAGATAAGAATAAAAACCTAAACTAGCTAGATAAATAGATATATTTTTCAACGTAGAGCAATGTTTAGAAAAATTCTATTAGAATTAATTAAAGCAATGGTTTCAAATTGTCGAACATGTGTCGGGTTAGAAATAAAGTAGGAAACCAAAAAAAAAAAAATAGGAATGTGCATTGAGAACTGATTTTACTGAAAGACATTTTATGGATTTTAAATGGGTCTCACCGTTCTGTCCCAGCGCCACAATAAATATTAACTTTGGCTGCAATACGGAGATAAGTAAAAAATCGATTTTTTTTTTAGAATTGGCTCAATTTTGGCTCGCTTTCCCCCACTGGAATCCTAGGGTAGAACTTTGTTGTTTTTATTTTTTATTTTCTCATATTTTATTTTTTTATCTGGCTCGAAAACATTTCCAAAAATGGTTTACAAATTCTTGTGATTTATACCGCGTAGAGGGTGTATTTACCGCACAGAGAACCTGTTGTTAAAGATATGCGAATGCGAAGTAGAGAAAAAAAAAAGAAGTTATTTGAGTCGATGTTTGGAATTGAGTCAAACGAATAAATTCAATGCAAACGGAATTACTAACAGCAAATACGTCTTGCATCTATTTATATAAAATAAAGTTTGGTATGTACGTGTCGACTTATAATTCAGAAAAGAGATGTTATTCAGATTCGAAATCTTGCATACACCTTGACATCCTTATAACTAAAAAACACAATAAATTTGGTTATTAATTTTTACTGATTAAGGGATATAATTGATTAATTAAACAAAAAAGATTAAGGGATATAATTGATTAATTAAACAAAAATCAAACGATTTGCGATAATCGTGGCATAGTTGCTGCTGCTAATAAAAATCGCTGACTGCTGGCTAATCAGCAGTGATTTGAAATGACACGACTACTAGTGTATATATATATATATATATTATGGACTCTCTCGTCGATTTTCGACGCATAAGGGTTCATACATACAATGAACACCCGCACAGGGATTTGTTTATAGTGGTGAAGGCTTGTGTTGGACCATCCACACTTTTTGGCACAGTCGATAGGAAAGAAATGGTGCATCAAGGAATGCCACAAACCCAATCAACGACCGACCGCAGGAATTTTGAATTCACAGTTATCCCTCTCCTAGACTGGTTACCTACCCAAGGCTGAAGGGCCCAGTCTGCCCTACAATTTAACCCATAGCTGGAGGGAGAATATATGGATTCATACCTTTCCTAAGGGTATTAGCGCTATGTGAAATGCCAACAGCTTCGTCTAGGAATTGAACTCAAATCGACGGTTCCATTTTCCACGACTAACCACTAGCCAACGCGCTTCCATATATATATATATATATATATATATATATATATATATATATATATATATATATATATATATATATATATATAACACATTATAACTTTGAAAGTTTGAGCATTAGTTAAATTGAGGTATATCTGTATATATTGCTAGTATATATATATATATATATATATATATATATATATATATATACATTGATCGGGTCTATTGGATATATATATATATATATATATATATATATATATATATTCATATATGTATATATATACATACATATTCATATATATATATATATATACATTTATCTGGTCTATTGAATATGTACGCACACACACACACACTCATATATATATATATATATATATATATATATATATGGTGTAATGAATATGCATACATCTGGGTCCCCCCCTCTCGGTAATATGATTGGCTCGTGTCAACCATAAATACTGAGTAATGTAGAGGAACAATGCCTGCTGCTACGCCTACTACTACTACTACTACTACTACGACTTCCGCAAATGAGAAGGCAAGTTTCACCCTGAAATTCCAATAGTCTCATTTTGTGTTTAATACTCTTGGCTATGCTTAGTATATAGTTCCACCAATTTTAAATGTCTGACTATCAGAGAAAAAGTAGCATTTTTATCTTGTACTTTTTTTTATGAAATTATCCCTTGTCAATTCTTATCAATTTTTTTATTAATATTCCTTTCATCTATTTATCGCTTTCAACGCGTCATTTTGATGTTAAACATATAAAATTAAGATATAAGATATACTAATCGAATTTTTAAATGACTGATCAAGTTTTTTGTACTAAAAAAAATCCTCATAATGTTTCTACGTCACGAAAATTGTGTGAAATAATGAGACAAGAAAGACAGACACGAGGAAAGTGCGCAATAAAAAAATATTACTCAAAAGACATATAGTAACTAAATGCTTTATCTAAATCTTATTATAATGGAGATTGTGTGTTTTTCTGTCTGTAACCGAAACTATATCACTACTCAAGTCATAATTCCCTTAGTTATTGACATCACATTCTCCATGATTTTATTTTTATTTAAACCTCAATTATTAATAAAATTGTTTTACATTATTAATACTGTTAACCATATCCACAAACTAACAACATGCAATTATATTTATATATACAACAAAATAGCAGTTTACAGTGTGAATGGGAAAGCTAATTTGCATATTGATATTAAAAATGTGATTTTAATAAATATGTGCTTAGTATTATTGATTTCTAATTGTTTGGTTTTATTTTAATGAATATAAACAAACATCTTTTCAATAGATCTTAAATGAAATCTATTAACAAGAAAAAATAACTGTCATTTTATTCTTTACTTCCTCTTTTAACTAAATACTTAAATTAGAAAAAATAACAATGAAAGACGAGAGTGATGGAAGAGTAAGTTTCAGTTGTTCTAATTTTCGATTATACCCACCTCTGTTTCAAATCTTTTTATTTACATTCTTATTTAGTTCCATTAGCCTTTCTAATTTAATATAATATTTTATTACATTAAAACTTAAATACTTGCACCCGGAGGGTGTATATATTTGCTAGCAAAAATGAAGATTGTAAGTCAGTTAGTATCCAAAACTATATCAGTACCCATGTCACAATTCCCTTAGTTATTTACGTCGCATTCTCTGGAAAATGATGAAATAAGAAAGAGATTGGTTTGTTTTGTTTTAAGGCATATCAACCTCAGTGGGTCATTTAATGCCGATAAAGTTTTGAAATAGCTCAATTCTTAATGGATAATACAATTTTTTTATAAATACATTTTTCTATTTAACCCATAGATGGGACCCTAACAGGTACTACCACTCCGGGTCAGAGTGGACCAGGGAGCAATGGTGATGAAGGGGTGCTCCACATTCCCCAAACCTCCAAAACTGGAACCTCACCATCAGATAGAGTTTAACGTCATTCCCAGGACATGTAGACCCGCAGCCACCGCCTTCTAGCACCCATATGATAAAAAGGGGTTGGGGCTTACCATAAGGGCAATAGGGTTGGGAAAATCATATAGGTGCTAGGGCTTGACGTGACCAGCCGATTGATCGAGGGGGCCTCTCCGACCGCCCGTCTAGCTCAAGTAGGGCCAAAGTGGAGTATTACATGTCATGAACTGCTCATCCACCTGGGCTCTATCCTTAAGCATCACGGGTCGCCACCCACGGCCAACAGGGTGGCCCCATTGGGGGAGTCTTACCCCTCTGCAGAGGTGCAGTCCGTGCATTCTAACGCCCCAGCCCTCAGGGCGGTAAGAAAGAGAGACGAAATAAATAAGACTACCTAATAAAAGACGTATAAAAATTTAATGTTCATTTAATTAAAAAAATACCTATCCCTTCGCGGTTCATATAAAGATATTTCCTATCCCTCTTTCATATAGTTTGGTAGGTTGGTTGGGTGTTTGGTTGGTTGGATTTTACGGCATGTCAACCCTTGTTGGGTTATTT
This sequence comes from Doryteuthis pealeii, assembly GCA_023376005.1. Taxonomy (NCBI): domain Eukaryota; kingdom Metazoa; phylum Mollusca; class Cephalopoda; order Myopsida; family Loliginidae; genus Doryteuthis; species Doryteuthis pealeii. The sequence continues at coordinate 30,512,955 of CM042173.1, read as the reverse complement.
TATGCTGGAGACGTGTGAAATAGTTTAACTAGAAAGCAGACGCGAGGAAAGTGCGAAATAATTATTAGGGGGTATATAACATAGTGATCAATTTTGAGTTCTTCTGTAGTATATAGTTGTCCATGGCATACGACAGCATAAATATATCTCCCTCAATTGAGGACCAGATTGCAATCAAAAGATCCGAGGCTGCTGGGAGGAAAAGGATTACCCTTAAATTTAAGAACCCTGATTAAATAGTTGCCCGGAGAGCTTCCAATAAAACTAACTTGGCTTCATCTAATGAAGCCCGGTGTTTTTTTTACGGCCAGCTCTATGCCGGTTGTTCAAAAGTCATGAATAGTATAAAAAATATTTGTACTGACCTTGAATGGAAAACCAAAAAGATTTTGTTTATCATACAGCTTTGTAATTAAGATCCAAATAGACAAAACATATCATACCCACAGAGAAGCAAATATTAACACACACACATACACACACACACACACACACACACACGCACACACACACACACACACATATATATATATATGTACAACGCAACGCTCTTCTATATAAGGAATGGAGCACTCTGTGACGGCCTCTACACACAAAGCGATGTGTGTATTAAAACAGTTAAAATCCCCTGCCCATTCTGTAAGGGAAGACAGCCTAATGGTTAAGGTACCGGACTGACACCCAACCGATCGGATTTCAATTCTAGCTGTAGGTAGTTTACAAAATGTCTAGCCACACTGAAGAGGCTTGATAAGTCGAAACACGTGTCTGTGGATGGCCCTATATATATATATATATATATATATATATATATGACCATATATATATAGGGTCAACCACAGACACGTGTTTTGACTAATCAAGTCTCTTCAGTGTGGCTAGACATTCTGTAAGCTACCTACAGCCGGAATTGAAATCGATCGGTTGGGTGTCAGTCCGGTACCTTAACCATTAGGCTGTCTTCCCTTACAATGATCATTTCTCCGGAAATTTGATCTGTCAGTGACCGAAAAATACATTCCTATGTACTTAATAGTTTTAAAACACCAGTTCCCGCATCAGCTGTCAGTGGGCGAGGGGATAAGATATCGGACTACCATGTGCGTCAGTCTGAGTTCGACCCTACCCAAGGGCAGTTGTGTCTAGCCACACTGAAGAGGCATGAAATGCTGAAACACGTGTCTGTGGATGACTTTATTCATATTTATATATATATATATATATATATATATATATATATATTGCATTATCATACTGCGGTATATCCACAGGTCTTGCTAGTAAAACATCACTCAATAAGTCATGGACCCGTTCTTATTTCTGTAGAATGAACATCATACTTGCTCTTACAGGAAGGTTTTGACTAGCGTCCAGTCACCAGACAAAAAAGACATAGCGTAACCTAATACATTCCGTAGCAACTGACAGAACATGGTCAAGTGTTCAGTATACAATGTTAACTAATGAAAAATAACAGCAACTACAAATTAACATAATTATATCTTATTATAATGGAGATTGTGTGTTTTTCTGTCTGTAACCGAAACTATATTACTATACAAATCACAATTCCCTTCGTTATTTACATCACATTCTCCATGATTTTATTTTTATTTAAACCTCAATTATTGATAAAATTGTTTTACATCATTAAGACTGTTGACCATATCTACATACTAATAACACGCAATTGTATTTATATATACAACAAAATAGCAGATTATAGTGTGAATGGGAAGGCTAATTTGCATATTGATATTAAAAACTTGATTTTAATAAATATATGCTTAGTATTATTGATTTCTAATTGTTTGGTTTTATCTTTTTGAATATGAGCAAAAATCTCGGGGATAAATCTTAAAAGAAATCCATTAATAAGAAGAAATAACTAATATTATTCTTTACTTCCTATTTTAACTAGATAGTTAAATTAGAAAAATGTACCAATGAAAAAGGGGAGTAATGGAAAATGATGGAAGAGTTACTTTCAAAGTTGTTCTATTTTTCAATCATACCCCCCTCTGTTCCAAACCTTTTTATCTGCATTCTTATTCAGTTTCATTAGTCTTTCTAATTTAACATGATATTTTATTATATTAAAACTTAAATACTAGCACCCGGAGGGTGCATATATTTGCTAGTTACATTAAAGTTTAATAAACCGAAGATTTTTCCAGAAAACTAGCATCGCATTGGTAGATGCGGGAAATTTTTAAAAAAAGTAGTTTCGCAGATCTATTATTATTGAATCGCGAGATGGATCCTCACGGGAGAGACCCATTAAATTCCCTAAGTAAAACGACCTTGCGTTGTTCCAGCCATCCTAAAAAGAAACATGAATGTCTACTATTTTATGTTAATACACGAATAGGAAAGGCATGGTCGGCCACAGAAAAATTATCAGTCATATGGAAATCCGATCTCACTGACAAGCTAAAGCGACAATTCTTCCAGGCTGTGGTTATGTCAGTACTGCTGTATGGCTGCACCACCTGAACCCTAACAAAGCGCCTAGAGAATAAGATAGATTGAACCTGCACAAAAATATTGCGTGCAGCCCTGAACAAGTCGTGGAAGCAGCACCCCACAAAGAAGCAACTATATGGTCACCTACCCCCTATCTCACAAACCATCCGGGTGAGATGGACTAGGCATGCAAGACACTGCTTGAGGAGCCGGGACGAGCTCATAAGCGACGTTCTCCTGTGGAAGCCAACACATGGACATGCTAACGTAGGACGCCCAGTAAGGACCTACATTGACCAACTATGCGAGGATTCGGGATGCTGCGCAGAGGACCTCCCAGGGGCAATGAGGGATAGGGAAGTTTGGCGAGAGATTGCCATGGATATCCGTGATGCGTGCGCAACATGGTGATGATTTTAAATACTAAATGCAAAAAATAAATAAATAAATAAATAAATTGCATGCTGTTATCATTCAAATTTCATTTTTAATTATATTTATGAATATAAATCAAATCTTCATTATTTTTGCTAAAAAATCAAGATCTGGTGATAGTGAGTGTGTATATATATTTACTTTGTTGTTAATAGTGTAAGATTCAAAGTTAATTAAAAAAGCAAGTAAAGTCGACAGGGCGGCCTAAAGTCGGTATCAGCCAGTCAGCGAGGGAGTCTACCCTTTTTCAATAGCGCTAGACCAAGGAGATTATTTTTAGCATCTGAGGTGGAGCGCCACACCTACCATCAGCTCCTTAAATATACCGCACAGATCCTGTGCTACTCATACGCTGAGTTGGGCAGAGGACCGTATCGAACTAGGAAACCTTGTGGTTTCTAGCTGAACGCTCTACCGAACTGAGCTAACCCGGCCCCTAATTACACGTTGTGAGACAAAACATTTAATATATATATTAACAGTACATGGAAACGATAAGATACATAATGTACAGGAGAATAGAACATGTAAATACATATACATATTTAGGTACAAAACAAGATACCCAAATGTACGTAAGATATAAATGTTACATACATGGAACTAAAAGGATAGTCCATGCTATAAAAGACTTACAGTAATGTAAGGAAAGGGGGCAAAGCCCCACCGAGAAGGGGGTTAGATAGACTCTAGCCCATATCAGTTCGTTGAGAAAGATCCACTGAGGAAGACAGTTCAAATCAGCGCTTAAATACCAGAGGTCCCTAGTGGGAACAAACGGCAACGCAGCGAGAAGATAACTCTTTCAGGCAAAGGGAAGATAATCCCCTACAATAGCTTTATTTTTATACTTCCTCCGGACATACATACACACAGACTACCCTTTATAATGTATTGATAAAAAATGAACCGCCCTGTCGGTGGGGCGTTAGAATGCACTTACTGCACCTCCGAAGAGGGGTAAGACTCCCCCAATGGGCCAACCTGTTGTAGTAGGTGGCGACCCGTGATGCTTAGGATAAAACCCAGGTGGATGAGCCGTTCATGACATGCAATACTCCACTTTGGTCCTATCTTGGGCTAGACGGGCGGTCGTAGAGGCCCCCCGATCAATCGGCTGGTCACGTCAAGCCCTACAACCTATATGATTTTCCCAACCCTATTGGCCTTATGAACAAGCCCAAACCCCTTTTTATCATATGGTGCTAGAAGGCGGTGGCTGCGGGTCTACATGTCCTGGGAATGACATTTAAAACTCTATCTGATGGTGAGGTTCCAGTTTTTAGAGTTTGGGGAATGTGAGCCCTCTTCATCCATTGCTCCCTGGTCATTCTGTCCTGGAGTGGTAAGTACCTATTAGGGTCCATCTATGGGTTAAAAATAGAAAAATGTATTTATAAAAAAATTGTATTATCCATTAAGAATTGGATTTATTTCAAAACTTTATCGGCATTAAATGACCCACCGAGGTTAATATGCGGTAAAACAAAACAAATATGAATATGATATTCTGTCCGGTTGACATTCATATTATCATCCATTCAAGCTGAAAATGTAAATGCGATTGTCGCAATAAAAGAAAAACAAACCAGCGAGTTTTACTTTGCTGTCGGCAGATTATTGGGCGATGGCGGGTTTGTAATGAGGTTCGGAGAACTAGAATCAACAACATCCTCTTTGGGACTGAATAAGTTCATCTTTAAAACAACACTAATAATGATCTGTTTCCTCCCAGAGGATATTGCTAAAAGTGGAATGGGAAAGTTACCAGACACTTGAGATGACGATGTAGAATATGGTCCTTGTTTCAACGACCCTAACATAGCTACGAAAAACATCTTTGATACTCCATTCACTATAATGTCCCAAAATGACCGTCTCTTGTATTGGTGGTTGGTTGTTATATACTGATGGGCGTCCGTCGTTTTTGGACGTTAGTGTAAAAAATAGAATTGAACGACATGACATATTTAGAAAAAAAACCATCTTGATCAATTCTTTGATATGTCCAAAATAAATGTCTCTTGTGTTGGTTGGTTGTTTTTTTATATACTGATGGGCGCAACCGTTGTTTTTGGACGGTTAGTGTAAAAATAGAATTGAATGACCATTGTGACCTGATTCAGGTTTGGAGATATGAAGAAGAAAGAAGAAAAAAAAAAACGGAAATAATAACTCGCTGGCCGACTTCGGCCGTAGATTTAAAACAGATGGGCATCCTGAAATGACCTCGACCGGAGTCAAGGCGGATGGTGGCAGACCATATCAGTAGTAAAATCTCAAGTAGGTCGGAACTCCCAGAAGTGAGAGAAGCCGTCCCTAGACGAGTCTTTGATGTGATCAGACTTGAGTCTCATGGGAAAAAGATAAATCTTGTTTTATAGATTACCGGAACATGAAGAAACCAGGATTAAAGAGAATCTATTGTTTATGTTTTCCTATGGCTGGAGAATTGATAACTTGTTAAAATCGAAATTAAAGAAAGTCGAATGTATTTAAAAAAAACATTCAAGTGGCCGGAAGAGATGGCACCCAGATTGGTGAGCGGAAGTAAATTTGATTGGCTCGTTGAACAAGAGGAAGGCGGTTACCCTTCTTGGGTGGGTGGACAGAAAAATTCCCAATGTTTTCATGCCGACCGGGAAATAAAAGTGTTCCGGTCGGAGTATTATTTAACTCAGACGTTTTGGCTTGAGGAGCAGAAGAGGCCGAATAGGCAGATGAGGCCAACGGGCAGATGAAGTTGTGATCGCTTGAGAGTCGGGCTAGCTGACAGATTAACGCAATACTGAGAGCCGAGAGTAACTGACTTCAGCTAGACCATTTTGAAAAACTTAGTCAAACTTACGAACTGTTTTCACAATACTTTTGCAGAAGACGCAGAGTATTTAATTACGGGCACATCACTCCCACCAAACCTTGAGCAAGTAATTAATTTGTATTCTTATATTTTCGAATATAAATGTTGTTGATTTTTTTAAAAAGAAAAGATTACGTTATTTTTTTTTGTGTGTGACCAAATCGGAGCATTAAACCTCGGAAATCAGTTTCTATAGCGGATTTCTAGTCGTTTGAGATCTTAGCACAACGTGGGGCATTCGGCTAGATTTCCAGCAAATATAGATACCCTGCAATCCGTGGTTTGATGCAGAAAATCCGATCTTGACGGCCAATTTCGGAGATTCTGTGAGCCCTTTAGCTCGGGAGCGACCGACGGGTTATATTTGGTGCCTTAATGACCCAGGATTTTTCGAACGGACTGTGACCACAGAGAAAAAAAAACCCAAGAAGAAAAACCACCCCAGGAACCCAGACAGCAAGGACGCTGAAACGTTTGAGACCCAGGAACCCGGAGCTTTGAACGAGACGACAGTTTTTAAAAGAAAAAAACAAAAAGAGACTCTAGTCAATTTGACTTAAAAAAAATAATTCTGAGAGAACCAGCACCCGAAAAAAAAAAACTGAGGGCAAGGATCATTTAAAGGTAGGACACTCTTTTGGTTTTTTCCCTTTTTCTTTGTTGTCATATAAATCTCTTGCAGGTGTTTTTGAGTATAATGAGTATGAGCGGGTCTCAAGATAGTTTGAATAGGGGGTGTCAGAAGCTGATGAGGGTGGATTAGGAAGAGGAAACCTTCAATAGGATATTAGGTGGGATGGCGAGTGCCAGTGTTTAAGGGCGATCTACCAGACTGGCAAGACTGGATAGAGTCGATAGAAAAAAAGAAATTGATCTATGGACTATCAGATAGAGAATCGGTGCTTGTTAGCATTTGAGTCAACAGCGGACCGGTTTCGAATCCATAAGAAGATGGATTGAGAAAGTCCGGTTTAGGGTGGGAAGAATTGAAAAATAGAGTGATAGAAAAGTATGCTAGTGTTCGGACCGAGATAGAGGCAAATAGGAATTACTTAGGCTGAAGCAGGAGTCTGGGGAAAACTCTTCAGAGTTAGGTGAGAGAGCGACCGAATTGGCGTTGCTTGCCTACCCGGAGGAGCGGCCTCGGGGAATGTAAGGTGATCCAGGCCCAGCTGGTGGATCTATATGTAGGATGCCTTACAGGACGACGAAGTGAGAAATGAGATACTTCGTGGGAGACCGCCAGGTTGGCCCATGCGTTAGAGCTAGCCCGAGATGGAGAGAGGATTCTGGATCGATCTCGAATTAGAAGAGCCAAGCTCGGAAAGGATTCAGGAAGGAGCCGAGAAATATTTGGGAAAGAAGGGTCCCAGGTCCAAGAGGGGGACGGAGAATACTCAAGAAGTAAGTGAAGATGGGAGGAAGAATAGACCCCAGGCCGTGAAACATGGTCAGTGTGGCGTGGATTTCATAATCCCCACCGAGACATAACAGGACGGTTTGTTGGACTGTAAGGGTGAAGACATAGGTCCGTAGAGTGTCCACAGGTAGAAATAGACATGAAGCTGGGTGGGATGACGAGATAAGGATAGGCCTAAAGATCTCCAGTAGCTAGTCCCAAAAGCTGTCCCAAGAAATCAGGAAAGGCCTATGGAACAACCAGAGTAATTAGGGAACCAGGGTGGCCCCAATTAGACGATAAGATTTAGATGTTGGAACTGTGACAACCAGGCCCATATGTCTGCCACTGTCCCATAGGAAGTGGCTGGTTTGTGATCGTTTAGGTCCACGTTAAGAAGTCCTTCCAGGCGAAGAAGAGAAAACAGGACTGGGTAATAAAACGAAGTGTTGGAAGTGCTTAGAATTGGGCACATTAGCAAATACTGTTTTAGTGGAAGAAGAGTAAGAATAGAGTCGGAAAGTTGTGAGTCGGAGGCAGGAAACGGATAATGCAAATTAATCTGTTGTCAGTCCAAATGTCTGGAAAGACACGGGGCTTGGAGTAAAGGAAAGAGATAGCAAGAAAAAGTAAGGAGAGTCGGAGAGTTGGTGACTCTTGAGGTAGGAACAGAATAATGAGGATATCTGTGCTCAGTCCCCAAAGTCGGAAGATGCAGGGCTGGAAGAAAACGTAAGTCAGAAGGAAAGGCTCAGGTATTCTCGCTCTTAACTGGGGAGAAACAACTGACCTGTAGAGTTAGATTAGGGAAAATTAAAGTAGAAGCTTTAATTGACTCTGGGGTGTCCGTTGTCATTGATCCAGTAGGGCGTTTATGATGCCTGAAGACCCGGAGGAATTTAAGAAATCGGACCTAATATTAGTCCAGGCTAGTGGTGAAAAGTTGACCAGTGTTAGGTATGACATGGCTACCATTTGAAGTAGGTGGGATGGAAAAGAACCAAAGCTGTATGGTAGTGCCTGTTTGCACAACGAGATAATTTTAGGAGAAGACTGGCTTGACGAAATAGGGCAACAGTTGACGTTTAAACCCAATGTTGTCAGTGGGTGGGGTAGAGGTGTCCCAGGGGGCGGTGAAGAAAGGTAGTAGGAATACTAGCCAAAGAAGGATGTAAAATGTCCGCCAGAAAGATGTCCGCAAGTAAAGGTGAGGGAGTAGGAAGTGTCCTATCTCCCAACTCGAGAGAGACTTGGAAAGAAGAAGTGTAGAGAGTGAGCCTGAGTTGCCACTCAAAATTGAGGATACGGGGGAGCACAGGCGTTGAAACCTCAAGGGAGAGTAGTGCTGCCCCAACAATGAGTAGATAAGAAGGTAATGGAAAAGTGAATAATGTCTTGGTTGTTCGCGTGTGCTGCTCGTTCGTGTGGAAGGCCCCCATGCGGGGGTGGTGCTCGCGGATATTTTGAGACTGAATTCACCAAAGCATTAGGGTAGGTCACCGAAGAGATCAAGATATCTGTATGAATTGATAGAATACAGTGTTGGTTACCTTTAAGTAAATGGAGACTCATCGTCTCTTTTAAGGATGATAAAACGAGTGAGGTGATCATAAGCCAGATCAAGGTGGCTGATAGTGAAATAGACATAGGGCGTATGGGGAGATATCGACCAAATTGGTGAAGGAATTTCCGAACTGAAAAATAGAAGAAAAGTTTCCTGAGAGAAATTCGGATGATGATAAGTATCACTAAGGTTGTTTAGATTTCTTGGAGCAGGAGGCCTCTTATGGTAACTGGTCGTCTTAGAAGTATTCTCGTAGGTAATACGGGCAAGGGCTTCTCTCATCATTTGAGATGCCAGTTGACCTACTAAAGAATTGTGGATGTATTATAGTGCCTTAGGCTGTGTTACTTGTTTTAGAAGATGATAGTGTTGGTATTGTTATCCGTTCCCCTACTGGATAGAGATAGTATTTTTGAAAGATATCAGGTGATGAATTGACATCTCCATAACCCCGGGTAGACCAGACACTTGGAGTAGTTGCTCGATATAAAATTGAAACTGAATTTCTCGTTTTGAGCTTGGTTCGACTAGAATTCCTGCTGTTGTCAGAGGTAGAAGCAATAAGGTGTAAAAGTGATGTCTTAGGAACTTGCGACTCTGTGAGTCCCATATATGTAATGGATAATCGTTAAGTTGTGTATACTAGAGTTATACAAAGAGAAGTTTCAGGAAAAAAAAAGAATCAATTTTTAACTTATTGGGGACAAATATTAGCGATTAGGTGAGGTTGGAAACCCTAGTGAAGGATTTTCTGAGGCCACGTTAAGAAAGATACCTAACCTTTTAGGGCCAGTTGAGAGGATTGATTTAGACCAGTTACAGGAATAAGTAAGTTTCAGTAGGGACATCGAATTCAGTGTGGAAGGGAACGTCGGGGATGGTGATAACTGGTCGGTTTATGATAGGAATTTTGCTGATCATAGTGATTGATACTATCAGCAGTATTCTTGTTGAAAAGACGTAGGAAAGTATTAAGTAAGGAAAGAGCACTGGCAGGTGTGTGTGAGAGCAAGGGAAACCCACTAGGTGTCTCTGTGGAAGGCAAGGGAAACTCAAATGAACCATTGCCAATGTTTGATACAAAAAAAAAAAAAAAAAAAACTCTGACGAAGGACTGAAGGCTGCTGTTAAAGCAAGGCTTGTTGCTAAATATGTGTGTGCGTGTGTGGTAACATATATTACATGTGTGGTAAATTTCTGAACATAATCTACGGATTGGATTGAGTAATTGGTAAGGAGCGCTGAGAGCTCTGTTTTGAATTATATCTACTGCATAAAAAGAACATTTAAAGAAGAAAAACTCTACTGCATGAATTAGAGAAAGAAAATTAATATAGAACAAAAAAACTGAGAAAGAACTGGAACAATTGCATGATCAAGGAGAAGTAAAAGACGTTTTCTGTTTCTACTGCATGATTAGTTTGTAGAAACCTTATGTATGAATTGTTTTTGAACTTACCAGTTGGTAGGTGGGTTGATATGTCATTTACAAGTAAATGACAAAAGGCGAAGGGAGTGATTGTGACCTGATTCAGGTTTGGAAGATAGAAAAGAAAAGAAAGAAAAAAAAACGGAAATATAACTCCGCTTGGCGACTTCGGCCGTAGATTTAAACAGATGGGCGATCCTGAAATGAACTCGACCGGGGAGTCAAGGCGGATGGTGGGCAAGACCATATCAAAGTAGTAAATCTCAAGTGGTCGGAACTCCAGAAGTGAGAGAAGCCGTCCCTAGACGAGTCCCTTTGATGTGATCAGACTTGAGTCCTCATGGGAAAAGATAAATCTTGTTTTATAGATTACCGAACATGAAGAACCAGATTAAAGAGAATCTATTGTTTTATGTTTCCTATGGCTGGAGAAATTGAGATAACTTGTTTTAAAATTCGAAATTAAAGATAAGTCGAATGTATTTAAAAAAACATTCAAGTGGCCGGAAAAGATGGCACCGCCAGATTGGTGAGCGGAAGTAAATTTGATTGCTCGTTGAACAAAAGGAAGGCGGTTACCCTTCTTGGGTGGGTGGAGGCAGAAAAATTCCGACAATGTTTCATGCCGACCGGAAATAAAAGTGTTCCGTTCGAAGTATTAATTTAACTCAGCGTTTTGGCTTGAGGAGGCAGAAGAGGCCCGAAATAGCAGATGAGGCCAAACGGGCAGAATGAAGTTGTGATCGCTTGAGAGTCGGGCTAAGCTGACAAGATTAACGAATACTGAGAGCCCGGAGAGTAACTGATTCAGCTAAGACCATTTTGAAAATCTTAGTCACTTACGAACTGTTTCGCACATACTTGCGAAGACGCAGAGTTTTAATTACGGGCACAAATACTCCCACCAACCTTGAGAAGTAATTATTTGTATTCTTATATTTTCGAATATAAATGTTGTTGATTTTTTAAAAAGAAAAAGATTCCGTTATTCTTTTTTGTGTGTGACCATCGGACGCCATTAACCTCGGAAATCAGTTTCTATAGCGGATTTCTAGTCGTTTGAGATCTTAGCACAACCGTGGGTCATTCGCTAGAATTTTCCCAGCAAATATAGATCCCGCAATCCGTGGTTGATGCAGAAAATCCCGATTTCTGACGCCATTTCGGAGATTCTGTGAGCCCTTTAGCTCGGGAGCGACCGACGGTTATACCATGACATATTTAGAAAAAAAACAACTTTGATAAATCATTTTTATATGTCCCTG
>CM042173.1:30468816-30501437 GCA_023376005.1 Doryteuthis pealeii | reverse complement strand
AAAGAGAGAAGATTTCCATACTCGCTTGTTTGCAGAGGAAGTTGTTTCTTTTTATCTTTCTTTCTGAAGATTCCATATGGACGTAAAATCTTTGCTTGAAGTCACCCTGGGTCATCCCACATATCTGTCTGTGCTTATAGGGTGATTCGCAACTGTAGTTGTTACCTTAGCCTCATATACTACTGATCTAATGTTACATTTCTGATTTAGAGGGCAGTCTTTTTTAATTCTACAAGAAACATGAAGGGTTTGAGTTTGGTTTAGAATTTGATGTAATAAGTGATTTCATTGAGAGTCCACATGAGTAGCTAGTTTTTACCGTATTTCTATTAAATATTTTATATATATATCTATTTTGGGGTGGGAAGTGTTTATCTATTAAGTCTAGAAATTTTTTACCAACATTTGTTTTAACTGTTTTAGAAAAGGGATGTAAATTCAAATTATCTTTCTTTTTCTGTTTTTTGAATTATTATGTTTGGGGATGTTATCTATGTAGTATATTTTTTCTTTGAATCGCTATTTTAGTAATGCTTTATTGTAATATGGGGCGGCCTTTTCAAAAATCTTTGTTGGATGATAGTTCTGAGATTTACGGCTAATGTTAGGGACTAGATTTTTTAAAACTAATGGTGGGTGGTTGGAATTTATATTAATGTATTTAAGTTTCTCATTTTGTTTGTGGTATGGCTTATACGTATCATTTTTAAGATCTAAATTGACATCTAGGAAATTGACATTTGTTAAGTTAGTATCTATAGTAATCTTGAGTTCCATATTATCTAGGTGTGTTATTATATATTTACGTAATCTATCTAATGATTTACCGGAACAGTCCCGTGAAATACTAATTAACTTTTCAAAGTTAAAAATAAGTCCTATTTTTAACGAATAAAGGGAGGCAACTTCGTTGGCATTACTTCAAAAAAATTCAAATTTAAAAAAAAGATAACAGCGTCCGTAAAACTAACCGACGTTATTTACAATCCTAAATGTGACATTGAGTAAAGAACTCCAACAAACACCATAGGATCTTGCTCCTCAGCCTGATGATTGCTTTTAGCATGAAACCGCGGTCGCTGATAATGAACATTGATCTATGAAAACATTGTAAAATAAATAAATATTAGCTCTTACACACTGTGATTGAGCACTGTATTTTCTTTGTTTCATCGCAAAAAAAATTTTGTTTTTACATATACCTATATATATATATATATATATATATATATGAGGATTTCTTTCTTCTTTCCTTATTTCTTACCCCAAACAATAACATGTAAACACATCTCATTCAAACATCAACAAGTTTTATGATTACTAATAACATTTCAATCTTTGCAATACAAATTATACCCTTCCACCAAAACTTTCAAAATTGTTAACCGTCCCTAACGGCCTCGGCGTTCATAAACATTTAAAAAAATATTCTTTTTCGAACTTTTGGAATTCTATTCTTGTCTCCAACTCAAAAAATAAAAATACTACTCTGATGAAGGTCGGCAAAATCTGTGTACGGAACATTTTATGCATTTTTCCTATTATTATTATCATCATCATTTCAACTCCATCTGATTATTTTAATAATAATAATAACGTGAATCCGTATACATTTTGATAAACAGACCGAAACACATGTGTAAGTGATATCGATTAAAAGTGATTATTTTAATAATAATAATAACGTAAATCCGTATACATTTTAATAAACAGACCGAAACACATGTGTAAGTGATATCGATTAAAAGTGATATCGATAAAATTCATTTTTATCCATCTACATTTCTTTTCTTTACTCATTTTTTCCTCATATTGTCGGATTCATTTCCCTTACTCACCCGCCCCCCCCCCACATATATATATATATTATATATATATATATATATATATATATATATATATTGGCACTGTTTTCAATAAGCCTGATATTATGCGGATCTGGTCAGTTTTAAAGCGAATCATTTGTTTTGCCTTTTTGTTTGTGTGGTTTTTTTTAATTTTTTTTTTTATCGTAGACCGCACTTATAGTGCGAAATTTAAACTCAATTTCGAAAGACGATAAAGAGAGCAGGGTGCGGCCCTCGTAATAGTCACTTCCTATTATATTGTTATCGACTTTCATGTTATATCCAACCCCACCCAGATCAACTATTTTTTTGGAAATGTGGGCTGGATCGTATAATTTTCCTGAGCAAAGAATAATTAAAACAATTTTGCTGAAATCAACGAAATAGGAATCTTTGTTAAAAAGAAGATATATCTGTATTATACTTGTTTAGATTTTTAAAAAAGAACTAGCATGAATACGCGACCTCAGCCGGGTGTAAGTATTTAAGTTTTAATGTACTGAAATATATTAAATCAGAAAGACTAACAAAATTAAATAAGAACGCATATAAAAAGATTACACTTATCTTAATTATCTATTAATTGGTTTCTATATAAAACCATTCATAGGATTGATTTTAATACGTGAATAAAACAATAATATTAAAGATCAATAACATCAAGTAATTATGTATTAAACCCATGTTTTAAGAAACGCATATAAAAATATTACACTTATCTTAATTATATTTTAATTGGTTTTTATATAGAATCATTCAGAGAATTGATATTAATACGATGGGGAATAAAACAATAATATTAAAGATCAATAACATCAAGTAATTACGTATTAAACCCATGTTTTAAAAACCAGTATGCAAATTATCCACCCCATATATTATGTGAGCATTCATTTCTTTGTAATATAGAAAAAAAGAAAGAAGTGAATCATATTTCTGTTTCTTAGATACACATATAAGTACTAGCAAGAATATGCGCCTTTCGAGCGTAAATATTTAAGTTTTAATGTAATGAAATATATTCAATCAGGAAGGCCAACGAAATTAAATAAGAACGCATATAAAAAGATTAGACTTATCTTAATTATCTATTAATTGGTTTCTATATAAAACCATTCATAGGATTGATTTTAATACGTGAATAAAACAATAATATTAAAGATCAATAACATCAAGTAATTATGTATTAAACCCATGTTTTAAAAACCAGTATGCAAATTATCCACCCCATATATTATGTGAGCATTCATTTCTTTGTGATATAGAAAAAAAGAAAGAAGTGAGTCATATTTCTGTTTCTTAGATACACATATAAGTATTAGCAAGCATATGCGCCCTTTGAGCGTAAATATTTAAGTTTTAATGTAGGGAAATATATTCAATCAGAAAGACTAACGAAATTAAATAAGAACGCATATGAAAAGATTACAATTATTTTAATTATATTCTAACATTATACATTTAATTAACCATTGAAATTAATTATTGAATCTATTATTGAGACAGTTGTTTGTGTTAGTATTGCAATATATAATTTCAATTAAACTTAGTTTACAAAAAATACTTTTCAACATTAAATGTATAGTAATTTGGGTTAATTTGGTTTTTTGTTGTTTCTTTTAAGCAATACGTAATTAAAAAAACAACCTTAATCCCCTAAAACCGTAACCCAATTCGCAGAATGTTAATTCATAGACTCTAGTTAAACTGTCACTGGGGACCACCAAAAAACTTTCCGTTTTAATTTTCCGACCGTCTTCAGAAGTCAGCCGATTTTTCTTTTCAGTGTGGTGGGATCAACGCAAGATCTTTTTTACATAGGGATTCTAATGGGCATCCTGCGATGACCAACTCGTGATTCAGTAATAATGGATCTGTGAGACTAACTTTTTGCAACCCCTTAGTGTACCCAGGCGATGCTGGGTAGCCACTTCTAGTTTTGATTTGGTTTGGTTTGTTTTGTTTTTACGGCATATCAACCTCAGTGGTCATTTAATGCCGATAAAGTTTTGAAATAAATCAATTCCTAATGGATAATACAATTTTTTTATAAATACATTTTCCTATTTAACCTATAGATGGGACCATAACAGGTACTACCACTCCGGGTCAGAGTGGACCAGGGAGCAATGGTGATGAAGGGGTGCTCCACATTCCCCAAACCTCCAAAACTTGAACCTCACCATCAGATAGAGTTTAACGTCATTCCCAGGACATGTAGACCCGCAGCCACCGCCTTCTAGCACCCATATGATAAAAAGGGGTTGGGGCTTGCCATAATGACAATAGGGTTGGGAAAATCATACTTCTAGTTTTATATATTTTATTGCATTAAAACTTAAATACTGACGCCCGGCGAAGGACGCATATTCATGCTAGTATAATTAAAGACAATTTCATATATTCCGCATGACGTGCGCTTTTCGTATTAATTTCTCCCTGGGAAGGCCGAAAATCGATTCCACCCATTCTCTTTTGCGTCAGCAAACATCTTGTCAATTTCAGCAGAGGTATGCCAAGATGTAGATAAAGATGTAGGCCAATGTAACAATTTATTTTATTTTATCTTTTATTTCATATGTAGGCTATTCCAATCTTTTGGGGGACGATCAAGTATAATGAATTATTAAAAAAAAACAAGTTTATATATGTTTGATATAGGAGATTGGTTTTTTTTTTCTTTCTTTCTCCGTTTTGTAAGAAATATGACTCGGAAAGGTTAGAGCTATATTCGTCGTCGCTGGAAGATGGCTTGAAGCCAGATGATAAAAAGATTATTATTATCTCATCCTGAGATGTTCCTATGGTGACCGTTTTACTTGGACCAAATATCTGAACAGTGATTTCAGATTTGGCAAACTGTCACTCTCATGTATAAGATCTACGCTGTTATTTTATTTTTCAATCGTTTTCACGTATATAAAACAAATCTTCATTATTTTTGCTCAAAAAGAAAAATCTGGTGATAGTGAAAGTGTGTGTATATATATATGTACTTTGTCATTAATTGTTTTATTTTCATAGTTTCCTCCGGACATACACTCACGCACACACACATACACACATACATACATATAGCAATAGCATAATCTTTACAGATCACTGCCGTCCCTCGCAATCCTATAACTACACCACCAGAACCTTTCCTCTCATGAGCTCTCAAATGACTCATGAAACCCGCTGAAAATCCACAAAGTTTGATGCAAATATGACATAGGAATTATGTCCTTCCCGTTGTATCAGATGGATCAGATGATAATGTTGATGCTTATGCACCACCATATGCCTCTTAGGACCAGAAGCTTACTTACACACTTTGTTACAGATTGCACAAGACACATTGTTTGTTCCTGGAGTGTGCATGAATTATCCCTAATGAGATTTCCTATAATTGACACATCCAGCCTTAGAAAGCGGAATTCGACCACATGTCTGACATTTCCAACCCTCCATGTTCTCTCCAATATGACAGGTGTATCCCTTTCGAAGTTGACGCTTTAGGTTTTCATGCTCAATTCTTTCACTCTCAAAACTGGTACAGCCATCACCCACATAAATTCTCCTGTCAGCTCTCTTCAATGCCAACTTTTCCCAGTTGTCAGGATCTATTTTTATTTTTAATACATACATTAATAACAATGATAATAACAATAATTCATTCACTTATACATAATTGTAATATTAATATATATTAATCGTCAAATAATCAGTACTAACTATAAAACAACATTACAATACTCTTTCTAACAAAAAAATAAATAAAATAAAATAAAATAAAATCTTTTCATTTTTTAAATCCCCAATCCCCCCACACACACCCAAACTTCCATCTCCTCTCTTAATATAAAACATGAAAATTTCTTTTCATGACATCTCCCCTTTACCTCTTACCAATATACACACACACCTCTCCCCTACCTCTTACCAATACACACACACACACACACAACACACACACACACACACACACACACACAACCTTGAGTTTTCACTTCCGCTGTCGTTTATCGCTACAGAAAAAAATTTATACACACACACCACACTACCACATACCTAAAAATGCACAATGTTTCCTTCAATACACACACTAACAGCGCTACATACTCACACCTTAAAATAGAATATTTGATGTCATATTTCAAAACCGTCTCCTTTTTCAAACTTCAGAAAATTTTTTTAAACAGACTGAATAAGAAGGATTACCACTCACTTTTTCTCATCATTCTGTGATATATAATTTCTTATCTTATGCCCTGAAGATGATCTATTTAATAGATCGAAACACTGCAGCGTCGGCCAATAAACTCACCACTTAACCCATTTAAACCTGTGTTTTTTCATTTTTCTTGATATATTACATACATGTATAAATACATACATGGTATTTACCTAGTACCCCACTTGTACATGTTAAACTCAAAAGAAAGAAAATGTTTAGGACGAGTCGTTTTGTTTTATTTGTTTACGGAAATTAATTTTTGATGAAAAATGGTGCCATTTTATTGGAAATTCCATAGTTAATTATCTCCCCCTGTCGCTAGGGGGCGAATCGCCAACATCGTATGTTGGCGCCAAAACCAAAAACTTTACTTATCACGGAGCACTCACTGAGGGTAGTCACGTAAATAGCGGTCCCTAAACTTCACTCATCACTTAGCCCCAAAACAGGGCTTACTTATCTACGGACCGTTGACCTGGACGGAGGCATATTTTCACAGCACACTTTCGAAGGCATTGTGTCCGCACACTACAAGGCGGTCGCAATAGCACACTACAGAAGGCACGAAGACCAACTAGTCTACTTGAAAAGGGCCCATTCACCGTCATTTAAAAGAACTGTTACCAGGGCGAGAAGCTTCTAAAATAGCATCCCCCATTACTCATCACTAAACTGGTTACGAGGAAGAACGAGAAACGTCCTATCAACCTTCCAACAAGCAACAGAATACCCCTGTTATCACCACTACTCTAAGAACATTACTTAACTCAGATAAGTCTCGTCGCAAATACCAATAAAATTTGCAACAAGTTCTTGTATTATTTGTCAATACATGTATTAAATTTCCAGTGTGTGTTTTTCTTCTTTGTCCGACAATTTGCCTACAATTACAGAGATATAAGAGCTCCTTCGAATCCCGTAAATACTCTTAATTTTTGTGATTGGCTTGCGAGATATTATCTAAAATGATGATGGTAGCAAACTCGTGTTCAAGTATTGCCATTGCTTGATAAAAAAATAAAATAATAAAATAAATAAATAAATAAAAGTTCAACAGTTCAAAGAATATAACGGTGAGCTTCAAAAAGTTCAACAATGAGCTGCACAAAATTGGCTCTTTAGTCCTGCCAAAGTCTTGCACATCTTCCCACATTTACAGGTAATTCAAGGGAGCACAGGGTATTTTATTAGTCCATCCCGCCGATGCACAGATTGGTGACTGATCAGGCCAGCCTTGCTCATACATAGCCTTCCACACTGGTCACATAGTAGACCGATTTGAAGCCCTTGGTTGTCTACTTTTTTATTCTTGCGAATATCTCATTTCAACTGCTCATGCTGCATACGGTTGGTCTCAAACTTTTTTGTGCCCTCCTGTAAAGCTCTTCTCCACTGCCCACGGTCCAAAGCCTTACTCTCCCAGGCCGTCTCATATAAAGAAATATATAAAAAAGGAAGTCTGTCCGTTATCAGATCAAAAGATAAAAATGCGTAAGCATATTCATCGTATATAAAGGCTAGCGGATTCGAAGGGCAGCATTCAGTCTCAACCAACCAACCAACCGAGATGTTCCTATGGTGACCGTTTTACTTAGACCAAATATGTCAATACCAGTATTAGGTTTGACAAAGTGTTACTCTGATGTATATATATTTACCAACCCCTCCGCACGATCAGGATGGGTCACAAAGTCAATTTCTTCAGCGGAGTTGAACAGGTTTGAATTCAGAATTTTCTTCTCCTAGACTGGTTACCTAAAATGGTTAAAGAGCCATGCCTGCCCTGCTATTTACCCATATCTGGAGGGAGAATTAGATTCATACCTTTC
The DNA here is from genome assembly GCA_023376005.1 of Doryteuthis pealeii. Taxonomy (NCBI): domain Eukaryota; kingdom Metazoa; phylum Mollusca; class Cephalopoda; order Myopsida; family Loliginidae; genus Doryteuthis; species Doryteuthis pealeii. The sequence continues at coordinate 30,493,542 of CM042173.1, read as the reverse complement.
CCAAGGGTATTGACGCTATGTGAATTGCAAACAGCCTCGTCCCGTATTTGAACTCGGGTCGACGACTCCATTTCCTACGACTCTAACCATTACACCAAACCCCTCCACATTCTAATGCATAAGTGTAAATTCGTAAGAAGCAAATGTTTGTTCAGTACGTTCCGTTTTGTTTTATTTATTTAAGGAAATTACTTTTTGAGGAAAAATTATGCCATGTTTGTGATAGGCTATCGAGATATTATCGTAAATGAAGAAAAATAAGATATCAATACTTCAGCACAAATTTCAAGGAGTTTGAGAAAATAACAGGAGTTTGAGAAAATTATAAAACGAGGGTCATTCTTAGTTTTAACTTACTTTCGTTCTTTCTTTTTTATATGTTACATAATCTATGCATATATTTTATATATATATTATAAAGAGTTGGCATAAAATAACCCAGAAGGTTGATATTTCATTAAAACAAAAAAAGAAACATTTATTTTTAAGCTGGGGATTTGTAAGACCATGAGTCAGAAAGAAAAAATACAACTTACTTTTTTTTAATTGTTCTTTTTAAACTTCTGTGTAAGTGATATTGATTAAATTCATCTTGTTACATAATCTATGCATAGATTATTGTCAACCGCCTGTATTTCTGAAAGGATGGCTCCTTTTCATATCACGGGCGGGAATTTCCATGTAATATTACAGAAAGCCCGCGAAATACGTGAAGTCACGTTGGATCTGGTTGGCTCTGAGTTTCAGCTTGGACGTCAGGCAGAGAAGATATATCTGCTTTAGCTGGAGCTCACTGCACACGCGCGTTGTGTTTAGTTAGAGAAATATGTTTAGTTAAGTAAATAAAGGTTTAAATAAATAATATGGTTTTGTGGTTGATGAATGTCTTGGCAACAAGACTGACCTAGAAGAAGAAATGAATCAAGGACGACCAACCAGCAAGAACATAGAAATTAAAGTCCAGACGCTAGAAGAAGAACGTAAGATACCAAAGATGAGCAGAAGAATAATAAAAGTAAAGAAAGGGTATGCAACATATATTCATCCATAAAAATGTAGAGAAAAGGTAAAACATACCATTTCTCTGAATTTTTTAAAGATAAGGCTTGATAATTAGTATTATTTGTATTATTGGGACTATTGTCCTCATCTTCATTTTTATCTGTACAACGTTTTGACCCATGTGTTCTCCAGACTTCTTCATGTATTTCTTGTCGAACACAGGAACTTTCTCGGAATTCAATGAGAATCGAACTCACTAACAATGGTCGGCAAATCTAGCGTTCTAATCATTACACCACGTGAGATGCCCAACTATATATTTTCAAGTTATTTACTAAGCTTAGATTAGATGTGTTACACGATCAGAAGTATGTGGCGCACAATGAGAATCGAACTCACTAACAATTGGTCGGCAAATCTAGCTTGCTAACCATTACATCACATGAGGTGCCCCTTAAAGCATTATATAACAGCATACCAAAGCCATGTACCATTTATTTAGAGCAGAGAATAGCTACCAAATTTCCAAAATGAAAAAAATATTTAAAGAATAAAAGATCACGGATCCTGTCAAAATGCAGACATGAAAATAAATTTCTACTATGTTATTAACAACTAATTACAAGTATCGGTATTTCATGATCAATTTTGTTGTCAGTAATATTAAATTATACAAAAAGCAACTTAAATAATAATGGGATGTAGATTAAGTAAGATGTCACGATGAGGAAGGACTAGAACGTGTGAGAGTTAATTGAGTTCAAACGAGAAAGACGATGAAATAGAGCTTTGATATATTGTTTCATTTTAACTCACCACAAAGAGTTGCCCTGCCAGGGAATTATTAGAGCGAATGAGATTTTTGATATATTTGTTTATTATATCCAAACTGATATGATTGGTTTAATAAACAACAACAGCAACAACAACAACAACAACAACAACAAATAATAATAATAATAATAATAATAATAATAATAATAATAATAATAAGAAGAAGAAGAAGAAGAAGAAGAAGAAGAAGAAGAAGAAGTTCGTAGCAAATGTAATTTATGCCCTTGGAACGGTTCCCAAATATCTGGAAAATAATCTGGATGAATTGGAAATCAGAGGAAGAATAGAGACCATCTAAACTACAGCGCTGTTAGGATCAGCTAGAATACACAGAAGAGTCCTGGAGACCTGAAGAGCTTGCTGTCACTCATCTTCCAGTGAACCACCGGCTACCACAGATGTGAAAACCTCATAATAATAATAATAATAATAATAATAATAATAATATGACAGATGGACAAACAGAAAAACAACAAAGACTAGAAAACAAAAATGGGAAGAAAAACAATTATATGGACACTTCAAACGACAAATCGAAGAGGTTGCACATGAAAAGACTTGGACATGGTTAAGAAAAGGAAACCTCAAAAGAGAAACGGAAACACTTATAATTGCTGCCCAAAATAATGCCATAAGGACAAACTATATCAAAGCGAAAATTGATAAGACCCAACAAAATAGTAAATGTAGACTTTGCGGTAATAGAGATGAGACTGTAAACCATATACTCTGCGAATGTAGCAAACTAGCACAACGAGAATACAAAACTAGACACGACTGGGTTGGGAAGGTGATCCACTGGGAATTATGCAAAAAATTAAATTTTGACCACACAACAAAATGGTATATGCATAAACAAGAATCTGTTCTTGAGAACGAAACGCATAAAATTCTCTGGGACTTTGAAATAAAAACGGATCACCTTATCCCAGCAAGAAGACCAGACCTAGTGTTGATTAACAAAAAAAGAAAGAACTTGTCAACTGGCGGATTTTGCAGTGCCAGCAGATCACAGGGTGAAGCTAAAGGAAAATGAAAAAATGGACAAATATCTGGACCTTGCCAGAGAACTAAAAAAGTTATGGAATATGAAAGTGAAAGTGCCCCATATCACACAAATTATACGTGTGAGGCGAACAAGACATGCTGAGCACTGCTGGAGAAGCAATGGCGAACTCATAAGTGACGTTCATCAGTTGAAGCCATCACATTGGAACGCCGGAGTAGGTTGACCAGCAAAGACGTACATAGACTAACTCTGCGCGGTACTGGATGCTTTGCAGAGGACCTCCCAAGGGCAATGAATCATAGGGACGGCTGGCGAGAGATTGGCATGGATATCCGTGCAGCTAGTGCGACATGACGATGCTGCTGCTCGATGATGATGATATATATATATATATATATATATATAATATATATATATATATATATATATATATATATATATATATATAAAGTGTTGTTCTGGTTCCAACGGGAGAAAATTCAATATTTTATAAAAAAGGAAGGTCCGCAAAATGTATTTTGTTCTCAGAAAAATTTGTTTAATTCTTTTTGTTTTACATGTGCAACACGTGTTTCAGATCTTCTGGTATCTTCTTCAGGCTTTGGTTGATCATATTATCAACCAAAGCCTGAAGAAGATACCAGAAGATCTGAAACACGTGTTGCACATGTAAAACAAAAGAATTAAACAAATTTTTCTGAGAACAAAATACATTTTGCGGACCTTCCTTTTTTATAAAATATATTATATATATATATATATTATATATATATATATATATATACTATTTTTCTCTCATAGACGACGATGCCTGATTACTTGTCGCCGTTATCTCTGGTGATAATAATGTCCCTCGCGATTAATGTTGCTTTTTTTTTAATGTCAGAAGAAGAAAACTAATTTTTATTGTTGTTTGTTGTTGTTTTTGTTGTTGTTGTTGTTTTGGGTTATTAATGTCACTAGAATTTTTTTTCCACCGGCAACTGAATAGTGTCTTAACTCACTTACGCAAAAAAAAAGTAATTTATATTGAAAAGATGAAGTGAAAATAATTTAGCTTTTCTTTATAGTGGTTTCTCTTTCTCGTTAGAAATTTAGTTTGACATGTGCGCAGAACGCAGAGTGTAAGCAAAATTAAAGAGTAGTAGTATGATGAGTGGGGGAGCTCTCAAAGTAGTTTGACCCTAACCTGAAAAGGGTTAATATGCCATAAAACAAAACAAGCAACCAACCCATCTATTTATCTCTAATTATATCTATATATCTATCTCAGTCTTCTGATGTATATCTAATTAATATATATATATATTATATATATATATATATATATATATATATATATATATTAAATAGATAATATATATATATTATATATATATATATATATATATATATATAATCAATTGTAATATTATGTATTTGGACTCATAACTTAAAGTTTCATGGTTATGCAATCATCAGATGAGTCAAATGGTTGAGAACTTAAAAACAAATAGTCAAATGGTTGAGATTTTTTTAAAAATGGTTGAGATTTTCTATTCTTTTTAAATTTCAGCCATTTGACTACTGGTTTTTAAGATCTCAACCATTTGACTCATCTGATGATTGCATAACCATGAAACTTTAAGTTATGAGTCCAAATCCATAATATTACCATTGATTAAAAACCTGCTCTGCTTTATTAGCATTGAGCACCTTTTCATGCCAATATTTTTCTCATTTATTCTCTATTATTATATACTAGCAAATATATGCACCCTCCGGGTGCAAGTATTTAAGTTTTAATGCAATAAAATATCATATTAAATTAGAAAGGCTAATGAAACTAAATAAGAATACAGATAAAAAGATTTGAAACAGAGGGAGTATAATAATAGATTTGAAACAGAGGGAGTATAATAAAAAATGGAACAACTGAAACTTACTCTTCCATCACTCTCGTCTTTCATTGTTATTTTTTCTAATTTAAGTATTTAGTTAAAAGAGGAAGTAAATAATAAAATGAGTTATTTTTGTTTTTGTTAATGGATTTCCTTTAAGATTCATTAAAGAGATTTTTGCTTATATTCATTAAAATAAAACCAAACAGTTAGAAATCAATAATACTAAGCACATATTTATTAAATTCGATTTTTTAATATTAATATGCAAATTAGCCTTCCCGTTCGCACTGTAAACCGCTATTTTGTTGTATATATAAATATAATTGCATGTTGTCAGTATGTAGACATAGTTAACAGTATTAATAATGTAAAACAATTTTATTAATAATTGAGGTTTAGATAAAAATAAGATCATTGATAATGTGATGTCAATAACTAAGAGAATTGTGACTAGAGCAGGAATATAGTTTCGGTTACAGACAGAAAAACACACAATCTCCATTATAATAATAATAATATATATATATATCTTATTGTAATGGGGATTGTGGGTTTGACTGTCTGTACCCGAAACTATATTACTATACAAGTCACAATTCCCTTTGTTATTTACATCACATTCTCCATGATTTTATTTTTATTTAAACCTCAATTATTAATAAAATTGTTTTACATCATTAAGGCTGTTGACCATATCAACATACAAATAACATGCAATTGTATTTATATATACAACAAAATAGTGGATTACAGTGTGAATGGGAAGGCTAATTTGCATATTGATCTTAAAAAATTGATTTTAATAAATATCTGCTTAGTATTATTGATTTCAAATTGTTTTGTTTTATCTTATTGAATATGAGCAAAAATCTTGGGGATAAATCTTAAAAGAAATCTTTTAACAAGAAGAAATAACTGTAATATTATCCTTTACTTCTTATTTTAATCAAATAGTTAAATTAGGAAAATTTACCAATGAAAGACGGGAGTAATGGAAATTGATGGAAGAGTTAGTTTCAAAGTTGTTCTATATTTTTATTATACCCCCTCTGTTTCAAATCTTTTTATCTGCATTCTTATTCAGTTTCATTAGCCTTTCTAATTTAACATGATATTTCATTATATTAAAACTTAGATACTAGCACCCGGAGGGTGCATATATTTGCTAGTATATATAATTTATTTATTTAACCATAGTAAAGTAGCAATGAGCCTGTTTATAACTATCCTCGGTCTGTTCATATCTATCAATCAAACCAAAGTTAAGCAGCGATGAGCCTCTTCAATACTTTATTGGGTGACCACATAAGCAACATCAGGTACTGCAACCAACCCGTGTCCTTTGATAGATAGATAGAAAGATAGATAGATAGATAGTGAACAGTCTTAGATAGATAGATAGATAGATAGATAGATAGTGAACAGACTGAAATAGATAGATAGATGAATAGATATTAAACAGAGTGAGATAGATAGATAGATAGATAGATAGATAGTGAACAGACTGAAATAGATAGATACATGAATAGATATCAAAGTGATTTGATTTGCCCTTAAAACAATTAACCATGCAGACCAATGAAAAACTGTATTTGTTGTGAGGTGTGGTTTCGTATTCTTTGTTGTAGTAGTAGCAGTAATTATTCGAGCGTAATCGTAGCTCATAGGTCTCAGCTTCTCGTAGCTAATTCCTCTCGGTCCTCTAAACTGTCTATATATCTCCTGCTATAATACACATATGTAAATGAGATAACACGCCATTGGCTATCTCACTACACCTCCCTGAAACGGAGAGGTTTTATTCCCCTCGTCGATCTATTGCTTCTCCTAAATACCCTTTGGGGTGTTCTTCGTAATGGTGACCGCGGTCTCATTTCATCACTACTGGATCCCCGCCCTGTCGGCTGGGGCGTTAGAATGCACCGACTGCAACCGTGATGCTTAAGGATTGAACCCAGGTGGATGAGCAGTTCATGACATGCAATACTCCACTTTGGCCCTATCTTGGGCTAGACGGGCGGTCGGAGAGGCCCCCTCCGATCAATCGGCTGGTCACGTCAAGCCCTAGCACCTATATGATTTTCCCAACCCTATTGCCCTTATGGCAAGCCCCAACCTCTTTTTATCATATGGGTGCTAGAAGGCGGTGGCTGCGGGTCTACATGTCCTGGGAATGATGTTAAACTCTATCTGATGGTGAGGTTCCAGTTCTGGAGGTTTGGGGAATGTGGAGCACCCCTTCATCACCATTGCTCCCTGGTCCACTCTGACCGGAGTGGTAGTACCTGTTAGGGTCCCATCTATGGGTTAAATAGAAAAACATGAGTTTATAAACAAAATTGTATTATCCATTAAGAATTGATTATTTCAAAACTTTATCGGCATTAAATGACCCACTGAGGTTGATATGCCGTAAAACAAAACAAACCAAACCAAACTACTGGATCCCTGGTATGGCACCTCAGAATCCGACTCGCTTTCATCTATGGGTTCTATAACGTCTCCCCCATATTGGTTTATATCCTCGTTTCTTTCCGATTCCTCCACACTCATGTCTTCCTCATATCTATTCCTTAGCTGATCAGTGTGGGCCAGCACACTTCTCTCCTGTGTCGTTATTATAGCGGTGTTGTTCCCTTTCTGCATAATTGTTGTACCGGCCGTTCCTACAGTGGAGAATATACACCGGTTCTCACTATAAATAGTGAGACACCGAGTGAAAAGGTTGTACTGTTACCGTTTAGCGGCAAGCTAGCCGTTCTTGTACCTTATTGTAAATACACTTGTCTCATTTTACCCTACCTCGACTTGACTTCTTTTTTACTGTTGAACTAACAATAATAAAATATGCTTTTTCAGGTTGCGCGTCCTTATTCTTTTTGTACCACATTTTTTCATTAGTCGAAAAATACATGGTTTAATACTTTATTAGGTGAACACTTAAGCAACAGCAGGTACTGCAATCAACCTGGGTCTTTATCTTGATTTGGTATTAAATGACCTGAAAAGAATTAATATACCATACAACAATACAACCAACCAAACTGTCTATCTATCTATCTATCTATCTATCTCGGTATGTTAATATATATCTAGCTAACCAAAGTTAAGCAGCGATAGACCTGTTTAGTAAACTGTTTAGCCACTTAAGCAACATCAGGTACTGTAAGCAACCTGGGTACTTTGTTTGTCGAAATGACTTGATTCAGTATTAAATGACCTGAAAAGGGTTCATATGATGTTAAACAGAACAGCGAACCTGTTATATTTTTTATATATACCATATTTAAATCTATTCACATATCTAGGACACGCGTGGTTGTGTCCTCATATTTAATCTTCTTTTTATCAAAGATTTTTTTCTAAATATGTTAGGCTAGTTCAATTCTATTTTTACACTAACCGTCCAAAACCGATTATACGCCCATTAATATAATACAAACCAACCAACCAACCAACCAACACAAGAGACATTTATTTTGGGATATATCAAAGGATTTATCAAAGTTGTTTTTTTTTTATAAATATGTTAGGGTCGTTCAATTCTATTATTACACTAACCGTCCAAAAACGACGGTACGCCTATCAGTATATAAGAAACCAACCAACCAACATAAGAGCCGTTTATTTTGGGACATATAGAATGATGTATCAAAGTTGTTTTTTTTCTAAATATGTTAGGGTCGTTCAATTCTATTTTTACACTAACCGTCCAAAAACGACGGTGTGCCCATCATTATATAACAAACCAACCAACCAACACAAGAGACAGTCATTTTGGGACATATAGAATAATGTATCAAATATGTTTTTCTAGCTATGTTAGGGTCGTTGAAACAAGGACCATATCTACATCGCCATCTCAAGTGTCTGGTAACTTTCCCATTCCACTTTAGCAATATCCTCTAGAAGGAAACAAATCATTATTAGTGTTGTTTAAAGAAGAACTTATTCAGTCCAAAATTTTTACACTAACCGTCCAAAAACGACGGTGCGCCCATCAGTATATAAGAAAACAACCAACCAACCAACCCAAGAGACGTTTATTTTGGGACATATCAAAGAATTTATCAAAGATGTTTTTTTCTAAATATGTTAGGGTAGTTCAATTCTATTTTTACACTAACCGTCCAAAAACGACTGTGTGCCCATCAGTATATAACAAACCAAACAGCCAACACAAGAGACATTTATTTTGGGATATATCAAAGGATTTATCAAAGATGTTTTTTTTTTCTAAATATGTTAGGGTAGTTCAATTCTATTTTTACACTAACCGTCCAAAAACGACAGTGCGCCCATCAGTATATAAAAAAACAACCAACCAACACAAGAGACGTTTATTTTGGGACATATCAAAGGATTTATCAAAGTTTTTTTTTCTAAATATGTTAGGGTAGTTCAATTCTATTTTTACACTAACCGTCCAAAAACGACGGTGCACCCATCAGTATATAACAAACCAACCAACCAACCAACACAAGAGACGGTCATTTTGGGACATATAGAATGATGTATCAAAGATGTTTTTCTAGCTATGTTAGGGTCGTTGAAACAAGGACCATATCTACATCGCCATCTCAAGTGTCTGGTAACTTTCCCATTCCACTTTAGCTATATCCTCTGGGAGGAAACAGATCATTATTAGTGTCGTTTAAAGATGAACTTATTCAGTCCCAAAGAGGATGTTGTTGATTTAGTTCTCCGAACCTCAATACGAATCCGCCCATCGCCCAATAATCTGCCGTCAGCAAAGTAACAACTCGCTGGTTTTGTTTTTCTTTTATTGCGACAATCGCATTTACATTTTCAGCTTGAATGGATGGATAATATGAATGTCAACCGGACAGAATATCATATTCATTTTTTTTATTTGTCAGTTTGTTTTGTTTTACGGCATATCAACCTCAGTGGGTCATTTAATGCCGATAAAGTTTTGAAATAAATCAATTCTTAATGGATAATACAATTTTTTTATGAATACATTTTTCTATTTAACCCATAGATGGGACCCTAACAGGTACTACCCCTCCGGGTCAGAGTGGACCAGGGAGCAATGGTGATGAAGGGGTGCTCCACATTCCCCAAACCTGCAAAACTGGAACCTCACCATCAGATAGAGTTTAACGTCATTAATACGTGTCTGTGGATGACCCTATATATATATATATATATATATAGGGTCATCCACAGACACGTGTTTCGACTTATCAAGTCTCTTCAGTGTGGCTAGACATTTTGTAAGCTACCTACAGCCGGAATTGAAATCAACACAAGAGACATTTATTTTGGGACATATGAAATGATTAATCAAAGATGTTTTTTTTTCTAAATATGTTAGGGTCGTTCAATTCTATTTTTACACTAACCGTCCAAAAACGACAGTGCGCCCATCAGTATATAAGAAAACAACCAACCAGTGTCAGTCCGGCACCTTAACCATTAGGCTGTCTTCACTTACTGAATGGTCAGGGGATTTTAACTGTTTTAATACACACATCGCTTTGTGTGTAAAGGCCGTCACAGAGTGCTCCATTCCTTATATAGAAGAGCGTTGCGTTATATATATATATTTATGGGTGTGTGTGTGTGTGTGTGTGTGTGTGTATGTGTGTGTTAATAATATTTGCATCTCTGTGGGTATGATATGATTTGTCTATTTGGATCTTAATTACAAAGCAGTATGATAAACAAAATCTTTTTGGTTTCCCATTCAAGGTCAGTACATATATTTTTTATACTATTCATGACTTTTGAACAACCGGTATAGAGCTGGCCGTAAAAAAAAAACCGGGCTTCATTAGATGAAGCCAAGTTAGTTTTATTGGAAGCTCTCCGGGCAACTGTTTAATCAGGGTTCTTAAATTTAAGGGTAATCCTTTTCCTCCCTGCAGCCTCGGATCTTTTGATTGCAATCTGGTCCTCAATTGAGGGAGATATATTTATGCTGTCGTATGCCATGGACAACTATATACTACAGAAGAACTCAAAATTGATCACTATGTTATATACCCCCTAATAATTATTTCGCACTTTCCTCGCGTCTGCTTTCTTGCTACATTATTTCACACGTCTCCAGCATAAAATAACCCAACGAGGGTTGACATGCCGTAAAATCCAACCAACCAAACACCCAACCAACCAAACAAACTATATGAAAGAAGGATCGGAAATATCTTTGGATGAACCGCGAAGGGATAGGTATATTTTTTAATTAAATGAACATTAAATTTTTATACGTCTTTTATTAGGTAATCTTATTCATTTCGCACTTTCCTCGCGTCTCTCTTTCTTACCGCCCTGTTGGCCGTGGGTGGCGACCCGTGATGCTTAAGGATAGAGCCCAGGTGGATCAGCAGTCTATGACTTGCAATACTCCACTTTGGTCCTATCTTGGGCTAGACGGGCGGTCGGAGAGACCCCCTCCGATCAATCGGCTGGTCATGTCAAGCCCTAGCACCTATATGATTTTCCCAACCCTATTGCCCTTATGGCAAGCCCCAACCCCTTTTTATCATATGGGTGCTAGAAGGCGGTGGCTGTGGGTCTACATGTCCTGGGAATGACGTTAAACTCTATCTGATGGTGAGGTTCCAGTTTTGGAGGTTTGGGGAATGTGGAGCACCCCTTCATCACCATTGCTCCCTGGTCCACTTTGACCCGGAGTGGTAGTACCTGTTAGGGTCCCATCTATGGGTTAAATAGAAAAATGTATTTATAACAAAATTGTATTATCCATTAAGAATTGATTTATTTCAAAACTTTCTCGGCATTAAATGACCCACTGAGGTTGATATGCCGTAAAACAAAACAAACCAATTTCTTTCTTATTTCATTATATTCCAGAGAATTCCAGTTAAATAACTAAGGGAATTGTGACATGGGTACTGATATAGTTTTGGATACTAACTGACTTACAATCTTCATTTTTGCTAGCAAATATATACACCCTCCGGGTGCAATTATTTAAGTTTTAATGTAATAAAAATTATATTAAATTAGAAAGGCTAATGGAACTAAATAAGAATGTAAATAAAAAGATTTGAAACAGAGGTGGGTATAATCGAAAATTAGAACAACTGAAACTTACTCTTCCATCACTCTCGTCTTTCATTGTTATTTTTTCTAATTTAAGTATTTAGTTAAAAGAGGAAGTAAAGAATAAAATGACAGTTATTTTTTCTTGTTAATAGATTTCATTTAAGATCTATTGAAAAGATGTTTGTTTATATTCATTAAAATAAAACCAAACAATTAGAAATCAATAATACTAAGCACATATTTATTAAAATCACATTTTTAATATCAATATGCAAATTAGCTTTCCCATTCACACTGTAAACTGCTATTTTGTTGTATATATAAATATAATTGCATGTTGTTAGTTTGTTGATATGGTTAACAGTATTAATAATGTAAAACAATTTTATTAATAATTGAGGTTTAAATAAAAATAAAATCATGGAGAATGTGGTGTCAATAACTAAGGGAATTATGACTTGAGTAGTGATATAGTTTCGGTTACAGACAGAAAAACACACAATCTCCATTATAATAAGATTTAGATAAAGCATTTAGTTTCTCTCTGTCTTTTGAGTAATATATTTTTTTTTATTTAGCACTCCCCTCGTGTCTGTCTTTCTTGTTTCATTATTTCACACAATTTTCGTGACGTAGAAACATTATGAGGATATTTTTTAGTACAAAAAACTTGATCAGTCATTTAAAAATTCGATTAGTATATCTTATATCTTAATTTTATATGTTTAACATCAAAATGACGCGTTGAAAGCGATAAATAGATGAAAGGAATATTAATAAAAAAATTGATAAGAATTGACAAGGGATAATTTCATAAAAAAAAGTACAAGATAAAAATGCTACTTTTTCTCTGATAGTCAGACATTTAAAATTGGTGGAACTATATACTAAGCATAGCCAAGAGTATTAAACACCAAATGAGACTATTGGAATTTCAGGGCCAAACTAGCATTCTCATTTGCGGAAGTCGTAGTAGTAGTAGTAGTAGTAGTAGTAGTAGTATTAGGCGTAGCAGCAGACATCGTACCTCTACATTACTTAGTATTTATGGCTGACACTAGCCAATCAGATTACCGAGAGGGGGGACCCAGATGTATGCATATTCATTACACCATATATATATATATATATATATATATATATATATATATATATATATATGAGTGTGTGTGTGTGTGTGTGTGTGTGTGTGCGTACATATTCAATAGACCAGATAAATGTATATATATATATATATGAATATGTATGTATATATATACACATATATATATATATATATATATATATACATATCCAATAGACAAGATCAATGTATATATATATATATATATATATATATATATATATATATATAAATATATATACTAGCAATATATACAGATATACCTCAATTTAACTAATGCTCAAACTTTCAAAGTTATAATGTGTTATATATATATATATATATATATATATATATATATATATATATATATATATATATGGAAGCGCGTTGGCTAGTGGAAAATGGAACCGTCGATTCGAGTTCAATTCCTAGACGAAGCTGTTGGCATTTCACATAGCGCTAATACCCTTGGGAAAGGTATGAATCCATATATTCTCCCTCCAGCTATGGGTTAAATAGTAGGGCAGACTGGGCCCTTCAGCCTTGGGTAGGTAACCAGTCTAGGAGAGGGATAACTCTGAATTCAAAATTTCTGCGGTCGGTCGTTGATTGGGTTTGTGGCATTCCTTGATGCACAATTTCTTTCCTATCGACTGTGCCAAAAAGTGTGGATGGTCCAACACAAGCCTTCACCACTATAAACAAATCCCTGTGTGGGTGTTCATTGTATGTATGAACCCTCATACGTCGAAAACCGACGAGAGAGTCCATAATATATATATATATATATATATATATATATATATATAATATACACTAGTAGTCGTGTCATTTCAAATCACTGCTGATTAGCCAGCAGTCAGCGATTTTTATTAGCAGCAGCAACTATGCCACGATTATCGCAAATCGTTTGATTTTTGTTTAATTAATCAATTATATCCCTTAATCTTTTTTGTTTAATTAATCAATTATATCCCTTAATCAGTAAAAATTAATAACCAAATTTATTGTGTTTTTTAGTTATAAGGATGTCAAGGTGTATGCAAGATTTCGAATCTGAATAACATCTCTTTTCTGAATTATAAGTCGACACGTACATACCAAACTTTATTTTATATAAATAGATGCAAGACGTATTTGCTGTTAGTAATTCCGTTTGCATTGAATTTATTCGTTTGACTCAATTCCAAACATCGACTCAAATAACTTCTTTTTTTTTCTCTCCTTCGCATTCGCATATCTTTAACAACAGGTTCTCTGTGCGGTAAATACACCCTCTACGCGGTATAAATCACAAGAATTTGTAAACCATTTTTGGAAATGTTTTCGAGCCAGATAAAAAAATATATAAGAAAATAAAAACTAAAAACAACAAAGTTCTACCCTAGGATTCCAGTGGGGGAAAGCGAGCCAAAATTGAGCCAATTCTAAAAAAAAAATCGATTTTTTACTTATCTCCGTATTGCAGCCAAAGTTAATATTTATTGTGGCGCTGGGACAGAACGGTGAGACCCATTTAAAATCCATAAAATGTCTTTCAGTTAAATCAGTTCTCAATGCACATTCCTTTTTTTTTTTTGGCTTCCTACTTTATTTCTAACCCGACACATGTTCGACAATTTGAAACCATTGCTTTAATTAATTCTAAAAGAATTTTTCTAAACATTGCTCTACGTTGAAAAATATATCTATTTATCTAGCTAGTTTAGGTTTTTATTCTTATCTCCGGACGATGTAAAAATTGATTTTTGAAACATATTGCCTGAGGGGCTGGGAGTAAAAAATTCAATGTCAGCGAGTTTGTACCCTAAGTAAGTAAAATCATCAAATTCATTAAAGGATTAAAAAATAAAACAATTTGAAATGTAAACTTTAGATATGTATTAAAATAAAACAAACTATATATAGATATATAATACCAGTCTATCTATCCAAGTATCTATCTATCTATCTATCTATCTATCTATCTATCCATCGATCTATCTATCTATCCAATTATCTATCTATCTATCCAATTATCTAACTATCCATCTATCCAATTATCTATCTATCTATCCATCGATCTATCTATCTATCTATCTATCCATTTATCTATCTATCTATCTATCTATCTATCCAATTATCTATCTATCTATCCATCGATCTATCTATCCATCTATCTATCTATCTATCTATCCAATTATCTATCTATCTATCCATCGATCTATCTATCTATCCAATTATCTATCTATCTATCTATCTATCTATCTATCTATCCAATTATCTATCTATCTATCTATCCAATTATCTAACTATCCATCTATCCAATTATCTATCTATCTATCCATCGATCTATCTATCTATCTATCTATCTATCTATCTATCCATTTATCTATCTATCCATCTATCTATCTATCTATCTATCTATCTATCTATCCATTATCTATCTATCTATCCATCGATCTATCTATCTATCCAATTATCTATCTATCTATCTATCTATCCAATTATCTATCTATCTATGTATCCAATTATACATCTATCTATCTATCAATCCAATTATCAAACACTATCTATCTATCCATCGGTCTATCTATCTATCTATCCAATTATCTATCTATCTATCTATCTATCTATCTCTCTATCCAATGATCTATCTATCTATCTATCTATCTATCTATCTATCCAATTATCTATCTATCTATCCAAGTATCTATCTATCTATCTATCCAATTATCTATCTATCTATCTATCCATCGATCTATCTATCTATCCAATATGTATTAAAATAAAACAAACTATATATAGATACATAATACCAGTTATGTATTTATTAAAACTTGTTTTAAAAAACAAGAAAACAGCTGTACGGCCACCTGCCACATATCACACAAACCATCCGAGTAAGACGGACAAGACACGCGGGACACTGCTGGAGAAGCAAGGACGAACTCATAAGCGACGTCCTCCTGTGGAAGCCAGCACATGGACACGCCAGTGTGGGCCCACCAACAAAGACATACATTGACCAGCTCTGTGCCGATACAGGATGCTGCACAGAGGACCTCCCGAGAATGATGAGTGATAGGGACGGATGGAGAGAGATTGTCATGGATATCCGTGCTAACAGCGTTACATGATGATGATGATCTATCTATCTATCTATCTATCTATCCAATTACCTACCTATCTATCTATCTATCTATCCATCGATCTATCTATCTATCCAATTATCTATCCAATTATCTATCTATCTATCTATCCAATTATCTATCTATCTATCTATCTATCTATCTATCTATCCCATTATCTATCTATCTATCTATCTATCTATCTACCCATCGGTCTATCTATCTATCCATCTATCTATCCATCGATCTATCTATCTATCCAATTATCTATCTATTCATTTATCTATCTATCTATCGATCTATCCAATTATCTATCTATCTATCTATCTATCTATCTATCCAATTATCCATCTATCTATCTATCTATCCAATTATCTATCTATCTATCTATCCATCGGTCTATCTATCTATCCAATTATCTATCTATCTATCCAATTATCTATCTATCTATCCAATTATCTATCTGTCTATCTATCTATCTAACTATCTATCCAATTATCTATCTATCTATCTATCCAATTATCTATCTATCTATCTATCTATCTATCTATCTATATCTCTATATCTCTATATTATATATATATATATATATATATATATATATATATATATATATCCATCGATCTATCTATCTATCCAATTATCTATCTATCTATCTATCTATCCAATTATCTAACTATCCATCTATCCATCGATCTATCTATCTATCCAATTATCTATCTATCTATCTATCCAATTATCTAACTATCCATCTATCCATCGATCTATCTATCCATCCAATTATCCATCTATCTATCTATCTATCTATTTATCCAATTATCCATCTATCCATCGATCTATCTATCTATCCGATTATCTATCTATCTATCTATCTATCTATCTATCCAATTATCTATCTATCTATCTATCTATCTATTTATCCATTATCTATCTATCCATCTATCCATCGATCTATCTATCTATCCAATTATCTAACTATCCATCTATCCATCGATCTATCTATCTATCCAATTATCTATCTATCTATCTATCTATCTATCTATCCATAGATCTATATATCCGATTATCTATCTATCTATCTATCTATCTATCTATCTATCTATCTATCTATCCAATGATCTATCTATCTATCTATTCAATTATCTATCTATCCATCTATCTATCTATCTATCCAATTATCTATCTATCTATCTATCTATCCAATTATCTATCTATCCATCGATCTATCTATCTATCCAATTATCTATCTATCTATCTATCTATCTATCCATCGATCTATCTATCTATCTATCTATCTATATATCCAATTATCCATCTATCTATCTATCTATCTTCGGTCTATCTATCTATCCAATTATCTATCTATCTATCTCTCTATCCAATGATATATCTATCTATCGATCCATCTATCTATCCAATTATCTATCTATCTATCTATCCAATTATCTATCTATCTATCTATCCATCGATCTATCTATCTATCTATCCAATTATCTATCTATCCATCTATCCATCGATCTATCTATCTATCCAATTATCTATCTATCTATCTATCTATCCATAGATCTATCTATCTATCCGATTATCTATCTATCTATCTATCTATCTATCAATTATCTATCTATCTATCTATCTATCCATTATCTATCTATCTATCGATCTATCCAATTATCTATCTATCTATCTATCTATCCAATTATCCATCTATCTATCTATCTATCTAATTACCTATCTATCTATCTATCCATCGGTCTATCTATCTATCCAATTATCTATCTATCTATCCAATTATCTATCTCTCTATCCAATGATCTATCTATCTATCTATCTATCCAATTATCTATCTATCTATCTATCTATCAAATTATCTATCTATCTATCTATCTATCTATCCAATTATCTATCTATCTATCTATCTATCTATCTATCTATCTATCTATATATATATATATATATATATATATATATATATATATATATATATATATATATATATATATATATATCCATCGATCCATCTATCTATCCAATTATCTATCTATCTATCTATCTATCCAATTATCTAACTATCCATCTATCCATCGATCTATCTATCTATCCAATTATCTATCTATCCATCTATCCATCGATCTATCTATCTATCCAATTATCTATATATCTATCTATCTATCTATCCATCGATCTATCTATCTATCCAATTATCTATCTATCCATCTATCCATCGATCTATCTATCTATCCAATTATCTATATATCTATCTATCTATCTATCCATCGATCCATCTATCTATCCAATTATCTATCTATCTATCTATCTATCCAATTATCTAACTATCCATCTATCTATCTATCTATCCAATTATCTATATATCTATCTATCTATCCGATTATCTATCTATCTATCCATCTATCCATCGATCTATCTATCCAATTATCTATCTACGTGAGAAAATGAAGACCTTTCAGGTCGAACCTTTTCATCCCCGATTTTAATTACTACGATTGTTTTCTCCGATTTTTAAAAGTTTTTTTTTCATTTGCGACTAATTTTTTTTTTTTGTTTTTGTAAGATAACACTTTTTTAATGTGTGAAGTGTTTTTGTAGGGCTAACGGTCCAATCAAAAGCCCCCCCCATAGAAGCTAACATAATTGCAGCCTGATTGGGCGGCTTTTAAGCTTCTTATAAATGTTAGGAACCAAACAATCGCTTATTAAAAAAAAATACAAATAACAAAAAAAAAAGACAATTAAAAAAAAACCAAAACGAAATTCTTTAAAAAAATAAAATTGAAAATGGATAATAAAATCATAGCTAGTCATTTTATAAATTATATTTTCTAAAAAAAATATTTATCTTTTTAATGTAAGCTGCGTGTTTTGATTTAACAATAGCTTATCTTTCAAAATAGGTAAAAAAAAAAAATGATTAGTTTTCTCACGTTTTATAGCAGGTTAGCCAGAAAGTTGTTTCAAGAGGGAATAAGTGGTTGTCATGGTAACAGATTTTATATAGAATTTGGACTAGGACTAATAAAACAAGAATAAAACAAAAGACACATTGGCTTTACATACATACACGCATACACCACACATACACCACACACACACACATACACACCAAACACACCACACACACCATACACACACACACATACACCAAAATACACCACACACACACACACAAGCACACACACACCATACACACACATACACACACACACACTCACGCACACACAATACACACACACACACACACACACACACCACACACACCATACACACCAAACACACATACACACACACACATACACACAAATACACCACACACACACACACACACACACACAACACACCATAGACACACATACACACACACCCACCTCCCTCACGCACACACCATACCACCACCCACAACCAACACACACACACACCACAACACACACACACGCACCCACACATCACGCACACACACACACTCACGCACATACCACGCACCACACACACACACGCCACACACAAACACACACACACACCACACCCCCACCCACGCACACACACCACAAACAAAACCACACACACACACACACACACACACACACTCCACACCACACACACACACACACCACAAACACACCACACACAACACACACACACTCACGCACACACCACGCACCATACACACAAACCACACCACACACACACACCACACACACACAAAGCACAAACACACACACACCATACACAACCACACACCACACACACATCCACACACCCACGCACCACACCACGCACACACAACCACACACTCACGCACACACCACGCACCACACACAAACACACACACACAACACAAACACACACACCACACCCACACACACACACTCCACACCCCCCCCCACCACACCACACACCACACACACACACCACACACTCACGCACACACCACGCACCATACACACAAACTACACCACACACACACAACACACACACACAAAGCACAAACACAACACACCATACACACACACACACCACACACACAACCAACACACACACGCACCACACCACCGCACACCACACACACACAACACCACACACCACACACACCACACACACAACCACACACCACACACACACACACACACACACACACACACATACACTTGAACACACACACACTCATTACTTTCCTATCTCTATATTAATACTCGTGTTCCTTAATTGTACAACCGTTATCATCTTACAACAGCTTTTGGGGAAAACTGAGAGTTTTTATATATACAGGGTGTTCGGGATAAGTTTGTCACATTCATATTTGATTGTTTTTCTCAATAGGTTGGAGGTATTGACGCACACTACGCATCATTTAAAAGCTTGGACACTTCTTCATTCGTATACGTGATAATATATAGAATGGATAACTGGAACCCACCTGAATCATGGAAGAGAATAACTTGTATCAAGATGATCTGCACGGCCATCAAAATAAGGAGATTATGGTTGCTGCCCAATGCTCCCTGATTACTGTAAAAACAATCAGACATAAACTGGAGAATTGCGATGGAGACTACGAGGCGGTGGCTAAAGAAAGCAACATAACAGACGATCTGATTGCGTTTGTACAACAGAATACCTGAAAAATCTGCAACAAAAAGTGTTGGGAGACCTTCAGATGCCTATGTGGAGTTGCTAAATACTGTAATCAAACCCTGGATAGCAATTGTACCCACTAATAGGCGATATGTATGGCAGAAGGATCCGGCTCCCTGTCAGACGTCTGGAAAAAGGCAAAAATGGTTGTCGGCGAATTTTTCCTACTACACCAGTAGTTTTTGAAAACCTTCCGAGGGAAACTGTTTATGGAGCAGGATTAAGACTGTGATCGACGCTGGCGGTTATTTTTAGTGAAACTTGTTGACAGTAATGTAATTTTAGTGTCTGTTGAATTTCTTCATCTTCCAGACAATTTTGTAGTTACCAAGCTCTCTTTTTTCCATATCAAACTGTCAAATTTATCCCGAACACCTTATATATATATATATATATATATATATATATATATATATTTTCACACACATAAACTGACCAAAACACATGTGTAAGTGATATCGATTAATGTGATATCGATTAAATTCATTTTATCTATTTACTTTTCTTTTCTTTACTCATTTTTCCTCATATATATATATTATATATTAAATTTTTACTTGAAGGCACTTACAACGCATGTATCGCATAAAATTCGACTTTATTAAGTCTCATCAGCGAAAGTCGAAACAGTCTGTACGACATTCTACACACCGAGCGATCCTTTGCCGGGATTACACTTGTCAATTTCATTTTCTATAAGAAAAAGTATCGAATTTCATGCGATACATGCGTTGTAAGTGCCTTCAAGTAAAAATTTAATATATACTTTATTCAGCAACGTTTCTAAAAATAGACAAACATCCAAAAATCTTATATATATATATATATATATATATATATATATATATATATATATATGAATTAAGTAAACAAACAAATGTGTTTTTTATTGGAGGATATGTGCTTAATTGAAGTCATGCCTAATTTTGAAATTAATTAGTTAATAATTAATAACATTGATTAGTTAATAATTAATGAATGTGACTCGAAGAATGTAGTAATGGCAAGCTAGTGTAACGGTTAGAAACTTCACCTGTCAGCTTGACAGTCGAAGTTTCGAGTCACACATGGAGCAGTCTCCCACGTCTATAATCATGCTGATGAGACCTAATAGGTCGAAATGTACATTCAGTGATTGACATTTTCCCGATTCGTTTAGCCTTACATTTGAACATATATACCGCCTAAAATTCATTAATTATTAACTAATTAATCTTCAAAATTAGGTATAACTTCAATTAAGCACATATCCTCCAAATATACACACACGCAAACACACACACACACACACACACACATATATATATATATATATATATATATATATATATATTTTTGTATATTTCTTTATTTCTTTATTTTATCTTTTCCTGTTTTCTGCATCATTGTCCAGGGACCATATATTATCTATTAATTGAAGCAATTCCTTCATCCAATCATATTTCGGCCTTTTCTTCTCATTTACAATCAACTTCCTTTTTAATATCTCCTGACCGAACTAACCTATTTATTCAATCAATCTCATACAATAGCTACCGTATATATGTATATATATATATATATATATATATGTGTGTGTGTGTGTGTGTGTGTGGCTGAACTTGCACAAAGGTTGCAAAATTAGGGGCCCCAGAAAAAACAGAACCAAAATTATTTATTTATTTTCCCATTCATCATCATCATCATCATGTCGCGCTGTCAGCGCGGATATCCATATCTTTCTCCATCCGTCCCTATCACTCATCATTCTCGGGAGGTCCTATATGCAGCATCCTGCATCCGTACAGAGCTGATCAACGTACGTTCTTGCTGGTCGACCCACACTGGCTTGTCCATGTGCTGGCTTCCACAGGAGAACGTCGCTTATGAGTTCGTCCTTGCTTCTCCAGCAGTGTCCCGCGTGTCTTGTCCGTCTCACTCGGATGGTTTGGGTGATATGTGGCAGGTGGCCGTACAGCTGTTTTCTCGTAGAGTGCTGTTTCCACGTCTTGTTCATGATCACCCACAGCATTCTTGTGCAGCTCCCATCTAGTTTATTCTATAGTCGCTTAGTTAGGGTCCAGATGGTGCTGCCATACAGCAGTACTGACACGACAACGGTCTGGAAAACTGTCTCTTTAACTTGTCTGTGAGATTGGATTTCCATATGACCGATAATTTATTTATAGCGGCCCATGCTTTTCCTATACGTGCATTAACGTCGTTTTCTGTGGAGGAGATGTTACTGCCTAAGTATCTAAATTGTTCTACAGAATTTAGGAGTTTGCCATCGATGGTTGAGATGTCGCTTTTGTTTTTGAAAGACATGAACTCAGTTTTATCAGAGTTCACGTACAGGCCGACATTTGGGATATCGCCTGCTTCTTGCTTTTGTTAGTATGAGGCCTTTTTCTTTCATGGGATCTAGTGATGTTTGAGTACGTAGTCTAGGCATAACCTTAAAACCCCAACCCCCATACCTTAACCCTCTAAGCATTGAACCATTTAACCCCTAACTAGCCCCAACCCTCCCTCGATAAATTAAACAGTTTTATTACCAAAATTGTCGGTTCTATTTTTTCTGGGCACCCTAATTTTGACACCTTGTGCAAGGGTTTTTTTAAGGCCCAAATAATATATATATATATATATATATATATATAATATATGATATTATAGTGAAATAAGAAAACTCTTAACTTGCTTCATTACATAATTTATTTCAACCGTATTAATACGGATCTTCAGGTAATCACAAGAACATTGACTCTTACTCTAAGAATCAAGTCTAAGAGTCATGTGCTTGTGATTACTGAGAGCGCGTATTAATACGTTGAAATATAATTATTGAAGAAGCAAGTTTAGAGTTTTTCTTCATTTATTTAAATATTTCTTGTCTGTCCGTCTACTCACTTATTAGTAACATTGAAGCTCTCCTTATGGTCTACCATGCATCAGCTTGGTTAAACCACACATGGAAAGGACCCTAACTACGGTAAAAAAACTATATTATATATATTATATATATATATATATATATATATATATAAATATAAAGGTTTGCAAAAAGGATTATTTTTTTTTTTAATTTTATTAATTTACGTATGCGACACGTGTTTCAGATCTGTTATCTTCTTCAGGCATTGATTATTATTTTGGCAGAATATGTCCGATATTTGATAGGTTGTGTGTTTTGTAACTTTTGTAAGTTAATGAATTTAAAAAAAAAAAGCATAATCCTTTTTGCAAACCTTTTTTTTTTTTAATATCTATTTTCTCTCGTGTCCAACAGGAGAAAAATAGAATTTAAAAAAAAGGTATAACAACACTTTTATATATATATATATATATATATATATATATATATATATATATGACAATTCTTGTCGGACAAGATTTTGGTTAATCCTTTCTAATTTTCTGGCCATCTTTTTGGTGTCGGGTGTAACGTGTAACAGTCCACCAAAGGTTTCAAAACGAGCGCTTTCGCAGATACAATTTACCATCCTCAGGTAGGAAACGATGGTATGATAAACATTTGGGGACTGTTATACCAGTTACACCGCGACACCAGAAAGATGGCCCGAAAATTGGAACGGATCAACGAAAAACTTGTCCGACAGGAATTGTCTGTAGAGTTCAACGAAACTTGTATAAAAGAAAAAATGCTGCCAAAATACACTTATATTTAATATATATATATATATATATATATATATATATATATAATATATATATATATATATAATATATATATAAAATTAAATATATAAAGAAAATTTGAAAAAAACAAGTGTTCCGAAAATGGGATGAATTTAATTATCGATGTTTAAAACATTTCGGTTACATTGAACCTTCATCAGGATGTTCTTGGGGTGAAGAAAATGATGGATGTTTTTATATGTGACAGGAGATGAAAATCTTTTTAGTTATGTAACTGGAATCTCTCTCGTNAAATTAAAAAAATTAAAAATTTAAAAAAAAAAAAAAAAATAAAAAAAAATAAAAAAAAAATAAAAAAAAAAGAAATAAAACAAAAAAAAAAAAAAAAAAAAAAATACAAAAAAAAAAAATAAAATTTTATTCGAGATAAATGTCTTTTTCAAAAGATACTGG
>CM042173.1:30448816-30463816 GCA_023376005.1 Doryteuthis pealeii | reverse complement strand
AAGCAAGACATAAATAATGTACCGGAACGAGTAGACGTTTTATTCGATTAGCTATGGTTGGTGAGTGTATTTGGTTGTCACTGGTTTCAAGTATACCTTATATTCTAATAACGATTATATGGCTAAGCAAGACATAACTAATGTACCGGGAAACGAGTAGACGTTTTATTTCGATTGCTATTGTCTTGCGTGAGTGTATTTGGTGTGTATGGTTTTAAAGTATACCTTATCTAATACACGATTATATGGCTTCAATAAGACATAACTAATGTCGGGCAACGAGTAGACGTTTATTTTCGATTAGTATGTTGGTGAGTGATTGTGGTTGTATGGTTTCAAAGTATACCTATATCTAATACACGATTATATGGCTTCAAGCAAAAGACATAACTAATGTACCCGGGAAACGGAGTAGGACGTTTTATTTCGATTAGCTGATGTTTGGTGAGTGTATTTGGTTGTATGGTTTCAAGTATACCTATATTCAATACACGATTATATGGCTTCAGCAAGACATAACTAATGTACCGGGCATACGAAGTAGACGTTTTTATTTTCGATTAGCTATGTCTGGAGAGTGTATTTGGTTTGTATGGTTTCAAGTATACCTATATCTAGTACACGATTTATGGCTTCAAGCAAGACATAACTAATGTACCCGGGACGAGTAGACCGTTTTATTTTCGATTAGCTATGTTGGTGAGCTGTATTTGGTGTAGTTTCAAGTATACTATATCTAATACCACGATTATATGGCTCATACCGTATACTAAAACAGCGTATTTATTATGGGCTCAAGCAAGACATCAAAGCTAAGGTACCCGTGCACACGTAGAAAGTTTCTATTTCGTATTAGCTATGTCTGTCGTGAGTGCTGATTTGTTGCCACTCGTTTCAAACCTACTACCTCTATCATCTAATTATCCTAGCGATTATTATGCCTTCAAGTCAAGACATAACTATATGTAACGTGCAACGAGGAATGTTTTATTTCGATTAGCTTATGTCTGTGTGAGTGTATTTGGATATGGTTTCAAGCGTTACTTATACCTATATCTAATACACGATTATATGGCTTCAAGCTAAGACATAACTAAGTAACGGGCAACGAGAAGTTTTATTTCGATTTAGCTATGTCTGGTGAGTGTATTTGGTTGTATGGTTTCAAGTATACCTATATCTACACGATTATTTACGATGGTTTGAAGCAACTATTTTTTATACTGGAAAATGACAATTTCGGTTTGTAAATAATTTTCCCCTAAATAAAAGAAAAAAACCCACCTCCAAGCGGAATAAAAGTCAATTTTTGAAAGATTTTGCTAGAGGGCTGGTTACTTGGATTTTACGGCTTGTCAAAAACTATAGGGTTATATTATACTGAATACGTTTTGTTTTATTCATTCTAATTGGGTATTCATTTTTTTGCAACGATTAGACGTCTTATTTCGATTAGCTGTGTCTGGTATATATATATTTAGTTGAACCAACAAATAAACAAATAAATAAAAGAAAAAAGATATCGACGTCCAAGCGGAGTAAAGATCATTTTTTGAAAGATCTTGCTGGAGGGTTTTGTGTGTTTAAAGGTCAGAGGGTGTGTATCATAGATAAATAAAATCATCATATTCATTAAATGAGTAAAAAATAAAACAATTTGAAATGAAAACTTAGTTCTGTTCCCCTCAAATAAAATGTTGCTTGCATCTATTAATTATTAATTAAATAATTATTTTGAATGTTTTACGCATACATTTAATGCAAAATCGTATTTATTTATTTGTAAACTTTTTAGTCAAGCTCTTGATACTGAAAAAAAAATGACTATTTCTTGTTTGTTAATAATTTTCCCGTAAAACTCTATACGTTAGATAACTTTAATTATGTATCAAAATAAAACAAACTATATTTAAATATACTAGCAAATATATGCACCCTCCGGGTGCAAGTATTTAAGTTTTAATGTAATAAAATATTGTATTAAATTAGAAAGGCTAATGAAACTAAATAAGAATACAGATAAAAAGATTTGAAACAGAAGGAGTATAATAAAAGATTTGAAACAGAGGGAGATAATAAAAAATGGACAACTGAAACTTACTCTCCATCACTCTCGTCTTCATTGTTATTTTTTCTAATTTAAGTATTTAGTTATAAGAGGAAGTAAAGAATAAAATGACAGTTATTTTATCTGTTAATTGGATTTCATTTAAGATTCATTGAAGAGATTTTTGCTTATTCATTAAAATAAAACCAAACAGTTAGAAATCAATAATACTAAGCACATATATTACATTCGATTTTTGATATTAATATGCAAATTAGCCTTCCCGTTCACACTGTAAACGCTATTTTTTGTATATATAAATAATTGCAGTTGTCAGTATGTAGACATAGTTAACAGTATTAATAATGTAAGACAATTTTATTAATAATTGAGGTTTAGATAAAAATAAAATCATGGAGAATCTGATGTCAATAACTAAGAGAATTGTGACTTAGGAATATAGTTTCGGTTACAGACAGAGAAACACACAATCTCCATTATAATAAGATAATATCGGGCATCTGCAGGCTGCCCGGTATTATATATTTATTATATATAATTCTTTTATAAAATATATGAGCTCAGAGAAAAACAATAATATCTTGTGTTCGTTGTTAAGAACTGTCAATGGACACAAGTGGATCCCAGGAAGATTCCATGTAATTTCCAGACTCAAAGAATAGAGAAAATTCCAACCTAACGACAGATGCAACATACCAGCAACTTCAATCCTGAATAGCAGATTGTAGCAAGATTCATTTGGCAAAGACTACTAATGGAAGGAGGGGGGAAATAAGAGATGATAAAGGTTTATAACATAGTGATGAGCCAAAACAGGATGAACGATGGTGTGACCGTAGCGTGACCCGAATGGGAGAATTGAGTGTCAAGAAGTCGGGGTTGACCGCAACCGGAAGTCGGGTGTTGACCGCAACCGGATGTCACGTGGTGACAGTGGAACAACGAGAAATGTATCGGGCTCTTTTTGCCTTCCGCCGTCGTAGGTACGGATCGGGCCTCTAGTGGCTAGTATGGGGTCACGTAAATCAAGTAGTTGTTTCTCTCTCTGCCTCTCTCTCTTCCTCTCTCTCTTCTCTCTCTCTCTCTCTCTCTCTCTCTTTCCTCTCTCCTTTCCTCTCTCCGATACTGCACACGGACCGAACCTACCCTAGAAATAAGGCTAGCAGTTGTAACTACAATTTCTCGCGGTGTTGATTAATTTTTATCAACACCATTTTAGACTGTGAATTTGAGGAACGTGGACGAGACCCGCTATACAATACACGCCGCCGTCGCCACGTTACAGTTATCGTTTTAGTGCCCAAAAAAAAAGGGGACAACGGTACAAGATACTACAGATCCAAATATATATTTACCAACCCCTCCACACGAACATGGTGTGACACAAGGTCAACTTCTTAAGAAGAGTTTAACAGGTTTGAATTCAGAATTTTCCTTCTCCTAGATTGGTTACCTAGCCATGGTTAAAGAGCCCAGTCTGCCCTACTATTTACCAATAGCTAGAGAGAGAATTGGATTCATACCTTTCCCAATATATAATATCGGGCATCTGCAGGCTGCCCGGTATTATATATTTATTATATATAATTTATTTATTTATTCATTTTTTAATTTCATTTTGTTATTTTTTTTGGACACTACGCCATCGTTCTTAGTGGACAGAAAGGCGCCAACAACACTACTGGCATGTATGTATTAAAATTTGTTTAAAAAAATAACAATCAGGACCATCTAATTTTGCCTAGTAGAATTTTGAATCTATATGATATAAAGTTGTTTTCTATTCTATCTACTAAGGATTTTGCGTAATGTGACGTAAGCAGTAACATAGTTTCTATTACAGATGAATAGAGACCGAATCTCCATTATTAATAGATAGTTTCAAGTATAACTATATCCTATATACACAATTCCATGGCTTAAAGTAACCTTTTCTGTTTATGTCTTATTCGTTCGAGACTGGAATTAGCTTTTCAGCCAGACCTAACTAATGTACTGGGCAACGTGTAGACGTTCTATTTCGATTAGTTCTGTCTGGCATCTGTACTTAGTTGTATGGTTTCAAGTATACCTATATCTTATACACAATTATAGGGTTTCAACTAACTAATAAGATTTCTTACTAAACAATTATAGTGTTTTAGTAGTTATTCTAACATGTTGGCTGGATGGTTGGTTGGTTGGATTTTACGGCATGTCAACCCTTGTTGGATTATTTCATGCTTCAAAGGAATTTAGAAAAAAATTCTTGTAAATTTTTTTCCTCAGAATATTGAGAATATTTTTATAAATCTCGACTAATATAGAAGGATACGCGAAAATTAACGTGTATAATCTCTCTCTCTTTACTACCGCCCCTATCTTCTCTCTCTCTCTCTCTCTCTCTTCTCTCTCTCTCTCTCTATCTTATTATATTATATATATATATTATATATATACACACACGTTACACAGCCATTATAATAGAAAGTTGCAGAAACACACACAAACTATCAAATATCGGACATATTCTGCACAAAATAAATAATCAATGCCTGAAGAAGACAACAGATCAGAAACACGTGTCGCATAAGTAAGATAAAATGAATTAAACTTTTTTTTTCTGAGAACATAATACATTTTGCGGACCTTCTTTTTTAATAAATATTGAATATCTACCGTTGGAACCAGAACAACATATATATATATATATATATATATATATATATATATATATAAGTTATCCACAGACACTGTGTTTAGGCGTTTTACGTCTCTTCAGTGTGGCTAGACACAACAACTAACTCCGACCAGAAGCGAATCCTGACTGATTTTACGTCTGTCCAATCCGTTAACCTCTAGTATATCGCCAGCTGCTGTTTAAGAAGCGGTGTTTTAAGTGTTTTTAATTACATACGTCTGTGTATATACGACTGTAAACAGATGAACATTGCGTTATGCTGGCGGTGAAAGTTTATTAAAGTCACTCCTAAAGAGCTCTACCGGGTTACGGGAGGATATAATAAGTCATCCACAGACACGTTGTTTCGGCGTTTCACACTATATATATATATATATATATATATATATATATTATAATTGAGATTGTGTGTTTGTCTGTCTGTAACCGAAACTAAATCACTATTCAAGTCATACTTCCCTTAGTTAATGACGTCACATTTACCATGAATTTATTTTTATTTAAACCTCAATTATTGATAAAATTGTTATACCTTATTAATAATGTTGACCATATCTACCTACTAATAGCATGTAATTGTATTTATATATACAACAAAATAGCGATTTACAGTGTGAACGAGAAGGCTAATTTGCATATTGATATTTAAAATTTGTTTTTAATAAATATATGCTTAGTATTATTGATTTCTAATTGTTTTTTTTCTCTTAACGAATCTGAGCAAAAATCTCGAAGATAAATCTAAAAGAATCCATAAACAAGACGAAAGAACTGTAATTTTTTATTAAATACTTCATAATCTAACTAAATAGATAAATTAGGAAAAATGAAAGACGGGAGTGAAAGAAAATGATAGAAGAGTTAAATCTAAAGCTGTTCTATTTTTCGATTATACCCCCTCAGTTTATAATTTTCTAAATAGTTTATAATTTGATACAATATTTTATAACATCAAAACCTAAATACTTGCAAATAAAGGTGCATATATTTGCTAGTATATATAATATAATAAGATAAATATATAAAGGTTTTACATATCTATTTATTAGGTGACAAAGGAACATTCACGACCATATTGGTTTCATGCGATGCAATCATCAGGTGAAGATGTTTGAAATGTAAGGAAAATCGAAAAAATTTCAAAAAAATTCAAAAAATTCAATATACATGGGATGCGTATGATTTTTTCGATTTTCCTTATATTTGAAACATCTTCACCTGATGATTGCATCGCACCAAACCAATATGGTCGTGAATGTTCCTTTGTCACCCAATAAATAGATATGTAAAACCTTTATATATTTATCTTATATTATATAACAGCTCTATTTTATATTGAGCACTCTACCAATAATACTGCCTTTGGTACACCATTCCAGCAAAAGCTGAAACAGTGACCATCTCACACTATATATATATTATATATATATATATATATATATATATATATATATATTATATATATATATGTGTGTGTGTGTGTGTGTGTGTGTGTGTGTGTGTGTATATTGTGTATGTGTGTTCTTCTGTGTGTGTATGTGTGTTTTAAAATAAAGTATGTTGGCCTTCGATTAGTTTTTGAATATCCTAAGCAAAAATATTCCAGATGGTAAAATAGTTTTTTTTATAATAATATAATTCCTCAGAGAATTGCAATCGTTAAAAATACTTTGAAATATGATACATCTGCCCTGAATTCCTAAAGGAAAATCCATTAAAACATTTTAAAAAATAATATGTAAACATTTAGATTGCTTTTTTAAAAAAGCCTATTTATTCATGCATTTTAGTAAGGTAGTTAATTTCGACATCTCACCCAACACAAATCCGATATACTTGGGGACCCACGCACGAACCGAAACTCATGCGGTGGCAAGTGTTAAAAATTGCGCCCCCCCACTCCGGCAAACATATTTTGAGGCGCCCTAGTCACTGGGCAATAAACCCAACCCTGCCCCCTTTTAGACGAAGGTGAAGTGTTTCCTGGAGTATGGCCCTCTGATATTTACGTATTATATTCGTTACCGGTCCAATGGCCGAAGCCACTGGTCACACAACCCGAATACCTGGTAAGCATATGCTGATGTCGAAGCGCGTGGTTAAAGTCATGGGAAATTGGCTCGTCACCCCGAGTTCAAATCCTGGACGTGGTAATTGCATTTCACTTAGCGCTAATACCCTTGGGAAAGGTTTGAATCCTACTCTCCCTCCAGCTATGGATAAATAGTAGGGTAGACTGGGCTCTTTAACCTTGGTTAGGTAACCGGTCTATGAGAAGGAAAACTCTGAATTCAAACCCGTTGAACTCCGTTTAAGAAATTGACCTTGTGTCACATCCTGTTCGTGCGGAAGGGTTGGTAATATATATGCTGATTTCGAAAAATCTTCGACTAAACTGTACTATAAAGACATTTGTGATCTAAAAGAATGTTGATTTTTTTTAATATTCAAAAAGAATCTAATAAAATATAATCTTATCTATGCAAGGTTTCATATTGCTCTATTTTTATACAAGACGACCTGTGTGAGACTATATGTGGGCATGTATTACATGTGATACTATGTTGGCCACGGTACCAAATGTGATACGTATCACATACGCACATTGTCATCACTAATTGGTCTGTGTGCGAGAGTGAGTTATTTGATAAGAAAGTTCTTCAAGGATAGAGAGAGAGAGAAAGAGAGAAAGAGAAAGAGAGAAAGAGAGAAGCACGCGGACATATAAATAGAGAGACGGATGTTTAGATAGATAAATGGAAAGACAAAGAAAGAGAGAGAGAGAGAGACAAAGAAGAGAGAGAGAGAGAGAGAGAGTGAGAGAGAGAGATATTAGAGACTTACTTGGTGAGAAGATCTTACTTGCCTCTTGCTGATCCTTTTAGCATCTCCTCCGTCGGTCATCTTGTTGTCTAGTTGTGTTCACTTCTAACTTCTTAACTAAGGGCTGTTCTTGTTTAAATTAAATGAATTACAAAGTCATCTTTTTGTTATTTGATCAAGTATTTTTTTAAATTTCATTTAACCCATGATCACCGCACGGTGTAGACCAGGCCTCAGCCTGTCTTAACCCGACGGGGGCCAGATTCAATCTCAACAACTGTCACCTCTCCCTCTACCGATCTACCCTTCGCCACGTCATTCCTCTTCAAATAAAAAACAATGCCACGCGTCCTCTCTGACATCGTCCTTCAAACTTTTCCGTTACATATACTCAAACTTTACCATAACTAATGACTCAAACCACCATCATGGTTCCACGTCATTAGTTATTGTGTCACACCTGTGAACTATTGTTGGTTGCTTGATCGGATTTTACG
Organism: Doryteuthis pealeii; assembly: GCA_023376005.1. Taxonomy (NCBI): domain Eukaryota; kingdom Metazoa; phylum Mollusca; class Cephalopoda; order Myopsida; family Loliginidae; genus Doryteuthis; species Doryteuthis pealeii. The sequence continues at coordinate 30,455,748 of CM042173.1, read as the reverse complement.
GCATTGGTCGGATTTTACGGATTTTACGGCATTGGTCGGATTTTACGGATTTTACGGCGTGTCAATCCTTGTTGGGTTATTTTATGTCGGAGACGTTTTTGTTTAATTCATTCTTGTCGAGTATTCAATTATTTTCACTTATTCTTAAACACATTTATCAAAATTCGTTTTTAAATTTATTTAACTCATAGATGGAACCTTACCAGGTATGAATCCTACCCTCCCTCCAGCTATGGATAAATAGTAAGGGTCAGAGTGGACCTGGAATTAATAGTGATGAATAGTTGGAGAATCCTAGTTGTTGCAGCTGTGCAATTGTTGGTTGTTCTTTGATGTCATGGAGTCTGGAATGAACTTCGGGTCTGAGGGGCATCTTGCCTTGTGCCATTAGGAGTTCTTAGTAATAACTAAAGGCCGTTTCTTCTTTTTTTCACATGAATAATTCACGTACCTGGGTAGTAATATCTCATCCACAGATAACGATATTAACACACAAATAAGAAAGGCATGGATGGCCACAAACAAATTGTCTGTCATATGGAAGTCTGATCTCACTGACAAGCTAAAGCGACATCTCTTCCAGGCTGTAGTCATATCAGTACTGCTGTATGGCTGCACTACCTGGACCCTAACGAGGCGCCTCGAGAATAAGCTAGATGGGAGCTGCACAAGAATGCTGCGAGCAGTTCTGAACAAGTCGTGGAAACAGCATCCCACAAGGGAGCAGCTATATGGTCACCTGCCCCCTATCTCACAGACTATCCGAGTGAGACGGACTAGGCATGCAGGGCACTGCTGGGAAGCAAGGATGAACTCATAAGTGATGTTCTCCTGTGGAAGCCAACACATGGACATGCAAGTGTGGGCCGCCCAGCAAGGACCTATATCGACCAGCTATGTAAAGATGCTGGCTGCAGCGAAGAAGAACTCCCTGTGGCGATAAATGATAGGGAAGGTTGGCGAGAGATTGTCTTGGATATCCGTGCTGCCTGCACGACATGATGATGATGATGATGTTTTATTTGATCCAAATTACAACTGCCGTGAGTAAAACATTACATGTCTTACCCTGTTCACGACTTAATTTTCACTCTCACCTCTTACTCCTCCTTTCTTCCCATCGCCACGTATCATTCGCTCGTCCAACCAAAACATGCCATCTCATCACTTAAACTTTTCCATTCTATTCCACACATCATCATTCAAACTTTTCCGTTCTAATCAGGCCACTCGAACCACTCTCATGGTTCCACGTCATACCCACTATGTAACATTATCTATAAAATAATAAACATTAAAACATATCACAGCATATGATTCATTTCAATATACAGTTGTACCTTGGACATCTCACGTGGTGTAATGGTTTGTAACTTAGCAGACCTCAAATACTAAGATCTTCAGCCTCCGCCTTCTAGCATATATACGAAAAAGGGTCGGCACAATCATATAGGTGCTAGGGCTTGATGTGACCACCCGATTGATCGTAGAAGGCCACTCCGAAAACTCGTCTAGTCCAATTAAGAACCAAAGTATAGTATTGCATGTCATATACTGCTCAGCCACTAGAATTCCGTCCTTAAGCATCACGGGTCACCACCCATTAGTATACATATGATTTTATTGTCCTAGCATCTATATGATTGTCACGACCCTATTTCCCTTATGGAAAACCCAAAAACCTTTTTATCATATATGAGTTAGAAGGCGGCGGCTGGGGTATTTAGTGTCCTGAATATGCCGTTAAACTGCATCTAGTGACGACGTTCCAATTCTAGAGCTCTGGGGAGTGTGGAGTACCTGTTTATTGCCATTACTCCTTGGTCAACTCTTACCCGAGAAGTGGTAGTACCTGTTAGGGTACCATCAATGAGTTAAATTGGAGAAATGAGTATGGAAAATGTGTTTATAAAAATTGAGTTTTAAAAAATTAAATTGAATTTAAAATACCCAAAAAGAATTAATAAAACGGAATTTCTTCGACGTAAAATAACCCAACAAGGGTTAACATGCCGTAAAATTCAACAAAAGCAAAACCAAAAACTATTCGTAAATCAAATTTCATATTATATAAACCGGATTATGGATAAAACAGCGATAATTTTTTAAAATTAAAATACCATAGGTATAGCCAATTTGTCGAAAAATCCATGTTTTTACAAAACAAATTCAACCCCCCGTTTCAAAAACATTTTCCCAAAAATTAGGGAATTATCCAATTTTAATGAAATTTAATAGACTTTTCTACAAAAAGTTATCAGAGGTTGACATTAAAGTAAATAATTTATTAATATGTTTTAGAATCTAATATGACATTTTAAACTTAATATCATGATATTCATATTTTAAATGAATTTTATATATTAATTTATCATAGCAGAAATACCTCATTAAATCACAAAGTCTTGAAATAAAATAACTGATGCATTATAAAGTTTAATTCATTGATAAATCAATACTGGAAATTTCATTTAAATCGGATAATTCCCTGATTTTTGGTAATGTTTTTTTCAATCATGACTGTTAAATTTATTTTGTAAACACGGATTTTACGGCAACTCACGCAGCCATATTAAGTCATATTTGGGCAAAATGACCCGAAAATTTTTTTAAATGTATTAAAAATAAATTTCATATATAATATTATTTTGCTTTTTTTAATGATGCCCATTATGTTACTACTTTTCGACTAAGACCTAAAAAATCGATTTAATTAATTTTAATTCGTTTTTAAAAAGAAAAGCAGACGGAAATTTGGACATACCTAAAAACCAACCTCCGTTCTTATATCAGTTGGCTGGTCGAACGGCATACATGATCGATTGTGATTAGATATTAATAAAACCAAAATCATTGTCAGTGATCTTTTTTTTTAACCAGTTTGGATGACGCTAGTCTGGCTGTGAGTTTTGCTCTGATGCTAACCAATCCATCATTCAAGAGTGACAACGTTGTCCTTGGTAACACTTTCGCCATTTTGACCCGCTCTTTGCCAACGCCGCGCACTCCATAACATTTTAACTTCCGGTCAATCTTCTAGTGTGCTGCCAATTTGGAACCTTTCCAAAACCCGACTTCCGGTCCAAACTGTCAGGACCGCTGGGCGGCGTTAATGCGCATGGCGGTATTTGATGCCCTAGACTTAAAAGTCAAACAAGCATATCGAATACGCAGACAGAAAATTGTATCTATATGTACTAGCAGATGGACCCGACGTACACTGGGTAAATGTGAAAACAGCAGTAATTTTACTAATTAAATTATATTAAACCGCCTTGGAAACGGGGACAAAAAATTGTGAGGATATATACTAGTGGATGGATCCAACGTACCGTGGGTATATTTCACAACAGTAGTAATTTTACTAAACTGCCTTGGATACCTAAAAAGAAAAGTGTGTGTATATGTACTAGGAGATGGACCCAACGTACAGTAGGTATATTTGACAACAGTAGTAATTTTCTAATTAAGTTATATCAAACCAACTTGGATACGGATACAGACAATTGTGTGTATATATTCTAGCAGATTGATCCAATTTGGCTAGAAACCACAAGGTCCTAGTTCGATACCGGTCCTCGTCAACTCAGCGTGTGAGTAGCACAGGGATCTGTGCGGTAAAGTAAGGAGCTGATGGTAGGTGTGGTGCCCCACCTCAGATGCAAAAACAATCTCCTTGGTCTAGCGCTAATGAAAAAGAGATAGACTCCTCGCTGACTGGCTGATACCGACTTTAGGCCGCCCCGTCGACTTTACTTACATACTTTACTTTACTTATATTGGGTATATTTGAAAACAGTTGTGATTTTACTAATTAGATTATATTAAACCATTCTAGGAAAGGAGCGAATTTAGATAAGTCAGTAGAACATCCGTCTAGTTTACGGAGACAGAAAGGTGTATGTACATATACTAGCAGATGGACCCAATTCCTTTTACGGTCGCCTTCGATCTGTCAGTCAGCTGAAGCATTATTTTCTTTCACTTTATTTCTATTTCTCTTTCCCCCGAAATTTGACTCCCATTTTTTGTTATTCAATTAAAAATGTTGATATATATATATATATATATATATATATATATATATATATATATATATATGGTAAACTATAGACACGTGTTTCGAGGTATCACCTCTCATCAGTATAGTTATACGATTTTTAGCAGCTGCCTCTGGCTGGGTTCGAGACCCGAACGAACTTACGCTCGCCAAGCCTCTTACCCACACATCCACATTATATATAACGTTCAATTACGGTACGTTCTGTATGTTCCTGATGACTTTTCTAAAAATTATTACCCCGTAGAAATTTTAAAAACTATGTTCTTTGAATTGTTGAGTTATATATATATATATATATATATATATATATATATATATATATATATATATATATATATATTTAATTTCTTCATTGTTTCGTTGGTGTTAGTTTGGATTCATCTCAACAATACTATTTACTCGATACGAATGTGATACGTTTTTAAGGGCCATTCCTTGGCAATTATAGCAGAAGGGCTTATCTGATGGAATTGGATCCTTGATAAAGAGTCCGTCGATAATGTGAATCCTTTGGTTACTATACTGTTCTCAGTTACTGATAATCGTATAAGTCCTTTGAGAGTATTAGTACAGATCCGGCAATCTGTCCGTCCTCACAGAGTGCAGTTTTAATCATGACCAATGTGGGGGGTTTAATATTCTATCAGGCCAGTATTATTGCTAGTGATTGGTTACAAGAGTCAATCACGTGACCTTAGATAGTCTATAAATCTATCTGAGTATTTAGAGCACATCTTATATCACAATACCTCCAACAGTATGTCTTGCTTGTTCACTGGCAACCCGATTGTACAAACATACGCAATAACTATAATACAAAACGACAAAACGGGCTGAAACGTTTGAGTAAATGCATATACCATGGAATTTCCACTGATATTTTTGTGAGATTTAATGAGTGCTTTAAGTTGCGGTTTTGTAACAACAAGCTCAGACTTGTCACGAACAAGAACGAAGAAAGACCTAAATAATGTTTCAGTTTGGAGAAATCAAAGTTTTGCACCTAAGCATATTTTTATTACAGTAGTCAGTCATCCGTGACTGGCTGACCTACAACGTGCGCGCTGACCAGACTCACTCTAGGATCAATTCCCAAACAGACGCTCGCAGACTCTCTGTTTTTTTTATAAAACGTTCAATTACGTTACATACATTCTTTACAAGTTCACTGAAATTTTTACTCCGTAAATTATTGTTGTTAGTTTGGGTTCACATTGACCTGATACATGTCTTTCACGGTCTTTACAAGCACATTGTACGAGTATCCAAATTAATCAAAGCACAAAACGACAAAATGTGGGGAAGTAGTTGATTGGTTTAGTTTGTTTTGTTTTACGGCATATCAACCTCAGCGGAACATTTAATGCCAATAAAGTTTTGAAATAAATCAATTCTTAATGGATAATACAAATTTTGTATAAATACATTTTTCTATTTAACCCATAGATGGGACCCTAACAGGTACTACCACTCCGAGTCAGAGTGGACCAGGGAGCAATGGTGATGAAGGGGTGCTCCACATTCCCCAAACCTCCAAAACAGGAACCTCACCATCAGATAGAGTTTAACGTCATTCCCAGGACATGTAGACCCGCAGCCACCGCCTTCTAGCACCCATATGATAAAAAGGGGTTGGGGCTTGCCATGAGGGCAATAGGGTTGGGAAAATCGTATAGGTGCTAGGGCTTGACGTGACACAAAGATAGGGCACATCATGAACTGCTCATCCACCTGGGCTCTATCCTTAAGAATCACGGGACGCCACCCACGGCCAACCGGTGGCCCCATTGGGGGAGTCTTACCCCTCTGCAGAGTTGCAGTCGGTGCATTCTAACGCCTCAGCCGACAGGGCGGGGGAAGTAGTTGAGCAAATGCATACACCATGGAATTTCCACCGATATTTTTAGTGTGATTTAATGAGTGAAGCGCTTTAAGCTGCGGTTTTGTAACAAGAATCTCAGACTGAGTTATCGCAGCACAGAACGAAGAAATACCTCTGTATATATAAAGGCGTAAACAATGATTCTGGAAAAATCAAAGTTGTGTACCTAAGGAAATTGGTAATTTGCTTGAAGCATTGTTAAGTATGTTATAATATATTAATAATTTGAAAGCAATTACAATGCAAATAACAAATAAAAACAAAATATAAAAATATATGTAAAATATATAATATATATATATAAAATATATTAATAATTTGAAAGTAATTACAATGCACATTAAAAAAACAAAAAGATATTATTTTTGTCTTATCGATTTCAAAGTATAACTTTATCTTCAGAGACGAATTCCAGAAATGGACGCGTTTTTTTTATGTCGTTATTTTTTTAAAGTTATAAACACGCGTCTCGTGGTGTTCTTTTTTTTTTAAACACCACGCGGAAAGCCGTGATAGTCATTTAGCCGTTCATTCAATTTCAATTTTATTATTTTCATCTATTTATATATTTATGTATTATTCATTTCATATTTCTTCTTATTATAATGGAGATTGTGTGTTTGTCTGTCTGAAGCCGAAACTAAATCACTACTCAAGTCACAATTCCCTTAGTTATTGACGTCACATTCACCATGAATTTATTTTTATTTAAACCTCAGTTATTGATAAAATTGTTATACCTTATTAATACTTTTGACTTTATCTACATTCTAATAACATGCAATTGTATTTATATATGCAACAAAATAGCGGGTTACAGTGTGAACAGGAAAGCTAATTTGCATATTGATATTAAAAGTTTAATTTTATTAAATATGCGCTTGGTATTATTGATTTCTAATTGTTTGTTTTTTTCTTAATGAATATGAGCAAAAATCTCGGAGATAAATCTTAAAAGAAATCCCTTAACAAGAAGAAATAACTAAT
>CM042173.1:30388816-30441316 GCA_023376005.1 Doryteuthis pealeii | reverse complement strand
CCTTACCACATCCTCCATATTCACCCGATCTTTCACCTACTGATTATCATTTTTTTAGGCACTTAAGCACATTTTTAAATGGTAAAACTTTTCAATCTAAAGAAGAGGTGGAATCATCATTTAAAGATTTTTATTGCATCACAGCCAATAACTTTTTACCAACGCGGAATAAATGACCCCGTAGATCGATGGCAGAGATGCATAGCTGCCCAAGGTTCGTATTTTGACTAATTTTAACATTTCTACTGTTAATGTTTCAACAATAAATGTATGTATTTGAAATCGGCCATTATTTTTGTAAAAACCTAATAATATCCAGTATCATTCTATCGTCTTTATAGAACCAACATTTACAATATCAGATTCGATATTATTATTTTTTTGTATTTTTTAGATGAGACTTGGTGTGAATAATTGTGATGTTTCAGACTGATTTCCTTATTCTTTTCTCTGAATGTTTGAGATGAGGCTTGATGATTCGTATTATCTGTGCCATTCGGACTATTGACCTCATCGTCATTGTTATCTGTACAACGTTTCAGCCGATGTACCATCCGGACTTCTTCAAGTATTTCTTGTTGGACTCGGGAACCTTTTCGGACTCGGGAACCTTCTTTTCGGACTCGGGAACTTTCTTGTCGTAATCGGGAGCCATCACGTAACTTTGAACTTAACGCTTTATTCAGTCCACGGGGTATCCTGTTCTCATTCCGCTAACCATAGCTGGGGTAGAGGCGTTAAGCTGTGTTAATTATTATTCTATGTTACTGCTGCCCTTGGTCAGGATTGAACCTGCAATCTAGAGATAACTGTCACTTAGAACTGTCTTAACTTAACTCCTTTATCCACTAGGCCACGTGTCCAATTACATGGCTCCCGATTACGACAGAAGGTTCCAGATTACGACAAGAAAGTTCCCGAGTCCGAAGAGAATGTTCCCGAGTCCGAAAAGGTTGCCGAGTCCCTCAACAATTACCTGAAGAAGGCCGAAGAGCATATCGGCAGAAATGTTGTACAGATAACAATTCCTTATCCTTATTGTGATATGCACACCGTTTCGGCGCTATATCATCCGGTCTTCCTCACGTGATCCCCGTGTATCCAAACCAAGTAATGACCCAACCATGGAAATCATTTTTAATAATTTGACAGTTGATCAAACGGGCGTCGATAAACTTGAAGATCTGATTCAAATAATGACGTCATTTTTTCCATGCCTATCAGTCCGACATGTATCACGAGAAGAATCTCGATCAGTTATGAAGAAAAATGAAAACTAGTAAAAAATGTTTTCCAGGTTTGGTCATTACTATGCTCGGATACACAAGGAACACCTGAAGAAGGCCGGAGGACAAGAGTCTGAAACATCAAAATTATTTACATTTTGGTTGCATTTAATACATCTTTTGTAATATCCAATGTCTTTCTCTCGTCTTTATAGAACCGACGTTTTCGATATCCTATTGTATAAGTTTCTTTTTACTGTTTAAAAATTGTATTATAATGGAGATTCGGTGGCTGTCTGTATGTAACCAAAACTACGTCACTACTTACGTAGCAACAGCCTTAAGAATTAAAAAAAATTATTAATGAGTATTTAATTTAAATATCAAAATCCTTAATGCATAAAATTTATCTTATATTCATTACTATTTCTATTTAACCCATAGATGGGACCCTAACAGGTACTACCACTCCGGGTCAGAGTGGACCAGGGAGCAATGGTGATGAAGGGGTGCTACACATTCCCCAAACCTGCAAAACTGGAACCTCACCATCAGATAGAATTTAACGTCATTCCCAGGACATATAGACCCGCAGCAACCGCCTTCTGGCACCCATATGATAAAAAGGGGCTGGGGGTTGCCATAAGGGCAATAGGGTTGGGAAAATCATATAAGTGCTAGGGCTTGACGTGACCAGCCAATTGTTCTCTTGGACCGAAATAATTTTTCCTTTTTTCATATTTTTATTTTCATTTATTTTTGGCATGTGTATGTTTAAAAATATCTGTGGTATTTGTTCACCACCCTTTACTGTTTCATAAAACTTGCTTCGCCTTTGCCACGGTGTTCCTGACAATCATTTTACCGATATTCAAAGAGTTTTATATGAGACAGATAAAACAACAAAAGATTATTAGATTTTTGGAATTTCAACCAGGTAAATTCTTTGTATGATTCTGACATTTTCATAAATCCTCAGTTTCGTTGTCATCGTAGTTGAAAGGTGGCTTGACGAGAAAAAAAGAAGTTTTATTCTCGATGTTTGATTATTCGTAAGCGAACATATTCTGGACTTGTACAACACATTTTCGTTGCATTTATAATATTTTTTTGTAATATCGAATGTCTTTCTCTCGTATTTATAGAACCGATATTTACAATATAATATTGTATAATATTTCTCTGAATGTTTGAGATGAGGCTTGAAGATTAGTATTATTAGCGCCCCCCTTGAGGGGGAATGCCGACGGGATCGACGCAGTTTTTCACCTGCCACCCATGAGCTTCGGTTTGTGGGTGGTCCCACGTTAATCGGGCTTTGTGCCTAACCCGTACAAGTGGGGTACGAGGTAAATACAATACATATTAATTTTTACTGTCTGCGTACAAGTTTGCGACCACACCATTGATCTGATCATGATGGAATTTTATAGACGTGTTAAGTTAACATTTAGTGTTTCGTAAAAGAAGAATAATCCTTTTTTTGCTAAAAAGAGAAAATGGAATCCGACTTGCATGATTTTCTTTTGTAATATTCTAGTATTTGTAAAAAAAAAGGGAAAAAAAATCATATTTCTTTAAATGATTTCATCTTTCTCTGAATGTTTGAGATGAGGCTTGATGATTAATATTATTAGCGTTGTTCGGACTATTGTCCCCATCTTCATTGTTATTTGTACAACGTTTCGGCCGATATACCCTCCGGCCTTCTTCAGCTATGGTTAGCGGAATGAGAACAGGATACCACCGTGGAATAAATAAAGGGTTAGGTTCAAAGTTCCGCGATGGCTCCCGAATACGACAAGAAAATTCCCGAGTTAGAAAAGAAGGTTCCCGAGTCCGAAAAGGTTCCCGAGTCCGACAAGAAATACCTGAAGAAGGCCGGAGGGTATATCGGCCGAAACGTTGTACAAATAACAATGGGGACAATAGTCCGAATAACGCAGATAATACTAAGATTGTATAAGTTTCTATTTTGCTACTTTTAAATTATTCCTGGTTCGTTGAGTTTTTATGACATGTCAACCCTTGTGGGGTTATTTTATGCCGAAGACGTATTGCTTTATTCATTCTTGATGGTAGTCAATTTTTCTTTCAACCTCAAATTTCAAACTCAGCTTTTCTGTTTAACCCATAGATGCCAACAGTTTGGGTGGTTGTTTGGTTAGACTTTACGGCATGTCAACCCTTGTTGGGTTGTTTCAAGTCAAAGGCATTGTTTTCTTCAGTAGTTCCCCTCCATCTCCATTATTCACAGGTCCACACTGAGCAGAGTGGTAGTACCTGTTAATTTCCCCTCTATGGATTAGATAAAAAATGAGTTTAAAAAATGTTGAAAACACATCAAGAGTGAATAAAACGAAATGTATTCGGCATAAGATGACTCAACAAGGGTTGACATGCCGTAAAATCCAACCACCAACCAACCAACCAACTAACATGACTTAAGACCCGGGCGCCAATTGTAACGCTTTCGTGTTCTTCATGATCTAGAGAGTCCTTAAATCCCTTTTGATCATATATGTGCTTGAAGGCGGTAGCTGAGGGTCTTAATGTCTTGAGTATGACGTTAAAATCTACCTAATGGTCAAGTTCCAATTCTGAAGCTCTGGGAATGTAGGGTGCCCCTTTCAACCCCATTACTGACAGGTTCATTCTGACCGGATTGATAGTACCTGCTAGGGTCCCATCTACGGGTTAAAAAAATAAATGAGATTAAAAATGTTGAATACCCATTAAGAATGAATAAAACAAAACATATTCATAAATCAACAAGTGATAACACGCCATAAAATCAAACCAACCAACCAACCAACCAGCCTGACTTGAGAAGACCCGGTGCCAATTTTAGGGCCTTCGTGTTTTTCATTATCCATATTGTCATTAAATCCCTTTTATCATACCTGAGCGAGAAGGTGGTAGCTGGGGGTCTTAATGTCCTGGGTATGACGTTAAAGTCTGATGGTGAGGTTCCTTTTCTGCAGGTCTATGGATTGTCCCTTCATCCTCATTACTCCCAAGTTCCCTCTACCTGAAGTGGTAGTACATGTTAGGGCCCCACCTATGGGTTCAATGAAGAAAATGTGTTTAAAGATGTTGAATACCGATTAAGAATGTATAAAACAAAACGTCTTTGGCATAAAATAAACCAACAAGGGTTGACATGCCGTAAAATCCAATCAACCAATATGCCTTAAGAAGACCCGGGTACCTATTTTAACGCATTTGTGTTTTTCCTAATCAATTTAGTCATTAAATCCCTTTTATCATGTATGTGCTAGAAGGTAGGAGCTGAGCGTCTCAATGTCCAGGATGTTACATACTGATGTACCCAATCTATATAACGTTGTATACCCTTTTCTTACTTCTTACTCTAGTCGTCTTTTCTTCTGGCCGGCTTTGCTATTCTGATCGTCTATCATTGTGGTCTGGTCTAGCGTCTGGTGTTGACTTTCTTGGGGATTCCGGTATGGTCTTCTATGGGGATTCCTCGTTATCAGAAGCCCTGTGTTATTGTTAGTTTTTAGGTAATAAACACAAGACTTCGATTTACGTTGATGTTACTTTATTTATAAATCCCCAAACCAGACGTCTGCGCAGATCCTTACATCTTGCTAGCTCGGCTTCTAACTTCTAACTGACTTAACCTTACTATATCCTTAAACCGGAAGACAGGGTCTTCCATGCCTTCCGGTTCTCACGATCCACCCCCGCAAAGCAAGGTGAGAGTGAGGTCAAGCATTGTCACTCATCTTTCAAGGCCGTGGACTGCACTAATCGCCATTATGTTTTCTACACTATTGCCATAATCATTAGGTGATAATAATTATGTAACACAGGGTATGACGTTAAACATCTTCGGCATAAAATAAACCAACAAGGGTTGAGATACCATAAAATTCAACCAAGTAATTTGACTTAAGACCCAGATGACACTTTTAATGCATTAGGGTTTTTCATGATTCATATAGTCATTAAAGCCCTTTTATCTTATATGTGCTAGAAAGCGGTAGATGATGGACTTAATGTCCTGGGTATAACGTTAAACGTCTTCGGCATAAAATAAACCAACAAGGGTTGGCCTGACGTAAAATCCAACCAACCAATCAACCAACAATCAAGAATGAATAAAGCAAAACGTCCTCGGCATAAATAAACCAGCAAGGGTTGACATGACGTAAAATCCAACCAACCAATCAACCAACAATCAAGAATGAATAAAGCAAAACGTCTTCGGCATAAAATAAACCAACAAGGGTTGGCATGCCGTAAAATCCAACCAAATAATAACTTAAGAAGACCTGGGCACAAATTTTAACGCATTTGTGTTTTTCATAATCAATATGGTCAGTAAAAACCCCTTTTTTTAACTTATATGTACTAGAAGGCGGTGGTTGAAGGTTTTAATGTCCTGGGTACGACATTAAAATCTATTTGATGGTGAAGTTCCAATTCTGGTGCCCTGAAGAGTTTCCCTTCATCCTCATTACTCACAATGTTGCATACTGGCATCAAATTCTATATGTTATATAGCGTCTTCTTCTTCACGTTGCTAATTCGCGTATCTATATACGTAGCGGGTATGGTCACAGTACCCAAAGCGATGTATGTTGGTAGTCAGCTACTACCGACTACTGGACTTCAATAACAACAGATACGTATGTACAAAGAGAGGGCCCTTCTTTATTTTCTTCGATGTGTGGGTGGTGATGGCGCAGAGCTTACAATGAGTGCACGAGGGTGGTTGCCGACAGGAGACGTGAAGTGTCCTTTCGGCTGCCGCTGGCGTCTGACTGCTGTCGGCTCGACCCTCTGGCTGTTTGTATTGACGAAATGCCTACGCATCTTTATCTTTTGATCTGAGAACGGACGTTTGTTATAAATTCCTTTATATTCACCCTTTTTCCTTGACCGGAAAGCCTCGCTTTCGTTTTCCCCTTTTTTTGTAATATATATTTTTATATTTCTCATTGTCTTTTTTCCTGAAGCTTTGTTTTCCGGCCGAGGACAATACAACAACAGCCCCCCTTTGATGGAAGGTTAGTAACTGTTAGGGTTCAAACTGTGGGTTTTATTAAAAAATTAGTTCTAGGAACATGTTAAATGTCGATGACAGAGAATAAAACAAAACATATTTGGTAGAAATTAAACCAACAAGTATTTAACACGTAGTAAAAAACAACCAACCAGCCAACCAACCAACCAATATGACTTAAGAAAACCCAGGCACCAATTTTTAATGCATTCGTATTTTTCATAATCGATATAGTCATTAATTGCTACATTTATTATTAAAATAACAATTTCTAATGCCGACTTTTTTTTTAGTGTTTGTATTTGTAGTCAGTGTTTATTATATTACTATTATTTGTTTTTAGAATTAACAAGACGCTGTTTTAAAAATAACGAAATAAAATTTGAAAAGAAGAATTAAAAATTAAAAAAAAATGGTATGACGAGACGATTGCAAATTGTTGTTGTGTTAATAATAAGGAAAATTGTTTGTTAAAAGAAAAAAAAATCCTTGTTTTTTTTTCTTGTTAAAAAGAAATAATGGACTCCAAATTGCGTGTCTTTCTTTTGTTTCATTCTAATCGCAAACAAAGAAACGTGGAACGGTTTACTAAATTCACGATTCATTTTTATCGAATCAAGACAATTCAACACGAAAGACGTTGCTTGGAAGATGGTCAGAAGAAGGAAAAGAAGTAGAAAAAAAGAAGCAATTTCTTTAAAGAAATCTGGAGAATCTTTCCTCTTTTGTAAAAGACAATTNAGACACATTATTTGTTATGCGATGTTCTTTTTATTTTTCGATGAATTATTTGGTTTGGTTTGTTTTGTTTTACGGCATATCAACCTCAGTGGGTCATTTAATGTCGATAAAGTTTTGAAATAAATCAATTCGTAATGGACAATACAATTTTTTTATAAATACATTTTCTATTTAACCCATGATGGGACCCTAACAAGTACTACCACTCCGGGTCAGTGGACCAGTGAGCAATGGTGATGAAGGGGTGCTACACATTCCCCAAACATCCAGAAACTGGAACCTCACCATCAGATAGAATTTAACGTCATTCCCAGGACATATAGACCCGCAGCAACCGCCTTCTAGCACCCATATGATAAAAAGTGTTGGGCTTGCCATAAGGGCAATAGGGTTGGGAAAATCATATAGGTGCTAGGGCTTGACGTGACCAGCTGATTGATCGGAGGGGCCTCTCCGACCGCCCGTCTAGCCCAAGATAGGGCCAAAGTGGAGTATTGCATGTCATGAACTGCTAATCCACCTGGGCTCTATTCTTAAGCATCACGGGTCGCCACCACGGCCAACAGGTGGCCCCATTGGGGAGTCCTACCCCCCTGCAGAGTGCAGTCGGTGCATTCTAACGTTCCAGCCGACAGGGTGGATAAATTAATTTTAAGCGTTCAGCGCGCGATATATTAGCCCTCTGCCTGTCTTCAGGTATTTCTTTCGTCAGACTTCTGGGAAGACCTACTTCGTTCGAACTCGGTGAACTGTTCTTGTCATATTATCGGGCAGCCTATCCACGTAAACTTGGACCGCTAAGCCCTTTATTTGATTTCCACACGCGAGGGCTATCCTGTTTTCTCATCACTAACCATAGTTGTACAAAAACAAATGAAGATGGGACAATAGTCACGTATAACGCAGATTAATACTAATCTCAAGCCCTCTATCTGCAAACCATTCCAGACCATATATATATTATATAGTATATATATTATACTATATATATGTGTGTGTGTGTGTGTGTGTGTGTGTCAACTGTTGTGGATCTGTAGCGGGTTTGATGAGTTGATGGGCTCATGAGAGGAAAGGTTCTGTTGGTGTGGTTTATAGAATTGTGAGTGATGGCAGACAAGTCTAAATCTCCCGGTTCATCAGATGCGAATGAGCATATATTCACATCTGATGAGTCGGGAGATTAGACTTTTGTCTAAGCTCCCTGAAATAGACTATAACGCTTAAATATCTAAGTCTTTTGTTATTTCTTTACTTATATATTGCTCTGTGACTCTAACATTAAGAGCACACATTGAGCTCTCAAACTGCGACTTGGTTTTGTTTAATAAAACTTGTGTCGTAAGGAAGATTTTCTTCTCTGGACTTTTGGATATATATATATATATATATATATATATATATATATATATATTTGTTTGTTGGTTGGTTTTGAAGGCTGTCACAATGCGAGTGTAAAGAAAAAAGAAGGTAACTATGATGTTTTTTGTTAACCTGTCATTTATTTCTCAATATTTCGGGAAGAGATTCCCATCCTCAGAAGAATACTGGAACTGAAGTTGTCTTAGCGGCTGCTACATTCGTTCTGCCTTGGGTCTTCCAAATTCAGTGTGTGTATGTGTATGGTTGGGGTGCTTGCTTATGTGTGTGTTTGTGTGTGTAAGTGTGTGTGTGCGCGTGCTTGTGTGTGTAAATGTAAGCGTATGTGTGTGTGCGTGGTGCTTATGTATGTGTGTCTGATCATTTTTTTTTTTATTTATTTTATTACTATTCCAGATTTGTATCGCCTCTAAGCAAGGTTTTATTTTTTTTATTTTATTTATTTATTTTATTTTTTTTTTTTGTTTGCTTATTAACAGGATCATCTGATCTCTTTTTATTGCTATGTGTCTGAGACTAACATTCCAGATATTGCTTGATTGTTTATGGGTGCGGGTGTGTGGATTTACTGCCTATCAGGCGGCGTATCTGGTCAGTCCTAACACCATGAGTGTGTGTGTGTGTGTGTGTGTGTGTGTGTGTGTGTGTGTGTGTTATATGTGGGCGTGTATGCCTATTTCCTGTACATTAATGTATGTGTGTGTTATTTATAGTGTGTGTGCTTTGTACATGTACATTAATATATATATATGTATGTGTGTGTGTGTGTGTGTGTGTGTGTGTGTGTTGGTTTTAGGAGCTTAGAATGAACTTAATTTTATTAAAAATTGCGATTAAAGGGTCAGCTAGATTCTATTCTGCTTTGTTTTTTATTTTTTAGCATTATATTTATCTTATTTCATTTCAAATTATTTTGTTTTATTTACTTTTATTTTACTCTTTATTTATTTATTTATATTATTAGTTATTTTTTTATATATATTTACAAATTTTCACTTTCTCCAAGACATAGGTACACCAATAATTGCACACTGGCGAACTGCCCTATCCGCGACACAGGTATGTGCCATGAATTTAATGTAGTATACCGCACACAATGCGAAAAATGCAACCACTTCTACATAGGCAGCACCACCAGACATCTACACATTAGGATCAAAGAACACTTACACACACAAGCATCCACATTCCGCAAACACTTAATTAAGTGCAACAACACGGAGAGAAGCATCACAGTCAAAATAGAGGCCAAAGAAAGAAATCTGGGTAACCTCCGAATTAAAGAGGCATTATTAATAGCTAAACTGCACCCAGAGATCAATAACAGAACCGAACTCAGCGCAGAGTTCATAATACAATAAACCCACAATCAACGCGCACACATACATGTATATGCACTCACACACATACAACATACACCCACTTATGCAATAGAGAATTTATAACGCAACGAATCTACTATGAGAAGACAAACGAAAAAACACGCACCCACACCAACAGACCAGTATACACACACTCGAGCTAATGCACTAGTCTTTTAACAAATATGATTTACTCTGATCACTGATATATTTGACTAGATAATTGACTTTACATTAAAGAATATGAATTCCCTTGCTAATCTCCTAATAATTAATTCATGTGACCAGGCCGTGTAACCTCCTAAAACTCAACCCAGCACACACTAGAAATACTTTTACAAGAACAAAACAAGTAAGAGATTAAATATATATATGTATAATAATAATAATAATAATAATAATAATAATAATAATAATAATAATAATAAAATAAGTAAATAAATAAATAAAACAATTCATAAAATAAATAGACAAATGGATATATACTAAAACGAATAAATAAATAAAATAAAACTAAAAATATATATAAATATATATAAAAAATAACTAATAATATAAATAAATAAATAAACAGTAAAATAAAAAGTAAATAAAACAAATAATTTGAAATGAAATAAGATAAATATAATGCTAAAAATAAAAAACAAAGCAGAATAGAATCTAGCTGACCCTTTAATCGCAATTTTAATAAAATTAAGTTCATTCTAAGCTCCTAAAACCAACACACACACACACACACACACACACACACACATATATATATATATTAATGTACATGTACAAAGCACACACACTATAAATAACACACACATACATTAATGTACAGGAAATAGGCATACACGCCCACATATAACACACACACACACACACACACACACACACACACACACACACACACTCATGGTGTTAGGACTGACCAGATACGCCGCCTGATAGGCAGTAAATCCACACACCCGCACCCATAAACAATCAAGCAATATCTGGAATGTTAGTCTCAGACACATAGCAATAAAAAAGAGATCAGATGATCCTGTTAATAAGCAAACAAACAAAAAAATAAATAAATAAATAAATAAATAAATAAAATAAAATAAAACCTTGCTTAGAGGCGATACAAATCTGGAATAGTAATAAAATAAAATAAAAAGAAATGATCAGACACACATACATAAGCACCACGCACACACACATACGCTTACATTTACACACACAAGCACGCGCACACACACACTTACACACACAAACACACACATAAGCAAGCACCCCAACCATACACATACACACACTGAATTTGGAAGACCCAAGGCAGAACGAATGTAGCAGCCGCTAAGACAACTTCAGTTCCAGTATTCTTCTGAGGATGGGAATCTCTTCCCGAAATATTGAGAAATAAATGACAGGTTAACAAAAAACATCATAGTTACCTTCTTTTTTCTTTACACTCGCATTGTGACAGCCTTCAAAACCAACCAACAAACCAATATATACACAATGCTTCAAGCAAATTACAAAACCCTTTTATATATATATATATATATATATATAGTTTCGTATGCCTTAAGGGTAAATTAAAAGCTCCACGGGAATGAAATAAAGACAAAGGATATATATTAGTTATTTGACATCGTTTTATTTTTCATTTAAAGGAAGTATAAAAACTTTTTTTCCAATCGTTAAATTCAAGATGGCGATTGCGACACAGTGGCGCGTTTTTGTTGATAATGTAGAATCTTCAGAATCTTGTCTTTCAATAATTGTTGTTCCCGACAGTCAATTAGCTATGGTTATCTTGAATACTACTCACAGCATTTCAACGGCATCATTTACGTCGCGCCAAAATTTGCAGCTTGATTGCACAGTCTTTATAAACCACAGGGAATTATGGCCATTAGAATTAGATCATTAATTACACGGTCTCCACGATTGAACTGCTGAACTTAGCTCCACTATGTCCAGCATAAGAACACATTTTTATGCGCACATGATTGTCCAAAGTAAGATAAAAGTATAGGAATTAAATGTGTAGTATTATAATAATAAAAAGACTGTCCTCCTCGTCGAATTAACCGTACCGTGGGAACAAAACCAGGAGGAAGCACACGAGCGAAAAAAAGAACCGGTACGAGTCACTACTTGCCGACTGTGTGGAAAAAGGGTTGGACATGCCATGTTATTCTTATTGAGGTTGGGTGTTCGTGGATTTCTAGGACACTCAGTCATTTCGTTTCTTTCAAAAATAGGAATCACTGGCCGCTGTCTAAAAATCGCCTCACATCGTCTTTGAAATACGGTGCAAAATGCATCTAGCTGGATCTGGTCGAGATTTAAAAGTCTTCGGCACGAATGATACGCGCGCGGAATCATGATTCCCGTGTTGTTACGTAATATCTGCAATCGCGTAATCAACTCAATGGCCGAAAACAAACACGTTTTTAAAAAACAAACTGATAACAAAACATCTCCGATGAACGGATCATATAATCTCTTCTCTGCACTATTTCATTTTTTTTAATACCCTGTCCGGTGGCGAAAGCTTCTGGGTAGCGCTAGGAAGTAGCAGTCCTGCCTTAGCTACCGAAACTGTGTTATCACTCCTAGTTGGCAGCTGATGAGGGCAGGGTATCGCACGTGCTATCACACGTTGTATGATGAAAATGTTAGAAGGCTCAGAGTAACGTTCCAACGTAGGTACATAAATGCACATAAAATAATCCACACAAAGATGTAAAACATAATAACAAATACAGACTTTATTGTCTGAGCACATGGACAAAGGGAAAAATACAATGACATACATAGGAAGATATTATATAGATAGGCCACTAGGAATTATGCCCATTAGGATTAGATCATTAATTATACGGTCTCCACGATTGAATTGCCGAACTTAGCTCCACTCTGTCCAGTATGAGGACAATTTTTATGAGCGCATGATTGTCCAAAGCAACATAGAATTATAAGAAGTAAATTTGTGGTTCTTCTCATACGTTGGTAGGCTCAGAGTAACCTTTCAACGTAGGTACATACATTCACATAAAATAATCCGAAGATGTAAAACATAATAACAAATACAGACTTTATTGTCTGAGCACATGGATGAATGAACAAATTATATGCGAGGTTCTTATAATACGTAAGAAGACTCAGAGTAACCTTCCAAGGTAGGTACATACATGCACATAAAATAATCCACACAAAGATGTAAAACATAATAACAAATACAGACTTTATTGTCTGAGCACATGAGGCTTGAAGATTAGTATTATCTGCGTTATTCGAACTATTGTCCCCATCTTCATTGTTATTTGTACAACGTTTCGGCTGATATACCCTCCGGCCTTCTTCAGGTATTTCTTGTCGGATTCGGGAACCTTTTCGGGCTCGGGAACCTTCTTTTCGAACTCGGGAAGTTTCTTGTCGTAATCGGGAGCCATCACGGAAGAACAGGATACCCCCGTGGACTAAATAAAGAGTTAGGTTTAAAGTTCCGTGATGGCTCCCGATTACGGCAAGAAAGTTCCCGAGTTCGAAAAGAAGGTTCCCGAGTCCGACAAGAAATACCTGAAGAAGGCCGGAGGGCATATCGGCCGAAACGTTGTACAAATAACAATGAAGATGGGGACAATAGTCCGAATAACGCAAATAATATATATATATATATAAAATGGCCGGTTTAGCTCAGTCGGTAGAGCACTGGACTAGGAATCGCAAGATTCTTGGTTCAATACCGGCCCTCGCCAACTCAGCGTATGAGTAGCACAGGGATCTGTGCGGTAAAGTAAGGAGTTGATGGTAGGTGTGTCGCTCCACCTCAGATGCTAAAAACAATCTCCTTGGTCTAGCGCTATGGAAAAGGGGATAGACTCCCTCGCTGACTGGCTGATACCGACTTTAGGCCGCCCCGTCGACTTTACTTACTTTTTACTTTATATATATATATATATATATATATATATATATATATATACAAGGCCGGAGGGCATATCGGCCAAAACGTTGTACAAATAACAACGAAGATGGGGACAATAGTCCGAATAGCGCAGATAATACTAATCTCCTCAAGTGTCTTATAATAATCTGTGCTGGGGCACCGTCTCACTGAATGTATGTTATGTATGTATGCGATGTATGTTATAGAGAACGATGCTCCGGCACTGTTGATTTACAGGAAGGCTGAAAATGAGCTGGTTTCGTTCCTTTTACCAACTCGGCTGAAATAAGATTAAATAACCAAACGCTGTCAACGGATCTACAAAACAATTGAACACAACGCCTTTTTTATGCTTATGTACAACTTATATACATTTATTTTACAAAGGGGCGAGGTGATTTCTTGTCAGCTGATTGGCGATCTACAGCTAGTTTTTGGCTAAGTTATCAATTCTGTACCGAGTGGCAAGGCATCAGAGTGTATCGGTAAAGTTTTATCAAGGGCCCAGAGCCATGGCAAGCTCTCTTCTCCGGTCTTCGTTCTGTCCTGGTCTCTCTCGCTGTCTGTGTCTATCTCCTGACTTCTAAAGGTCTGTTATTTATGGGATCCAGACCTCCCCACCCCTAACATATGTCTCTGATTGGCCAGCCACTCGATAACATTGCCTACGTGTCTAAATGGTCTTGTGCCAGCCTAGCTCGTATCTTTCCATTTGACTCAAACGAGTCAAGGCCAACCATTGTTTTATTTATCTAAGTTTTTGAAATTGTTGACGAACTTTTCAAAAACTGGAATCTTATTTATTAAATTTATCATTTTATTTTGTGAAATTTAAAATTCCGATTATATATATTAAATTCCATAATTTAAGGAATCTCTTTGTCTACGTGAAAATTCTTTGCTTAGATGAATTTATATTTTTAATATAAACAATTATTATTATTATTATTGTTTTTCTTATCTTTACTTTTAATTTTAACAAACCACCATAATTAATAATTAGGGTAGTTTTAATTAATTAGTACTTAATTAATAGGTCGCCAATCAACCCATAACACAATAGTGTTACAGTCTATTCTCTCCCCATTTATATACCCAATATGTAAAGAGGTGTATTCCACACTCCAAAGGAACTCTAGAATTGAAACTTCAACATTAGATACAGTTTAACGTTATATCGAGTACAAATGATCATCCGAGAATGATTTTTTCACTTAATACATATATCTCTTCTATTAATAATGGAGATTGGCTCTCTAATTGTCTGTAACAAAAATTACGTCACTGCTTACGTCACATTACCCCAACATCGTCATAACACAGAATAAGTACACTCAAAATTTGAGCATGCAACATTAGACAGTCCTCATTATTCTTTTAAAACATCATTTAATAAATACATTCTCAGTATTATATACTTATATAGAGTTTGTTTTATTTTAATACTTATCTAAAGTTAGAATTAAATTTCTATTTCAAATTGTTTTATTTTTTACTCATTTAATAAATTTGATTTTACTTACTTATGGTGCGAACTCTCTGACATTGAATTTTAACTCATACCTCAGGCAACATATTTCATACATTTATTTTTATATCGCCCAGAGGGTGTTTTTAAAAATTTTGCTAGTATTAATAATCGAGATTTGATCTGTAATATAAATTACGTCACATCCTACGTCACTTCACCTAAAATCGCCAATACTTAGAATAAAGAACAACCCAAGAAATTAATTTAAAAATTGTATTATTATTTTAGATGGAAAACAATTATTTGCAAAATTTGTAATCAATTTTTATAATTATCTTTTTACCTTCGCCTTTTTTCAATAAGACGAAGTAAAGTAAAAAGTTTACAAATAGATAAATACTTATGAATTTGTGGAAAAAATATACAAAATAATTATTTAATTAATAACTAATAGATGCACTTATCATTTTAATTGAGGGGGTATGGAACTAAGTTTTCATTTAAATTGCTTTATTTTTTTAATTTCTTTTACGCCTTTAATACATTTCCTGATTTTACTTACTTATGATACAAACCCTCTGACATTGAAGTTTTAACACCCACCCTCTCTGGCAATATCTTTCAAAAAGTAATTTTATACCGCCCGGAGGGTGTTAATTTTATTTTGCTAGTTTGCATAATAAAATTTCCAAACAATTTCAAACTTTGTTCAATTTATTCAGTAAATAACTTTATGGATAATAATTACTTATCGTCACGATTTTTGCTCCGGGGAATGTTTTTAATTAGAGCCGGGGCGGTTTTTTAAAAAAAAATATACGCAAAAATTCAAGATAAGTCTAATAAAATTTAATTTGTTTTATTTTTCAAATAAGATATATTTCTTTTATCATAGAGATTGACAAATACTTGAAAGTTTGTCTGGATAGCATCTTTTTAAAATCAGCCATCTTTATATTTTACTTTATCATATGGGTGCTAGAAGGCGGTGGCTGCAGGTCTACATGTCCTGGGAATGACGTTAAACTCTATCTGATGGTGAGGTTCCAATTCTGGGCTAGATTGGGCTAGAGGGGCGATCGGAGAGGCCCCTCCGATCAATCGGCTGGTCACGTCAAACCCTAGCTCCTATATGATTTTCCCAACCCTATTGCCCTTATGGCAAGCCCCAACCCCTTTTTATCATATGGGTGCTAGAAGGCGGTGGCTGCGGGTCTACATGTCCTGGGAATGACGTTAAACTCTATCTGATGGTGAGGTTCCAATTCTGGGCTAGTTTGGGCTAGACGGGCGATCGGAGAGGCCCCCTCCGATCAATCGGCTGGTCACGTCAAGCCCTAGCTCCTGTATGATTTTCTCAACCCTATTGCCCTTATGGCAAGCCCCAACCCCTTTTTATCATATGGGTGCTAGAAGGCGGTGGCTGCGGGTCTACATGTCCTGGGAATGACGTTAAACTCTATCTGATGGTGAGATTCCAGTTCTGGAGGTTTGGGGAATGTGGAGCACCCCTTCATCACCATTGCTCCCTGGTCCACTCTGACCCGAAGTTGTAGTACCTGTTAGGGTCCCATCTATGGGTTAAATAGAAAAATGTATTTATAAAAAAATTGTATTATCCATTAAGAATTACTTTATTTCAAAACTTTATCAGCATTAAATGACCCACTGAGGTTGATAAGCCGTAAAACAGAACAAACCAACCAAACCAATCTATATTTTACATCATGTCTATGGACAGACTCCCCTCGTAACATACTTTATGGTGAACTCTCAGAAGGACAGCCGGCTCCCCAAGAGAAATGCATCATGACACCTTTAAGCCTGGAAGGTCTGGCCTCCAACAGACAGGGTTGGCGAGACGCTGAGCAGCTCAATATCGAGATTAACATGGCTGCAGAGCGGCGATGTCTTCATCGTCATAAACCACCAAATGCAGATGGGAATTTCCCTTGCAATGTGTGTCACTGCTTCTGCAAGTCCAGAATTGGTCTAACTAGCCACCAAGAAGTTCACAACTATTGACGACCCGTCAGGTCATCTGCGAAGGACTTCTAAAAGACAAAAAAAAAAAAAGAAAGAAAAAGAAATGTCATATTATACTAAGAGTCGGTTTAGCTCAGTCACTAGAGAGTCCGCCAATAAACCACGAGGTTGATATGCCGTAAAACAAAACAAAACAAACCAAACCAAATTCATCGTTGTACTCTTGTTCCTTCGCGTTTAACCCTTTCAACCTCTCTGCGTCAATTTAATGTTAATTTTTTATAATAGGGTAGGTGAGCATATAACACTCTGACCTTGTGTCATACTAAAATATTTCAATTCATTATTTTGCATATTCTTTTTGAAGGTATTTTGGCGAAATATTTACACTTATTAAAATTGACTTAACAGATTATATCCTTCAGCATTTGTCGGTTTTTCGCTGAGCTAAATTAATGAATCTAAAATTAGGTAGACAAGACTGCAATAAACATTTCATAATAAAATTCAATAAAGGCTGAAAATTTGGAGAAAATAAAAAAAATTATCCGTGAGGTACCTGGTTCAATACCGGCCCTCACCAACTCAGAGAATGAGTAGCACTAAGATCTGTGCGGTAAAGTAATAAGCTGATGGATTTCTTTTATCATAGAGATTGACGAATACTTGAAATTTTGTCTCAATACCATCCTTGTAAAATCAGCCTATATTTAACCTCATGTCTGTGGACAGACTCCCCTCGTTAAATACTTTATGGTGAACTCGCAGATAGCACACGAAGGACAGCCGGCTCCCCAAAGAGGGTAAAAATGAAGAAATGCATCATCACACCTTCAAGCCTGGAAAATCTAGCCTCCAACGGACAGGATTGGCGAGACGCGTGCCGCTGAGCAGCTCAATATCGAGATTAACAGCTCAACAGAGCGGCGAGGTCTTCGTCATCATGAACCACCAAATGCAGATGGGAATTCCCCTTCTGCAAGTACAGAATTGGATTAACTAGCCACCGAGGTTGATATGCCGTAAAACAAAACAACAAACCAACCAGCCAACCAAACAACCAGGGTGGGCAATAATAAAATATTTGATCAAAGAAAAACAAAGTCTTGTAGTTAATTAATACATGACTTAAAACAGAAGCCCTCAGAAAATGAAGCAGCAAGAAGTTAAAGACTAGACACGACAACCTTTGATACTTAGAAGTCTTCAAGGCTTTTCAGAGTAGTATTATCTGCGTTTTTCGGACTATTGTCCCCATCTTCATTGTTATTTGTACAACGTTTCGGCCGATATGCCCTCCGGCCTTCTTCGAGTATTTCTTGTCGGACTCGGCAACCTTCTCGGACTCGAGAACCCTCTTTTCGAACTCGGGAACTTTCTTGTCGTAATCAGGAGCCATCACGGAACTTTGAACCTAACCCATTATTTAGTCCACGGGGGTATCCTGTTCTCATTCCGATAACCATAGCTGGGGTAGGAGTTGTGTTAATTATTTTTCTAACTGCTTTCACTCAGGATTGAACTCGGGACCTAGAGATAACTGTCACTTAGAACTGTCTTAACCCAACTACCTACTACCTAACACTCTACTTTTCGGAGTGTCTGTGTATTTTTTTTTTTTCAGATGCATCACCAGGCCAGATCAAGGTCTTTTACGTAAGGATTTTTATGGGACATCCTGCGAGGATCCTGCGAGGATGCAACTGTAATAACAGATCTGTGAGACTAACTTTTTTGCCCCGATCCCACTACCCAGGGTGATACCGGGTAGCCACTTCTAGTACATATATAAAGGGCTGTTGATGTGTACGTATGTATGTCCGGATGAAACTTCGAAAACATAACAATTAACGACAAGGTAAATATATATGCACATTAAATATCACCATTTCTTGCTTTTTGTGCAAAAATTATGAAGATTTGATTTTTATTCAAATATATTTAAGAATTAAAATATACATAGAATATCATAAAATATACCGTATTTGATGGCATATAGGACGCACTTCTTTAGCAAACAATTAATCAACTAAACCTAACCTCGGTCTTTTGACCCCTATCCAAAATTGCTTTGCTTATCTGACCTAAACAAACGAACATTTAACTGAACATTCTACCTTCAAACCCCCTTTGTTATATTGTGCACTTCGTATGTATTGTTGTACAATTAACTGTTATAAAACGGTTGTATTATTCTATTTATCTTCGTCTGCCCTGTCAACTGTGGCATTAGAATACACCGACTGCACCTCTGCAGAGGAGTAAGACTCCCCCAATGGGGCCACCTGTTGGCCGTGGGTGGCGACACGTGATGCTTAAGGATAGAACCCAGGTGAATGAGCAGTTCATGACTTGCAATACTCCACTTTGGCCCTATCTTGGGCTAGACGGGCGGTCGGAAAGGCCCCCTCCGATCAATCGGCTGGCCACGTCAAGCCCTAGCACCTATATGATTGCCCCAACCCTATTGCCCTTATGGCAAGCCCCAATCCTTCTTTTTATCATATCGGTACTAGAAGGTGGTGATTGAGGGTCTACATGTCGTGGGAATGACGTTAAACTCTATCTGATGGTGAGGTTCTTGTTCTGGAGGTTTGGGGAATGTGGAGCACCCCTTCATCACCATTGCTCCCTGGTCCACTCTGTTAGGGCCCCATCTATGGGTTGAATAGAAAAACATGAGTTTATAAACGAAATTGTATTATACATTAAGAATAAATTTATTTCACAACTTTGTCGGCATTAAATGACCCACCGAGGTTGATATGCCGTAAAACAAAACAAAACAAACCAAACCAAATTTATCGTTGTTCTCTTGTTCCTTCACGTCTAACCCTTTCAACCTCTCTGCGTCAATGTAATGTTAATTTTTTTTTATAATAGGGTAGGTGAGTATACAACACTCTGACCTTGTGTCTTACTAAAAAATTTCAATTCATTATTTAGCATATTCTTTTTGAAGGTATTTTGGTGAAATATTTACACTTATAAAATTGACTGAACCGATTATTTATCCTTCAGCATTTGTCGGTTTTCGCTGAGCTAAATTAACGAATCTAAAATTAGGTAGACAAGACAGCAATAAATATTTCATAATAAAATTCAATAAAGGCTGAAAATTTGGAGAAAATAAAAAAAAATTATCCGTGTGTCTGAGAAATATTTTGGGTTTTTATGGCTTGCTCAGAAATTATTAGAAACTGATCATCGAACAGTTTCCTTACACTTAATCTAAAAAAAAAACCTTCACAAAAAGATTAATAATTTCTTGGTTTGGTTTGGTTTGGTTTTAGTGTGTTTTGTTTTATGGCATATCAACCTCAGTGGGTCATTTAATGCCGATAAAGTTTTGAGATAAATCAATTCTTAATGGATAATACAATTTTTTTTTAAAAAACATTTTTCTATTTAACCCATAGGTGGGACCCTAACAGGTACTACCACTCCGGGTCAGAGTGGACCAGGGAGTAATGGTGATGAAGGGGTGCTCCACATTCCCCAAACCTCCAAAACTGGAACCTCACCATCAGATAGAGTTTAACGTCATTCCCAGGACATGTAAACCCGCAGCCACCGCCTTCTAGTATCCATATGATAAAAAAGGGGATGGGGCTTGACATAAGGGCAATAGGGTTGGGAAAATCATATAGGTGCTAGGGCTTGACGTGACCAGCCGATTGATCGGAGGGGGCCTCTCCGACCGTCCGTCTAGCCCAATATAGGGCCAAAGTGGGGTATTGCATGTCATGAACTGCTCATCCACCTGGGCTCTATCCTTAAGCATCACTTGTCGCCACCCATGGCCAACAGGTGGCCCCATTGGGGGAGTCTTACCCCTCTGCAGAGGTGCAGTCGGTGCATTCTAACGCCCCAAAGGACAGAGCGGTGTAATTTCTTGATCTAAAAAAAGATCATTTTTAGCCAAGATCATTATTGGAACTGAAAAAAGGTTTATTTTACAGCATGTCAACTCTTGTTGGGTTATTTTATACCGAAGACGTTTTGTTCTATTCATGTTTAATGGGTATCAATATTTTGTTTGAACCACATTTTAATGCCTTTTTTGGGACCATACCACCTTAAGGCACCCCTTTTGCGATTTCGATTCGTGGGGACATGTTTTCCATTTATACCGTCAATATCCGTTTACTTGTTTACAGACGATTTATATATATATATATATATATATATATATATATATAGTTTTTCTATCTTTTTTCAAAGCATTTCATTAAGTAAAATAGGCTAGGTGGGAACTACACAAGTGTGCTTCATTGTATCTTGAACAAATCTTAGTGTACGACAGCATCAATCAGCTCTGTGTGGATTCTAATAAGTACTTCAAAGTTATCTTTATTTTAGCCAAAATGTAGATGATAACTGTACAAGTTATCTCCCCTGATATTGTACACGCAATACAATAAACAGCGTTGCAGTGGGATTCCAACTAGCGTCCAACTGGCAGACAATGAGACAAGCCGTAACCAAATACAGTCCCTGCATTCTTGGAAGAATAATGCAGAATGATGGGTATTTATGTGTCAAAGTGTCTACACTGAAAACCAGCAGCCAATCAGAATCCAGGGAATGAGCTTGTCCAAATTACATAATGGAACAATACAAACCTGTTTATAAACTACCTAACAACCATCTGATGCTCAGATTAGATTCAACTTGCAATACAGCTGAATAGTGACGGGCTAATATAAATGCTAAAATGGTTATTCTGAGTGTTTGTATAGTATTAAGTTTTTTCCCCACTTTTGTCTTTTTCTTTTGTTAATAAGAATCCAACTGGATTGTCCAAACTTTATTGTTAATCGCTTGGAAATTGTGCGATCTGGCACGATTTGCACCTCACTGTAGGGAAATTTACCAGCCACTTCATCACAAGATGCTAAAATGGTTATTCTGAGTTTTTGTATGTGTTACATAATTATTAGATTCTTAATATTTATGTACAGTATTGTAGAAATCAAAATGGCTGTTATAAGTTGCAGCCCAAGGCCTTGAAGGATTTCAATGATAAGGCTTGACCTCTCCTGATCCTTCCCTCCGGTGGATAACGTGAGAATCGGTGGAGGAGACCCTCTTCCGGTTTAGATTAGAAAGAGATTTTAGTCAGTCGGCGAGAAACCACGACGGTGGTGACGCGTGATGCACGCTCCGACTCGATCTGTGCAGTTAGTTTGGTGGGGATTTCGAAATAAATATGATCTAAGTTAAATCGAAGTCTTGTGTTATTATCTAAAAACTACCAATGACACAGGGCTTCTGATAAAGAGAAATCCCCAATGGAAGACCAGACCCGAAGTCCTCAAGAGAAGTCCAGACGTTAGAAGAGACCTAGAAAACTTAAGATGTCAGAAGAACAGAAGAAGAATAGAATCTTGTGTTATTATCTAAAAACTACCAATGACACAGGGCTTCTGATAAAGAAATCCCCAATGGAAGACCAGACCCGAAGTCCTCAAGAGAAGTCCAGACGTTAGAAGAGACCTAGAAGAACTTAAGATGTCAGAAGAACAGAAGAAGAATAGAAGTCTTGTGTTATTATCTAAAAACTACCAATGACACAGGGCTTCTGATAAAGAGAAATCCCCAATGGAAGACCAGACACGAAGTCCCCAAGACGAAGTCTAGACGTTAGAAGAGACACTCGAAGAACTTAAGATGTCAGAAGAACAGAAGAAGAATAGAAGTAAGAAGTAATGAGACGGGTATGCAACACCTGCCACTTCATCACAAAATGCTAAAATGGTTATTCTGAGTGTTTGTATAGTATTAAGTTTTTTCCCCACTTTCAAAAAACCAACGTTGCCAAGTCTTCCATCACGTTTTTCAAATATTGGAGATCCAATAATATCAGAGAGATGATGATGCTGATTTCCTCCTGGTTATAACACGTGTATATGAAGTCGTATTCTTATATGAAAGATGAGGATGCAGTTGATCACAGTACAGTAAACTGATGGTTTAAGAAATTTTACACATGTTGCAAATGGGTTTGAGAAAAGAATTGAGAAAAATATAACAAAAAATGTTAAAATTATAAATAGTTTAAATAGAAAGTTACTTATCAATCACCCTATACACACACCCACACATCTCTCCCCCTCTCTCTCTCCCTCTCTTTCTCTCTCTGTCTCTGTCTCTGTCTCTCTCTCTCTCTCTCTCTCTCTCTCTTTATATATTATATATATATATATATATATAATATATATATATATATATATATATATGGGAGTAAATATGGAAATAAATCCGACAATATTAAGGAATTTGAAAAAGCAAGTGTTTCAAAAATGAAGTGAATTTATTTATCGACGCTCAAAAGTTTCGGTTTCTTTAAACTTTCATCAGGATGTATTAAGGGGTGAATAAATTGATGGATGTTTTATAGATGACAGGAGATAAAAATTTATTTGATTTTTTTTATCTACTGTCATCTATAAAACATCCATCAAGTTCTTCACCCCATAATACATCCTGATGAAGGTTTAAATAAACCGAAACGTTTAAGCGTCGATAAATAATAATAAAAAAAATGTTTAAATAAAAAAATTTTTTTACATTGTAAGATTGTCACCATGGTGTCAGGAAGTCAAATGAGAAAAAAGGATACACGTCGAGTTCTGGCTTTTTGAGGGATGGTAGTCAGACAAAATTAAACTATTGAACTATATATATATATATATATAATATATATATATATATATATATACTAGCAAATATATGCACCCTCCGGTGCAAGTATTTAAGTTTGAATGTAATAAGATATTATATAAAATTAGAAAGGCTAATGAAACTAAATAAGAATGCAGATCAAAAGATTTGAAACATAGAACAACTGAAACTTACTCTTCCATCACTCTCGTCTTTCATTGCAATTTTTTCTAATGTAAGTATTTAGTTAAAATAGGAAGTAAGAATAAACTTACAGTTATTTTTTCTTGTTAATGGATTTCATTTAAGATTTATTGAATAGATTTTTGCTTATATTAATTAAAATAAAACCAAACAGTTAGAAATCAATAACACTGAGCACATATTTATTAAATTCGATTTTTTAATATTAATATGCAAATTAACCTTCCCGTTCGCACTGTAAACCGCTATTTTGTTGTATATATAAATATAATTGCATGTTATTCGTATGTAGATTTGGTCTACAGTGGCTTCGGCCTCTGGACCATTGATATAATTAACGGCGTCGAACCCAGGGGGCCATCCCCCCGGGCAACACCTGCCCCCTCGATTTAAAGGGGCAGGGCTGGGTTTATTGCCCAGTGCCTGAGACGCCCCCCTTGAGGGGGAATGCCGACGGGATCGACGCAATTTTTCACCTGCCACCCCATGAGTCTCGGCTTGTAGGTGGTCCCACATAAATAGGGCCTTTGTACCTGACCCGTACAAGTGGGGTACGTGGAAAATATCAGATATGGTCAACAGTGGCTTCGGCCTCTGGACCATTGCTGTAATTAACGGCGTCGATCCCAGGGGGCCATCCTCCCAGGCAACACCTGCCCCCTTGATTTAAAGGGGCAGGGCTGGGTTTATTGCCCAGTGCCTGAGGCGCCCCCTTGAGGGGGAATGCCGACGGGATCGACGCAATTTTTCACCTGCCACCCCATGAGTCTCGGCTTGTGGGTGGTCCCACATAAATAGGGCCTTTGTGCCTGACCCGTACAAGTGGGGTACGTGGAAAATATCATGTAGATATGGTTAACAGTATTAATTATGTAAAACAATTTTATTAATTATTAAAAAGGTTAAAATAAAATCATGGAGAATATGATGTCAATAACTAAGGGAATTGTGACTTGAGTAAATATAGTTTCGGTTACAGACAGAAAAACACACAATCTCCATTATAATAAGATATATATATATATATATATATATATATATATATATATATATATATATAAATCTTACTCACACCTAGATCAAGCATATTTACCCATACATACACACATTTATACGCTTGCATAAAGATTAATAAACATACATACACACTTACACACACACAGCCACACACACACACATATACAATACATCCCAGTCTACTATTTTTTCCAAACGCGATCTTTAATTCTATTGTCAATAAAATAATAATTAATTTTTGGCAACGACATTTTCGTCACTAAAATTCCAATAAAGCCAATTAAGTCTTAATAATCCATTCTTCTTGTTGGTTGAAATACCTCGGCAAGTCTTTAAATAATGGTCGGAATCAAAGACATTCCATTGGCACTATGAAGCTGGCTTTAACGAACCAATATCCCATTAGACGAAGGAAGCATTTATATATCGAAATTCTTTAAACCCCATTATGATCGCCCGTCTCGATCAAATAAACACAAGATTCTTTTAGAGTCGTATTATTAAAAGAAAAAGTCGACACCTCTGTATATTGCGTTGCAGGAAATAATTTTCGTATTAACAAATACCCATCGGCGGTAATTTTCTGAATTATAGTTTATAATAAACCCCCATTAAATGGCGTATTTCTTTTGCAATCACTGGGACACCTTTATATAACACTTCGACATGTGTTATTGGCTGGTCATCTCGTGCTTAAGTTTATATATAAACAAAAAAGAAAGAACTTGTCAACTGGTGGATTTTGCAGTGCCAGCAGATCACAGGGTGAAGCTAAAGGAAAATGAAAAAATGGACAAATATCTGGACCTTGCCAGAGAACTGAAAAAGTTATGGAATATGAAAGTGAAAGTTATACCAATTGTAGTTGGTCCACTTGGAACGGTCCCAAAAGGATTGGAAAAGGGTTTGGAAAGTTTGGAAATCAGAGGAAGAATTGAAACCATTCAGAACACTGCACTGCTGCAATTTGCCAGAATACTCAGAAGAGTCCTGGAGACCTGAGGAGACTTGCTGTCACTCAGACTCCAGTGAAAGACTATCAGCTAACACTGATGTGAAAACTCAAAAATAATAATAATAATAATAATAATAATAATAATAATAATAATAATTGGTTAAATCGAACTTAACGGACATAATTTCCACCTGCAGTCTAGAGATAACTGTCACTTGGAACATTGGTACCTTACCTTCCCTTTGAATCACAGCGGCAGTGGGAGAGTGGGAGATTTGCAGCATGGGCAACCGTTTATCCTCCATATGAACCCACCCAGGCTATGTAGTTCAAATTTAAAAAAAAAAAAAAAAAAAAAAAAAAAAAAACTTTGATACTACTCCATCGTCTCTCGTAGACGGAAGGCCGCCAACCAACCATATATGCCAATTACTTCATGTACAAATTCATTCATGTTTATTTATTTGTTAGCGTCCCATGATGCTTAAGGATGGAATCCTGGTGGATGAGTAGTCCATAACATGCAACAATCCCCTTTGACACTTACTTTGGCAAGACAAGTGGTTGAAAAATCCCCACCCCCACCGCGATCAATCTGCTGGTCACGTCAGGCCCTAGCACCTATATGATTGCTCCAGATCTATTCCTCTTATGGCAAGCCCCAACCCTTTTTATCTTATGGTTGCTAGGAGACAGTACCTGAGGGTCTTAATGTCCTTGGAAATGATGTTAAACTCTATCTGATGGTGACATTCCAGTTCTGGAGGTCTGGGTAATGTAGAGAACCCCTTTATCACAAATTCTCCCACGTCAATTCTAACCCGGAATGGTAGTACCTGTTAGGGTCCCATCTATGAGTTAAATATAAAATGTGTTTATAAAAAATTGATTATCCATTAAGAATGAATTTATTTCTAAACTTTGTCGGATTTAAATGACCCACCAAGTTTTATATGCCGTAAATAAAACAAACCAAAACAAAACAAACAAAAAAAAACCCAGACAATAAAGATGAGGACGACAGTCCGTAATATCAGAATTATTCAAACCAAACTAGGTTGATATTGATTTCAAAACATGTGTTTGGTAATGGTGTTGAAATTTTTTGGGGGGAGAAATTTCTCTGAAATGTCTGCAACAGTAGCCCCCCACCTCGGGGGATGTTTTGTAAAATAAAATGTTATTTTGTTTGGGCCTTGGTGTCTTTATTTTTAAAATTCCCGGAGTGAGTTTTTGGAGGCCTCTGGTTCGTCGGAGATGACATCATTGTTGCATAGCGCTCGACTCAGGCCACAAAATCGTACATGTTATATACTGTTGCTGGGTCGTATGTGTTAGTAATGGAGTATAAGGATTCACACGTAGACATATGTAGTAGTAAGACTTTTAACGTTTATTTCTTTCACCTCGTGGTGGGTGCGTGTGGGTGGACGAGCTGGACAACGGCGCTACGAATGTTGCAGGCTGGCGATCGGGAGGTGAACGGGGTGGGCGAGCCTCACTGCCCGCAGCAGCGCTCGACCGTGTCGACGGTCAGACTCTTTGTACTCTATTCGCCGTCTCCTATCTGACTGCTAACTGCTACTGCTGACCCCTTAAGTAAAGGCAGCCGCCCACACATCCTTTTGTTCCTTGACCGGAAGTCCTTTCTCTTTGTTCAAATTCCCGTTTGTCCAGATGAAGTCTTTTGTTACACTTCTTTTGTTATACTAAGATTTCTGTCTAGTGCTATCTATTGTTTCTTTCCAGTTCAATTTTTCCTTGTCTTTTCGTACTTCCCGCGCAAAAAAAAATGAGGCTATCATCAAACCATAACAATCATTTGTAAGGGACGAGGAAGGGCTCTGACTGAATTCCCTAGGTTTGGACACTTTTATGACTGGCACAGCAAGGAGCAGACAGGAGAGAAGCCAGCAGTCGACTCTGTGAACAGAGGTGAGAGAACAGGTCTCTCTTAGGTTGAAGCCCTTCCCTCCTTCTATGGTGTTCGCTGTGAGCAGCGAAGGAATTTCTTCTAAGGAAAACAATTGTATTGCAAGGAGATGTATTTTTGGGGACGTGACCGTCCAGACTCTTTGAAAAAGAAAAGACTGTAGGATTCGTGAACGAATCGAAGTATTTGCGAGGTTCGTGACCGTATCTCCTTATTATCATTTAATTGGACCACTGGGTCCTTTGACTGGTTTTAACAAGGTACAAACCAAAGGAAGGCTGAGGAAAGAGAAGGAAAGAAGAATTTTGAATAAGGTTGAAGGCTGAAGGAAGAAGGGAGGAAGAGCATTGAAGGAAAGAGAAAGAGAGAAGGAAAGGAAGAAGAAAACAAGAGAGAACGAAACAAACAGAGTTCTCTGTGATCAACAGACCAAATTAGGCGCCCACTAAAAACAAAAGGGTATTTCGAACTTTCGCCTCTCGGCAAGAGTAATTTATTGTGTAATTTTGTTAATTTTGTCTTGTTTGGTTTTATATGTTTTTAAATGTTTTTTTTTTATAGATAGGGATACTGCACGGGGAAATTTGTGCAACCTACAGCAGACAGTAGAGTAGTAATTTTGAATAAATATAGTTTAATTTAATTGTAAGAGTTTGGCTCGTCTTTTAGACTTTTGTCAATTCCTTCCTTTTTCCTCTGTATATTATTTACACTTTTGTTTTTTTTTTATTTTCTTACTGGCGTCAAATTTTGCGGACCAACCAAAATTTCGACAATGGTTATTTTTACTGCAATGATGCAATTGAAGCAAAACATTTTTTGCAATGTACAAGGCTTCCACTTCCAAGAGTCTGGTAAAAGAAACTAGCATCATTTGCTGGAATGCACCCCCCACGCCCACCCGACAAACACCCTCCTCAGTATGAGGCTTTTATCATTATAATTAAATAACGCTTTGAAGATTCTTCTGATTTTTGAAGCACATGATTGTAGTCAAACAGCCGAAATGTAATGTTAGTTCCATTATAACCTTCACTGCTCAAAGGATTCTAATCTTTAACAGATTTTATCAGTCGATAACAAGAACGCTAGAGTAGTGCTTGGTAGAAATGACATTTTCCTGACACATCAAAACTTTGGGTCATCTATCTATGCATATATAAAGGGCAGTTGGTGTGTATGAATGTATAATAGTCCGGATAAACTAAGAAAATAAAACAGTTACGACAAACAAATAATATATATATATATATATATATATATATATATATAATATTATTATGGACTCTCTCGTCATTTTCATACGCATTGAGGTTTCATAACACAATGAACACCCACACAGTGATTTATTTATAGTGGTGAAGGCTTGTGTTGGACCATCCACACTGCTTTGGGCACAGTCGATAGGAAAAATTGGTGCATCAAGAGTTACCACCCAACCCAATCAATGACGACCTCAGGAATTTTGAATTCAAGGTTATCCCCTCTCCTAGACTGGTTACCTACCCCAAGCTGAGAGCCCAGTCTGCCCTACTATTTAACTATAGCTGGAGATAATTTTGAATTCAGAGTTATCCCTCCTAGACTGGTTTCCTACCAAGGCTGAAGGTCCAGTCTGCCCTACTATTAATCCATAGCTGAGGGAGAATATATGGATTCATACCTTTCCCAAAGGTATTAGCACTATGTGAAATGCCAACAGCTTATCTAGGAAGTTGAACTCCAATATACATGTGTCAGCAAAGCACGCTGGCGATGGTTTTTGATTGTACGATGAATGATACGAGGCGAAGGGAGAAAGAAGAAAAGAGTCGAATTGGATATCTTATCTCTGTTGTCTGAAATGGTGACAGACTTGGCGTAGTATCTGTTATTCTCTCTCGCTATGATATTATGCATTAAAATAAAAACTTGATCAAGTAAAAAAATGTCTTGTTCATTTAATTTAAACTATCTGAAAGCAAAGCCCAATCTATATTATATATCATAAGAAAACAATGGTGAGCCTATGTGGAACAAATACATAAAAAGTTTTAAAGAGGGGGTAATATTAGAGGGGTGTGTGTTAGATGATCTAGTGAAACATGGGATGTTGCACTTCTAAACCCTGTTTCAACCTACGGTCAAACCTATCCCCTTCTTCTCCCCCCTTTTTTTATTTTTTATTTTTTTATTATTTGTCCCCTCTGTGCTCACCTCTTATCGTGACACTTCATAATATCTTATACAATCTGACTTTATTCGTCGCCGGTGTATATACTTTGAAAACGTACCGGTTGAAAAGGCCTTCTTGTATCCCCCTTTATTTTATATTTATTCCATAATAGGATTATTATCTCCTAATTACATATGATTCCTTCCCACTTTTAGTGCAATTATATATATATTTATATTATATTATAATATATATATATATATATATAATATATATACAACATCCCGCTCGGAACGTGGACTGTCCACAGCGAGCAGAAANTGTCATTAAAAGTATTCAGAGAACCTGAAGCGTGTAACTTTTTACCAAGAATTAGGAATACAAGAAGACATGAATAGCAACACTATGTTTTTTAATTTTTATCTTTTTAGCAGAATCAAGGAATACTAAGCATGTCACAAAAGTTTTCTACAAAAAAAAAAAATATCATAAATAATTTCTTTTTATTTTTTCTTTTGTTACACACCTCGATGCTTCATCCATATGGAACCATTACACGCCCACATACCCATTAGCATACACACACACATTACACACAACACACACATTTATAGATATATATAAAATACTTATATTAATATACTATCTTATACTATATTATTATATATTTAATTTTTACCTTTGAAGGCAGCATCTACAACACGCAAGACGACCGCATGATTTCTGGGTATTATTCCGCCATTAAAATTCGATATTTTTCTCATAGAATCCTCCCCATGAATCTTGACAAGCTTGTACAATCCCAGCAAAGTGTGGCTCTGATGAGTGCCAGACATTCCGACTACAGACTCTGTTTTTCGACGTCATATACTTACAACAGGTACTCTATCAGCACTGGTAGACTATATACGATTCCTCCGACAGAATATCGAAACACCCCGGGACTTTCATGCTGGACACACTCGTGGATACATTAATTTAATAAATAATATATACGTATATATAATATATATATATATACTACGAATATATATTAGTACATAGAAGTAATACATCTATATATATATATAAATTAAATTACCCACGACCAAGACCACTCGGCACACTTTATGGCGACATGAGGTAACAACTGTTCGACGAAAAATAGCTGTCAGAGTTCCCTCAGTTCGCAATCGTTTTTGCGGTGTGTTGCATGTGGGGTTAAATGTTACATATTAGATATATATATAATAGATATATATATAATATATGTGATAATTGTGTTCTGGTGTTCTTGTGTGAAGAAATTCTTCTGTCACACCCGGTTGAACGACATAATCAGTGATTCAAACATTCAGTTTAAACACGTAACTGTTTTAACAGCTTATCAAGGTGATTTTTTTTTTTCATGTTTTTAGATTCAGAGCTAACACGCCCCCTTTCAAACATTCACCAGATGCCCTGGCTCATCTGACCTTAAATGTCTTAGCCGATTAAGGAATTTCAACGCCTTAAAGTAGAATTAATAAGCTGATTGATATTCGGATCTGGATCTAACTGGCGGTTGGCGAGTCCAAGTTGCGTATTTCTTTTGTTTATCTATTCTCGCCAAATCAACTTGAGCAAATACCTCTGCTACGAATTTTTACTATGTATAGCCTCTCGATCGTATTTTTATTCTCGTGAGATCTAAGTAACAATGACAGGAAAGATCTTTCTGCTGCGTAAGATTATTCATAATTAAAGAAAAAAATAAGAAAAAGAAAAAAAAAAGATAAGTATGTAAATTCCGTTAAGGTATTTGAAGAATTTCCTGTCTTTCAGACAAGACCTGTGACTTTAGATCAGTTTGATGTTTGAACAAGATAATTTTTCTAACGCGTCGATAAATATATTGTGTGCAAATATAAAAATATTAAATGAGTTAAGTGGCCATAAAAATTGCTCTTCTGGTAAAACGTCATTTTTTGTCACAAGACGCTGTATGAATTCATATTATATACGCTCTCTCGTTCTCTCATTTACAGGCTCTCTCGAGGCGGTAATTAATTCTAGTGACAGACAATCATATAACATGTGCTCATATTATATTAATTTCTCTCACTACTCGAATAAAAACCGTTCACAGGTGATATATTATTAAATTCCATATATCTTTATAATCGTCCTCTTCTCTAATATCGGTCTACCTGTGGGATCTTCAATCCGCCCTAGTTCTCTAGGGACTAGTTAGATATTTACACCAGATGCACTTTCATTACTATCTTTACCTGCAACGTGGGGTACGAACTCACCCGAAACTGGGCCACTGTTGGCCGGGGTTGGCGACCCGTAGACAATGGCTTAATGGATCGATCCCAAGGTGGTAATGTCTTTTTCTCATGAAGCAGTTCATGACGTGCAGATACTCACTTTAGTCTCACGCACATAATTGGGCTAGCGGAGCGGTTTTCGGAGAAGAGGCCCCATCCATGAAATCACTCGGCCCTCTAGTCACGTCTGAAGCCCTAAAGACCTATGTATGAGTTTCCCAAACCCTATTGCCCTATATGGCATGACGCCAACCCCTTATTTTTAATTCATATATATTTATAATGTGGTATGCTTTAGAGGACTCTGGTGTATAGACTTGTGAGCTGTCGGGTACTATATATCTTAATGTACCTTCAATTTTGATGAAGAAAGATGACGTTAAACTCTTATCTGTTGAGTCGTGATGGTTCCTCAGGATTTGGAGCTATTACGAGTGATACGGGAATCTGTGGTCTGAGCATCCTCTTCGCATCCCCATTTTTGCTCCCCTGGTTCACACTCTGATCCTCTAGGAGTGGCTAAGTACTATTGTTAGATAGTTCCATCAATGCTATTTTAAAATATAATAAAAGTATCTATAAAGTAAAAATTTTGTTCGCTCTCTATGCATATAAGTACACTAGGACCTCTATTTCTCAAAAACTCTTATATCTCGCAATCTAATGAACCGCGCTTATTAGAATATCGCACGAAAAAACCAGACAAAATCCAAACACCAAAGCCCGGATATCTGTATAGCTGTCAAACCCTCAAAAACATTTCAATTTTATATAGTTCTTCTATAATGCTCCCTTTCAAAAAATCAATAAACAAATAAATACCTTACTCCTTAACAAAACGAAGAATCTGCTCGCTCCTCATTCGCTCTAGAGAAATGGCAAAGTGTGTGGTGAGTAAAGAGCTGACAGTCAGCCTGACAATACAGTTTCGCAGCAGCACCACGGGGCGGTCTTTGTATCTACTAGGCTCTTGCTCATGAGTCTAATTAGGCCGAAATGTGATACATACAGACGCAATTGATGTTTTCGTCGATTGTTGTAGCCTATAAATTTAATAGGGGTAAACTGTCCGCCTAATTAATTAATTATTAATTAAATTAACTTTATAAAATTAGGTCCGGATTCAATTAAGCACATATTCTCCCAACATATTGTGGTGTAAAATAGCCATATCACAAACATTTTGTCTGTTTGTTTACTTCTCGTAAGTTTTCGTACTGTAGAGGGTCATATAAGAGGAATATAAATACCTACTCCTTAACAAACGAAGAAATCTGCTAAGTCCACGTTTGGTGTTATTACTCCGGCCTGGTCTAAACGACGTGCCTTGACAATTCAGCTGTAGCAACCATCAGGTTTCGAACCGCAGCACGGGCGAGGTCTTTGTATCTATAGCATCATGCGTTGATGAGGTCTTAAGTGGCCGACACTCCTACATAACAAGAGATTGAGTTCGTCAGATTTGTTTAGCCTATAGAGTTAAATTAAGGTAATCCCAGGAAACCTAAACTAATTCTTATTATTAATTAATTAAGCTGTTTCATTAATTAATTAGGTCGCACTCTCAGATTAAGCAAGTGTTCATTCCCATGTAAATACTGTTAATCTAAGCTATATATAATACATACAATATATCTTATATATAGTACATACATAATTATATTATAATTAATATTTAATATATATATTAATACATATACAACATAATATATATTTAATTAATATATACATTCAATATATACATATATATAATATATAATAATTATATATATATTAATATATTATATATAACATATATATATATATACTATACATACATATAATTTAATATATATTATTGATATAATATATTATGTACATTTAGTATATATAATATTAGCCGATACTATATATATTACAATACATATATAATTATATATATATTATACCATAAGTAATAAAGTTCAATACATAGTAGTACGCTTTATGTAACATAGTAACTTTAGATAGACTTTTATTCTATTCTAAGGCCAATGACGATATGTAATTTATCAACCATAAATAGTGATTATCTATATACTTAATATTTTATGTAAAATAATATTTATAGCATAAATTATATATATATACATACTTATATATATATATATATGATATATATATTATATATACATACATATATATACTATATGATTAGCTATGAGATGTAAAGTCATTAGATACTATTCCAGGTATATTATACTACCAATACACCGATTTAATTACTATATCTTACTCTTATTGAACTTAATATACTATACATCACATATACTATTAATACTTTTAAGATTATATATAAATACCATAAATTGATCTATATATGATCATAATATAGTAATTAATTTTAGTACACTTATTATTATTATTACATTATAATAATAATAACAATAAACAACCTATATCTTTTGTACCAACAATCCCGTTGTCTCGTACTTATCTCCATACACCACAGCCACACCCACCACGTATATAGTAGTAGTGAGTTGTTATATGTATTAAAGATATGTGTGTGTGTGTTTAAGTTTTATTGCAATGAAAATATTAAATAGAAAAGTGTGGTGTGTGTATCTGTGAATGGCTCGTAGTATTATAGAGGCGAAGAGGAACCATGTCTCACATGAAATTACATGTGATTTCAATTTGTTTTCATAAGTTAATTAAGACATAAACGGCACGTGTTCTGTTTAACACGAAATGTGAGTTTTTTAATCTATTCTCCATTTTCTGCGCCAACTTTTAATGTCTGGTGGAATTGGGTTTTGGATAAGTCCACCAAAGTTCAGTTCCCGGTACTTTCGCACTTCGAAGCGCCATCATCAGGAGGTGAATGGTTATTCCAATTGTTTTAATTTATTTTTAAAATATCAATGTGGAGAAGGAATTAAGGAAGAAATTGATTGTAGAATGTGTTAACTATTCTATTAAAAAGATGTGTAGCTCTCCTTGGGAAATTTAAATTATGTGTATCAACGACCAAGTTACGAGTTTGTTATGCTTTAATTGTATAAAGGTCTTTTTCTAGATATTTGCCCTTTTTGTGTTTTTTTGGTCTAACTATTGCCCACGAATAAGTGTGTGAGTTCTTCGATGTTAATTGACATTCCTCACACGCTAAATGTATTTAGCAGGGACAATGCGTAGCAACCACGATTCATGATATGGATACTTTCTAGGTTGTTGTAAATAGAGTATTGATCTGATTAAAATGACGAAAGGAGTTGTCAAGAACGGCTTCTATAGATGTAATGGCATTGGCAATTGATTAAATACTTATTTCGATAACAAACTTTGCACTTAACCAAACAATTACTTTGAGATGTTATGTGAAGTAGTTTTCGGTTACAGACTAGAACACCGGAATACTCCTGATCACTTAATGTGAATTAGAGTAGTGTAATCCATAATATTGTAAGTATTATCATTTTCTGGGAGACTACAAATCCCTAGGGGACACTTAAATATTCATATATATACTACATATAATGCAGTCTACTATTAAGCCGACCTGTATGGTATAGGTATGGGGATTACAGAGAGAGGAAGAAAGAGAAGATGTACAAATGACGAGGTTTGGTGAGATGGGTAGTTAGATGGAGATGTATGATTTTTTATGGAGATAAAATTAAGTAAAATTTACGAACCTTATTTGAAGATCAGAGAGTGGATGTGCGAGAGAGAGAGAAGAGAAGTTAACGTTATTTCAAAGATATCATATTTCTACGTTGTCTTCTTTGAACATCTATATATATATACTAATTATCTCATTTGATCTTCAAACGTATATACATTATTGGAGTCTATCAATGTATTTCTTTCCTCTGACTCGGTCCGTGGATTTTCAACGTCTGGTTGTTCAAGACAAATCCCCACAAAAATAACACCATTCCTGGTCATGCTGTATACCATTGCCTCGAAAACCTGCTACCTGGCATTTTTAAGCAAAATGGAATACTATCAATTAGTGATATTCCTCTCAAAAAAGACCTCCCTTGATTGTATGATTCAAAAAAATATCTCCAAGAGCTTCTAAAGATACTTTTCTATTAGGTGATGAGTGTATCCATATTACGATAATAAAAGTATGTAAGTGATGGTGTCTTTATTTTCTCGACGTATTGCCATGCAAGGGACGCCTCCTTCTGCTCAACGCTCATATGAATTCCGTTCCTTAGCGCGGTTGCGGGAATGTTGCCCGACCCCCTAGTGCGCCCCATTGATAGGAAGCGTGGGAGTTCTATCCTCTTCTCA
The DNA here is from genome assembly GCA_023376005.1 of Doryteuthis pealeii. Taxonomy (NCBI): domain Eukaryota; kingdom Metazoa; phylum Mollusca; class Cephalopoda; order Myopsida; family Loliginidae; genus Doryteuthis; species Doryteuthis pealeii. Next base: position 30,404,701 of record CM042173.1, on the reverse strand, counting down.
GCATAGATACGGCTTGTAAGTTATTTTTGTTCGTACATCCTAACTACGTCGGCTCCTATATTTACCGATGTGGACTCCACCCATTTGAGTACTTTACAGTGTAGAGTTATTCATACAACTGTGGCATCGTCTCATCGTTCATTTCAACGATCTCTGTGTGCGTAACATCGACTGATTTTCTTTTACAACATTCATTTCACTTCTGTTACTGATCAAAGTGTAATATAGATTATCTCTCCTCTTCCACAGCGACGCAATATTTAGCTTATTCTTTAATGAATAAAGCTCCATGTAGATCAAATTATATATCACTGAAGTTACTTTTTATCTCGCTATAATCGTCTAAATGCAGAACGTTCCTACTTAATAAAAGAAAGAACTTATATCACTTCTCTGCTGATAATAATATTTAATTTAATATACAATTCTAATTTACAACAATTATTAACTGGTACTTGATATCTCATCTACGTAGTGTAGACCGTACCACCCCTCCGTCAATCCAAGAACGGAGGATGTGCTTACCCGTTGAGTATGAGGTCATTCTGAAGCGGTGTACTTTTTAGATAATAGGCGTTTGTAAATTTACGAATTTCTCTCTAGACTGGTTGCCTCAAGACTTCAATTCGTTGAAAGAGTGCACCTACTGTCTGACCCTTGCTGAGTTTAAATAAACATAGCCTGGGTCGAGATAATGTCATTGCTCCTCCGGTTCAGTGTATCTCATAACCCGGCTTCCCACGCTCAGTGATACGTGGTATTAGCTGCTAATGAATGCAGATTACCACGTCAGGATTTGAACTCGGGGTCAGGTGAATCGAATCTTGTATATCTCTTGAATTAGATATCTGTTGTAACTCTCCCCAAAACGCAGACTACATTCTCAAAAAGATTGTAATGTTACTAGTTAAACAAGACTCTCTCGATTTGACTTGTTAGATCTCTTTATCATACGTTTGAGTAAGTGAGAACGTACAATATAATAATATTAGAGAAGTAAGTGTGAATCACCTGCAAGTAATTTGATTTTAAAAACCTCGCAATTCTCTCGTATTACAATTACCTAAGACGCCCCCCTCTCCGCTCACTGAAATATTATACAAACACGAAACTCGCGCATACATATATTTTTTTTTAGTAGGTGCAAGGACATAAAGATCACTCTATGTCCAAATATATGGTTTTAAATGTCTGCTCTATATGTGGAGGAAGCTAAGAATTCAAAGCGTTAGAGGTTCTTCATAGAAAGAGCATCGTTCAGTATAAATATAGATATCTCGATCCCATAATATACTCATATGTATTTTTATATTATCAGTATAATTAGGATTCAGAACCGGATATTTGAGTAAACTCAAACAACATATACCGCGATTGCCTTAGACATTATTAGTGCGGGTAGTAAACGTCATATGTGTAAGGCCGAGTGACCAGTGGTTCGCCTGTGTTACTTGTAGATTTAGTGAGCATGACATCACTATCGTGATCTGTCATTATTTGAATAAAAATTAAACTCATAATTAAAGTATTATGAAGATATTAAATTTTTGTGTTGGTTTTGTTGTGTGTGTTTGTGTGTGATCGTGTGGCATTGAGTGCAATCCGCTGTGTGAGTGAGATTGTATTTACAATAGAGAGACCTCTCACATGAGTTTGCTCAACAAATATTATACTAGATTCGCCTTACTTATTGCGAGATTTTTACTAGAGCATTATCTTTTTATATTATTACATTTCTATTTGAATTATCCTGTATGACTCCATTATTAGTGTTCTCACCACAAGTTCCTATACAGTTTACTACACCTACCCTCCGGAGCAGTGAGATGGACCATGGTTGCGCCGGAGATGCGTGATTTCGAATAGAAGGGTGTCCCACATTCCCCAAACCTCCAAGAAACTGGAACTCCGTCCACCTATCAAGATAAGTCAGATTGTGTAACGTCGTTCCCAGGACATGGTATAGAGTACTCGTCGTAGATACTAGCCTGGCGCTTTTCTAGGATCCCCATGTGAGGATTAAAAGGTGGACTAATCTACCGGATGTGCTTGTGCGGGCAATAATGCCTGTGAGATGAAGAGACAAATCAGGTTGGGGATAAATCATATATATGGTTTGCTAACGCGAGTGCTATGAGTCGAACGAATGAATCGTTAATAAAAATCTGTTATAAAACCGAGCTGAATCGGAAGGGGAGCCTCTCCGACGCCCCCGTCTAGCCCCAAAAATAGGAGGCGTGCTCACATTTAGTTAGGTTTAATTACATTTCACATATTAATTATAAATAAAATGCATGCATTGTCCCACAACTTGCACGCATCCACCACAACACTCATCACACACTTACAAGTACACATTTCTACACGCACGCACACGCTCAGCCCACCACCAGGCAACACACGACAGCATACTATATTATTGGCACCTCATTGGTAGGTAGTACCTTATATAACTTCACCATACATCAGGAACCATGACGTGATGGGTCTTTTGTTTCTAGTAGAGATTGCGGAAATAATATGCTATTTACAACGTATTAGCCTATGAAAATCGCATAAAAAGACTATATTCATTAGGGTTAGTACGAGTAGATAGTAGGTATTTAATACCCTAGTTATCTTTATCTTCTAAGTATATATTATATGTAGATAACCCATAAAATGAAATAATAAAAAACTATTAGTCTTACTATAATATTTCGGTACTGTTTGTATAATTTATAGCTACCTATTTGTGTTAGGGGACAATTAAGAATAGTGTATTGCTCGTGTGGTGAGTTTGGAGTTATACACTTGAGTTCATAAGGATACCGCCGATAACTCAATGGAATAATTCCAGTTTTCTTTATTGTCGTCCTTTTACGTAAGTTGTAAAAAACATGAGATACACCAACTGTAAAGATAATAGTATAGAGAAAAAAAGTGAACTATTATACTCGATCGACTTTCTAATAGTGATGATTGATATAGCAGAAAAAGATTATAAGATAGTTCGATGTAAGAGACATGAAACTATAATGGCTCTCTCTAATTGACGTGAGAGTGAGCTAGAAAGTAGTACTCTTTCCTGCACTAGAATATAGGTGACGTAGAAGTCCTTTTTGGATTCGTGGGTGAAATAGGCTATGATCGCTGTTATGAATTTAGTGTGGTATCATTTGATATTTTGGAAGGGAATTGTTACAGAATTGGACGTACTGCGTTTATGGGTATATGAGATTACTCTCGTATGAGTTTTCGTTGGTTAGGTTATACGTATGAGTGATTGAAAATAGTATATATTTTGAATACTCAGAGGACCTATATTATTGTCAAAAGCTACTATGTGTTTGTATTCTGTATTTTATGTATGAAGACAATGTTGTGCCATTCGACAAGTTATTTGGTGGAGTTAATTGCATCACTTCTGCGCCCCCTCCCTGTTGTGTTTCTGGTATCGGAAGATATGCAGGATCGTTGGTGAGTAGTTCTTAATCTTGGTTAACAATCGTCAAACATTGAGTGCTCTATATATGAAATGAGCATAGAAAAGGTATCGGTATCTCTTTTCTACTCGGCTCTCAATTGTTGTGAAGCCCATTCCATATAGTGGGTCATGATTCGACTGTTTTAGTTACAATATACTACTCTACGGAGTATTATCAGATAATTATCTTATATTGTGCTACCCCTAGTGCCGACTCCCATAAACAATATGACTCGCCACTCCAGGTTGAAGAACAGTCGTGGAGATGCGGTCATGAGGCTATGTTTTATTTATTATTTTACCAACAATGTTACGATTGGGCGATAAGAACAATGTTGGCAACCAAGGTATCTTTTATTATCACACGAGTCTCGTGCTTTAACCGACAGACTACTCAATGTAAGTGAATTGAGAAACCTCTTTCTTACTTCTCCAATTATTAGATTATTCCCTCAAGATTTGCCACTTATGAGTTGTAAAAGAAGCACAACATCTTGCAGGCTAGTGTAGAACCAAAATGGCCCTATTTATTTAGCCAATGATCGACAGCCCACGGGGCGACTTTATATGGAATACATACCTTGTTCTTGAGGACAGGAGTCTTGACTCTCATCGTCTCATGATTCTAACTATCATCCCAGCGCTGTGCGGTCTCTGATGGGAATATTACTCGGTTGCCGTGCGAGGATAGCCCTATCCTCTCTCGGTTATTGAACTCAGAGAGTTGTATTATCTAACTGTGTGGTCAGATTACTTGTTATGCACGGTCTATGGCACGAACTGCAAATCTAGCTGGTCAAATCCCGTGATACAGGGGTGGTTCACATATGATTCATGGGATACTTGTCAGATGAATGGTTCAACTCATTATTTGCATAAGTGATTTCCAGTCGTATGAAGTACACAGTCTCCTCTGATAGATCTCACTCTACAATTCTATCTCACATGTACCAGGTGCTGTCCTGATAAAATTGAAGATGTGCCACCCATATGTTTGTAAATACACAGACGACGGAAGCGCCCCAAGACTGTATTATACCTGACGCAGTACTGCACAGTCATAGCATATGGTAATATTTTAATGCACCAACCGAATTGAAACGAATGAGATGTTAGATAGATAAGAATAGTCAAAAAAAAGTGGATGTCTCATACAACATCCGTCGCCAATTAAATGCGTAGTGATAAGTATAACGATACATAAAGACTGATATTGTTCAAACTTGTGAGAAATTAAACGGTTTACATAATTTTGTATTTAACATCAATATGTGTTGAGACTTAAATAAAGTCTTAGACAGCTATTTAAAGTACAAAAAGTGTAAGACTTCCGTGACGAGTTTGTCTCTTCTGGTGTATTTCCAATCGTCTAGTGTTCTCCGATGCCTGGTTAACACGCTGATTTTACGAATCATGCTCATATTGCTCTCTGTCATATAGACAATAGATGATATAAGAGAAAATGGACTATACATTCTCATTGATAAATCGTAAATCTTAGGTGTTTGATTGTGATCGAGGCAGTGCGCTTTCTGACGTAAATATTATTGCCGCTGCACAATATTATGGTATAGTCAAGTGAGAGAAGGCACGTCCTCTTGGATAACTGCTCAGTTTAGATGTGCTCTGTGAGACATTGGTTGGTGATTGGGATCTTCACTCTTTTTGGTCATGCCGAACACTCAGCATGTTGAGGTTCAATTTAGAGATGCCGAAGAAAGTGCTTAGTATAATTTTATTTATGATTGTAATGGCTGCACAAAATGTCTCAAAACATTTTTCATTTTCAAATATTGATTTTTCAGTTTGGGCTTCTCTCTTTTTCTATCTTTCTTTCTTTTTTATTTTATTTTTCAATTTATTGTGTTTTTTATTGTCTTTTCTTTTCTTTTCTTTTTCTTAATTATTCTTTCTTTCTTTTTTCTTCCCTTTTTCGCCCCATATTTCTTTTAATTCTTTCTTTGATACTTTCCTTCTTTCTTTTCTCATCTACGATATTCTTTTCTTCTTCTTTCTTTTCTTCTGTTCTTTCTGTCTTTTTTCTTTCTTTTCTTTTCTTTTTTCTTTCCTTTCTTACTTCCTTTTAGTCTGTTCTTTCTTTCTTTCTTTCTCTCTTTCTTCTTTCTTTCTTGGCTTACTTTTCTTTCTTTCTTTCTTTCTTATTTTCTTTTTTTCTTTCTTTCTTCTCTTTCTTTCTTTCTTTCTTCCTTTCTTTCTTTCTTTTCTTTCTTCCTTTCTTTCTTTCCTTCCTTCTTCTTTCTTCCTTCCTTTATTTCTTGCTTCTTTTTTCTTCTTTCTTTCTTTTCTTCTTTCTTCTCCCTTTTCTTTCTTTCTTCCTTTCTTTCTTCCTTCCTTTTTTCCTTCCTTTCCTTCCTGTTCTTTCTTTCTTCCTTTTTTCTTTTTCTCTTTTTTCGTTCTTCCTATCCTTCTTTCTTTTCCTTTTTTTTCCTCTTTCTTTCTTTCTTGCATCTTTTTTTTTTATTTAATCACATTTCCCTCTGAATCTTTTTTCTTTTCTTTCTTCTTGTTTTTATTCCTTTCTGTTCTACATCCCAAATTTCTATCTTTTTTTTCTTTCTTTACTTCATACGCACTTGCCTCGCTCTTGTCTAAGAATTTGCAAGCGTATGTCTTTTTTCTCAAATAGATGAGAAACATGAGTCCCAACCATTCACCCCAACCCCAACCCCAACCAGATGAAAAGCAGGAGACAAAAGCCACAAAGGGATTCACTGACCTCCCATAGATTTTCCTATCAATTAAAAATATGATTGTGCCACCAGTTATTAGAAGTAAACCACACTCAAGTTAGAGATACACAATTAAAATTTAAAATTAAAATAGGAAAAAGTATTAATTTTAATATGGAGCCTAGGAAAAGCAGTAGCAAAACAGTTATCGTCCTAAATTGTCTCGGCAAATAGAGTTCAAATCAAAGTTTACTAAGATATATTTTTAGAATTACTAGTAAAAAAAAAACACCCTCCGGGCGATGTAAAAATAGATTTTTGAAACATAGTGCCTGAGGGGTTGGGAGTAAAAAGGGGGCAGGTATTGCCTGGGGAGGTAGCCCCTAGGATCGACGCAATTAATTTAACATACCGGTCGAGCGGCCGAAGCACACCGGACCCCGTCCCGAAGGACAGACTGGTAGTGGGTATTTGCCTCATACCCCACTTGTATGGGCTGGGCACAAGGCCTCGTTTTAACGTGGGTCCATTCACAAGCCGAAGCTCATGGGTGGGAAAGAACAAAAATTGCGTTGATCCCTTCGGCATTCCCCTTCAAAGGGGCGCCTAGGGCGCTGGGCAATACACCCAGCCCTGCCCCTTTAAACCAAGAGGGCGGGTATTGCCTGGGGGGATAGCCCCCTGGGATCGACGCTCTTAATTCAAACACACCGATCCAATGGCCGAAGCACACCGGACACCCGTCTCGAAGGACGGGCTGGTAGTGTGGTGGATATCAAGGTCTTCTTTCATGTACTATATGTAATTGGTTTTTTGGAGTATACGGCATGTCAACCCTTGTTGGATCATTTTATGCCGAGGATGTTTTGTTTATTCATGATTGATTGGTATTCAATTTTTTTTTAAACTCATTTTAACACATTTTTTATAACTGATTGTTTTCTTTTATTTAACCTATAGATGGGACCCTAACAGGTACTACCCCTCCGGGTCAGTCTGGACCTGTGACTAATGGTGATGAAGGGATACTGCACTCTCCACAGATCTCCAGAATTTAAACTTTGCCATTAGATGCAGTTCAACGTCATAATCAGAACACTAAGACCCTCAACCACCGCTTTCTAGCACATATATGATACAAACGGTTGTAGGAAGCGCGTGGTGAAATGGTTAAAGTCATGGGAAATGGACTCGTCGCCCCGAGTTCAAATCCTGGACGTGGTAATTGCATTTCACTTAGCGCTAAGACCCTTGGGAAAGGTAGGAACCCTACTCTCCATCCAGCTATGGGTAGATAGTAGGGCAGACTGGGCCCTTTAACCTTGGTTAGGCAACCGGTCTAGGAGAAGGAAAACTATGAATTCAAAACTGTTGAACTCCGCTTAAGAAATTGACCGTGTGTCGCATCCTTATCGTGCAGAGGGGTTGGTAAATATATATAATATATATATATATATATATATATATATATATATTATATATATAATAATAAATTTTTGAAGGCGTAATAATGCACATTTTTTTTAAAAAACATATTTATTTCTTTTTTTTCCTTTTTTTTTTCATATTAAGGTTCCAAATATTTTCGAGCGAAGCTCATCATCAGGGAATGAATTATTTTTTTCATAATTTTCATCTGTATTAATAGAATCAATCGTGTTGTTGTTCATTGAATGTTTGGTTGTAACTGTTGAAAAAAATTTCTTTTTTTTTTTTTTTTCCGGCGAAGATATAGTTACGCTCGGTAAATTCCGTAATAAATCGTTGCGGTGATCGTGTTCCGCGGGATTTTTTTGAAAATTATTTCATATATAATTCTTTTTTCTTTTTTTTATAATACTATAAAATAATGAAGTCCTGCTCAGGGACACTGGAATAAAGATTTTTTTTTGTCATTATTTTCATAGTGAGTTCGAAGCATTAATTAAAATGTAATAATAAATTTTTTGAAGGCGTAATAATGCACATTTATGTTTAAAAAACATATTTATTTCTTTTTTTCCTTTTTTTTTCATATTAAGGTTCCAAATATTTTCGAGCGAAGCTCATTCATCAGGGAATGAATTATTTTTTTCATAATTTTCATCTGTATTTAATAGAATAAATCGTGTTGTTGTATTGAATGTTTGGTGGTAACTGTGAAAAATTTCTTTTTTTTTTTTTTTCCGGCGAAGATATAGTTACGCTCGGTAAATTCCGTAATAAATCGTTTGCGGTGATCGTGTTCCGCGGGATTTTTTGAAAATTATTTCATATATTAATTCTTTTTTCTTTTTTTTTATAATACTATAAAATAATGAAGTCCTGCTCAAGGACACTGGAATAAAGATTTTTTTGTCATTATTTTCATAGTGAGTTCGAAGCATTAATTAAAATGTAATAATAAATTTTTTGAAGGCGTAATAATGCACATTTATGTTTAAAAAACATATTTATTTCTTTTTTTTCCTTTTTTTTTTCATATTAAGGTTCCAAATATTTCGAGCGAAGCTCATCATCAGGGAATGAATTATTTTTTTCATAATTTTCATCTGTATTTATAGAATCAATCGTGTTGTTGTTCATTGAATGTTTGGTGGTAACTGTGAAAAAATTTTTCTTTTTTTTTTTTTTTTCCGGCGAAGATATAGTTACGCTCGGTAAATTCCGTAATAAATCGTTGCGGTGATCGTGTTCCGCGGGATTTTTGAAAATTATTTCATATATAAATTCTTTTTTCTTTTTTTATAATACTATAAAATAATGAAGTCCTGCTCAGGGACACTGGAATAAAGATTTTTTTTGTCATTATTTTCATAGTGAGTTCGAAGCATTAATTAAAATGTAATAATAAAATTTTTTTGAAGGCGTAATAATGCACATTTATGTTTAAAAAACATATTTATTTCTTTTTTTTCCTTTTTTTTTTTCATATTAAGGTTCCAAATATTTTCGAGCGAAGCTCATCATCAGGGAATGAATTATTTTTTTCATAATTTTCATCTGTATTTAATAGAATCAATCGTGTTGTTGTTCATTGAATGTTTTGGTGGTAACTGTGAAAAAATTTCTTTTTTTTTTTTTTTTTTTTCCGGCGAAGATATAGTTACGCTCGGTAAATTCCGTAATAAATCGTTGCGGTGATCGTGTTCGCGGATTTTTTGAAAATTATTTCATATATAAATTCTTTTTTCTTTTTTTTATAATACTATAAAATAATGAAGTCCTGCTCAGGGACACTGGAATAAAGATTTTTTTTGTCATTATTTTCATAGTGAGTTCGAAGCATTAATTAAATGTAATAATAAATTTTTTGAAGGCGTAATAATGCACATTTATGTTTAAAAAACATATTTATTTCTTTTTTTTCCTTTTTTTTTCATATTAAGGTTCAAATATTTTCGAGCGAAGCTCATCATCAGGGAATGAATTATTTTTTTTCATAATTTTCATCTGTATTTAATAGAATCAATCGTGTGTGTGTTCATTGAATGTTTGGTGGTAACTGTGAAAAAATTTCTTTTTTTTTTTTTTTCCGGCGAAGAATTAGTTACGCTCGGTAATTCCGTAATAAATCGTTGCGGTTGATCGTGTTCCGCGGGATTTTTTTGAAAATTATTTCATATATAAATTCTTTTTTTTCTTTTTTTTATATACTATAAAATAATGAAGTCCTGCTCAGGGACACTGGAATAAAGATTTTTTTTTTGTCATTATTTTCATATATATATATATGTATTTGTATATGTATAAGTATTAACTTACCGGTGGGTATAAGAACGATCGTTGGAAGCGCACAATATCCAGAGGTTAAGGTTGACAAATACAAAGTGCTCAATACAATGTAGAGCATAAATTTATTTAAGAATGGAAATGAGTAACCTACTCGAGTTTCATCGATAGATTCTTCAGGGTTTACTTTTAAATTAATCGAGTTTACGATTAATCTTTGGTGTTATAAACATGCCCGTTGGAATCCCATTCCAACGGGCATGTTTTATAACACCAAAGATTAATCGTAAACTCGATTAATTTTAAAAGTAACCCTGAAGAATCTATCGATGAAACTCGAGTAGGTTACTCATTTCCATTCTATATATATTATATATATATATATTATATATATTATATAATGATACAAACGGTTGGAGCTTGCCATAAGAGACATAGCAATCATATAGCTAGGGCTTGACGTGACTAGCCGATTGATTGAAAGGGGCCGATTGGAGAAGGTTTGGTTTGGTTTGATTTGTTGGATTTTACGGCATATCAAGCCTTGTTGGGTTATTTTATGCCGAAGACGTTTTCTCCTATTTATGCTTAATGGGTATTCAATTTTTTTAAATTCAATTTTTTTAACACATATTTAAAACTCATATTTTCCTTCTATCTGTTTCATAATCTATGCATAGATTAGTGTCAACCCCCTGTATTTCTGAAGGAATGGCCCCTTTTCATATCACGGGCGGGTCTTTCCATGGAATATTACAGAAAGCCCGCTAAATACGTGAAATCACGTGGGACCTGGTTGGGTCTTCAGTTTCAGATTGGACGTCAAGCAGATAAGATGTTACTGGAGCTCACTGCACACGCGCGTTATGTTAGTTAGAGAAATATGTTTAGTTAAGTAAATAAAAGTTTAAATAAATAATATGGTTTTGTGGTTGATGAATGTCTTGGCAACAAGACTGACCTAGAAGAAGAAATGAATCAAGACGACCAACCAGCAAGAACAGAGACGTTAGAAGAGACGCTAGAAGATGAACGGAAGATACCAAAGATGAGCAGAAGAAGAATAGAAGTAAAAAGAAGAGTATACAACATATCTAATCCATAGATGGGGTACCCTAACAGGTACAATTTTTTAAAACTCATTTTTGATAACTAATTTTAAAAATCTATTTAACCCATAGATGTTACCTTAACTCAACTTAAAAGAAAAGAAGGAAAATGTATGAAAAAAAGGAAAGAAAAAGCTAAAGGTTAAAAAGATAAGCAAAATAGAAATTAGAAAGAATAAAGTAAAAAGTTGAAAATCTGGTAAAAATGTGTTGAACGTTGAAATTCTTTTATTTCTTGTCTGGCAATATTTTGTAAGGAAAAAGGAGAGAAATGGAAGACAGGTGTTTGAGAATAATTGTCCTCACGGGTGGGAGAGAAATACAAGCCAAGGAAAAAAGGAAGAGGCAGCGGCTAATATCTTATTATAATGGAGATTGTGTGTTTTTCTGTCTGTAACCGAAACTATATTCCTACTCAAGTCACAATTCTCTTAGTTATTGACATCACATATTCCATGAATTTATTTTTATCTAAACCTCAATTATTAATAAAATTGCCTTACATTATTAATACTGTTAACTATGTCTACATACTGACAACATGCAATTATATTTATATATACAACAAAATAGCGGTTTACAGTGTGAATGGGAAGGCTAATTTGCATATTAATATAAAAAAATCGAATTTAATAAATATGTGCTTAGTATTATTGATTTCTAACTGTTTGGTTTTATTTTAATGAATATATGCAAAATTCTCTTCAATGAATCTTAAATGAAATCCATAAACAAGATAAAATAACTGTCATTTTATTCTTTACTTCCTCTTTTAACTAAATACTTAAATTAGAAAAAATAACAATGAAAGACGAGAGTGATGAAAGAGTAAATTTCAGTTGTTCTATTTTTTATTATACTCCCTCTGTTTCAAATCTTTTATTATACTCACTCTGTTTCAAATCTTTTTATCTGTATTCTTATTTAGTTTCATTAGCCTTTCTAATTTAATACAACATTTTATTACATTAAAACTTAAATACTTGCACCCGGAGGGTGCATATATTTGCTACTGAAAGTAAATATTATTCAACTGAAATGATATGACAAAATGATATTTTATTATTCCGTTACTTAAATGTTTCCTGCATGTTTTCCAGAAAAGAGAAAAGTGTAAAAAGTTTTGATGACAGACTCTACATACATACACACACGCACGCAGATAAAACAGAGGATCTCTAAAAGTCTGTGTGTATGTGTGTGAGCAAACTCATTAAAACTAGAGTAGAAATGTCAATATCTCCATATGGCAAATTAAAACCTACTTGGGTCATTTATTATAGAATTTACTATCTATCTATCTATACATATATAAAGTACAGTTGGTGTATATGTATGATATGATGTAGGAAACTAGTGGAACTGGGAGTAGACATCAACATTCCGGATATAGCAGTCTGTAAAGAAGGTAACGCTGACGGTTTTCAATATTTTTTTTACAAAACCAACCCTTTTCGGGGGATGCTGCAGAAACGGTGGATGAATTTGCATTTGATGATACGGTCTACAATGTGGAAAAGCATGAAAATGACGTGCATTCCATAATCAACTATTCGCGTGGTCGAACCACTATAGAATGTAATGAACTGTGAGAAGTGATTACAAGATGCTTTATTAAGGCAAGATCAATCTGAAATGAAACGATGACGAGAAAGCGATATGCAACACCTATGACCATTGATGAAATAATAGACGTGTCCGATTTGATATTGATATAAGCGACAACTCTTGAGGCTCAGATTAAGTGCAGAGTGTGTTATCGTATATTTCCTTAGCGTAACGGGAAAGATTCTTGTCAGTTGCAACGCGGCAAGTAAACACATTAATTTACAACAAAACGTTCGCTTTCCTGGATTTGGAAATGGAACGAAAGAAGAGGATGAATGTAGAATCTACGATACAGGAGACAATATGAAATAGAAGGGATCAGCTTGCTGGTTTACTCGTGGTAAATCTATAGTATATCTATATCTATATCTATATCTATATCTCTCTCTCTCTCTATATATATATATATATATATATATATATATATATATATATATAAGATTTATCCAAAACTTGGTAGTAAGGGATGATTCTATATGTGATTTCTAAGACACCCCGTATTATTATTGTATGATCCAGTATGTATAAATACAGTGAATCTTTAAATCACTACAGAGAGCTCAATGTATAATACACTTTTTAGATTATATACAGAGCAATATTTATCATAGAATGGAAGGAAGAACTCAACACCGTAATTCCATAATAAATTTATATCGACCAAAATTGGGGCCTATATAAATCTAAGTTGTTTTAATATAGCTCCCCAAAATCCAGTCTCATCAGATGGGTCTCAATTCACTTTTGAAATTGCACATCACAAAAAAAAAGTAGAATTAAAAAAATAAATGAATTCAAACAAAAACGAAAAATATAAAAAATTTTTTTAACAGTGTAGGATTGTCACTATGGAAACAGGAAGTAGAATGAGAAGAAAGAGATACATCTCAAGGTTGGCTTCTTAGGGTATTCAGACAGACATAAATATATATATATATATATATATATATATATATATATATATATGTATATGTATGTATGTACGTATGTATGTAGTTTATTGAGAGTACTGAATTTAAAAAGGACGCGTAAAAGCATATGCATGTTGTAAAATCAATTGTTTTTGTTTTTTCTTAAAAAGAAAAGTAAGGGTACCCTAGTTAGGTTTAAAATCAGAAATGATTTTCTTTTTTTTCGCTCAATGCTCCTCAGAGAAAAAATTACATTGAAAGATGGTATTGTAGTTTTGTTTTTGGTTTGTTGTAGACAACGGAATGTATATATATAATATATATATATATATATATATATATATATATATATACCAAACGTGTTGGTAAATCCTCGCGGTGAGAAAAAAAACAGCAAATTGTTTGATTGTAAAAATATACTACCAAACATCAACCGGGAAGAAAATTTTTTTTGTAAAAAAGAAAAGACCAAGATAGAAAGAAGACAAATGAGAAAGATGAATATCTACAATAATAAATGATAGTTTGGGATGAATTTTAAAAAATATTGATTCATATGTGCAATATCTTGATCATTACCCCACTCCCATCCACTAAAAAAAATTTAAATCATCTCTTATCATATTTAATGAAATGTGTCAACATTTCTATATATATATATATATATATATATATATATATATAAACTTTATTATTTTTGCACAAAAAGCAAGATCTGGTGATATTTAATGTGTATATATATTTACGTTCTTATTTCCTCATGATATACACATACATACACACAATAGCATTTTCAATATGTGTAGACGGATAGATTATTTAGTTTCAATTCAAACCAGTTGTACGTCACTTAAAATATTGACCTTGTGTCACATCCTAACCATGGCAAATAGGTCGGATAATTTTCTACAATTATAAATGATAGTATTGGATACTTCTTTTTTATAAATCTTCATTTGCGCAACATCTTGATCAACCCCACACTGTTGTATACTCTCTTTCCTTACTTTCTTACTTCTATTATTCTTCTTCTAACATCTCTTCTAGCGTCTGGACTTCGTCTTGGAGACTTCGTGTCTGGTCTTCCATTGGAGATTTCTCTTTATCAGAAGCCCTGTGTCATTGGTAGTTTTTAGATGATAACACAAGACTTCGATTTAACTTAGATCATATTTTATTCTGAAATCCCCACCAGACTACCTGCGCAGATTGAGTCGGCAGCGTGCATAACACGACTCACCACCGTCGTGGTTTTGGCCGATCTAACTAAAATCTCTTTCTAATCTAAACCGGAAGAGGGTCTTCTCCACCGATTCTCACGGTATCCACCGGAAAGAGGATCAGGACTGAGGTCAAGCCTTGTCATTCAATCCTTCAAGGCCGCCGGCTGAACTTATAACAGCCATTTTGGTTTCTACACTACTGTACATAAATATTAGGAATCTAATAATTATGTAACAACACAACCGACCATCTCTTTTATCATATTTAATAAAATGTGTCTATAAAAAAGAAGTTTGCTAAACTGAATCTTTTTTTTTTGTTTTATCGTATAAAGTAGACATTTAGCTAAAACTTTCACAAACAGTAAACAAAGGTTGGACCTGTAGCTCAACGACTTTCAATTGTGTTGTCTTTACATTTGTTGTATGAGCATTGATTAACACGAGAGAAAATAAACAATATGAAGGCGATAAATAACATCATGTCTTAAAGTGATGATAGTTTTACATCCAGTGAGGAAGTCAGAAAAAAAACGTTAAATTATAAATTGAAAAGACAAATAAACTGCCCAAACCTATTTGGAAAACATGATAAATTTTAACAATCTAATTAGCAGAGGTAGACAGCGGCAGGTTGGGTATCCAGACAACGAATCCGGAAGAAAACCAAAGAGAAACAAACTTTGAGTGAAAAATGGGAATGGAAAAAGAAATAATTAAAAAAAAAGAAAGAAACTAGTAATAGATGAAATGATACGAGATAAAACAAAATACTTGATAAACGAAGAGAAAGGACCAATTGGAAAAGTAAAAAAACAAAACAACAAAGACAGAAAATCCTACGAGTAGACATTAGCGTAAAGGTATTGCTTAAGGAAAGTTGGCTCAAAAGAAAAGCGACATTACATGCAAATCAAAACACTGGAATCTGTGATGGTTTGGTTTGGTTTGGTTTGTTTTGTTTTACGGCATATCAACCTCAGTGGCTCATTTAATGCCGATAAAGTTTTGAAATAAATCAATTCTTAATGGATAATACAATTTTTTTTATAAATACAGTTTTCTATTTAACCCATAGATGGGACCCTAACAGGTACTACCACTCCGGGTCAGAGTGGACCAGGGAACAATGGTGATGAAGGGGTGCTCCACATTCCCCAAACCTCC
>CM042173.1:30358816-30378816 GCA_023376005.1 Doryteuthis pealeii | reverse complement strand
TGTTAAAGATTAGAATCCTTTGAGCAGTGAAGGTTATAATGGAACTAACATTACATTTCGGCTGTTTGACTACAATCATGTGCTTCAAAAATCAGAAGAATCTTCAAAGCGTTATTTAATTATAATGATAAAAGCCTCATACTGAGGAGGGTATTTTTAGTGGGGGTGGGGGTTGCATTCCAGCAAATGATGCTAGTTTCTTTTACCAGACTCTTGGAAGTGGAAGCCTTGTACATTGCAACAAATGTTTTGCTTCAATTGCATCATTCCAGTAAAAATAACCATTGTCGAAATTTTGGTTGGTCCGCAAAATTTGACGCCAGTAACAAAATAAAAAAAACCAAAAGTGTAAATAATATACAGAGGAAAAAGGAAGGAATTGACAAAAGTCTAAAAGACGAGCCAAACTCTTACAATTAAATTAAACTATATTTATTCAAAATTACTACTCTACTGTCTGCTGTGGGTTGCACAAATTTCCCCGTGCAGTATTCCTATCTATAAAAAAAAACATTTAAAAACATATAAAACCAAACAAGACAAAATTAACAAAATTACACAGTAAATTACCCTTGCCGAGAGGCGAAAGTTCGAAATACCCTTTTGTTTTTAGTGGGCCCCTAATTTTGTCTGTTGATCACAGAGAACTCTGAGTTTGTTTCGTTCTCTCTTGTTTTCTTCTTCCTTTCCTTCTCTCTTTCTCTTTCCTTCAATGCTCTTCCTCCTTTCTTCCTTTCTTCCTTCAGCCTTCAACCTTATTCAAAATTCTTCTTTCTTCTCTTTCCTCAGCCTTCCTTTGGTTTGTACCTTGTTAAAACCAGTCAAAGGACCCAGTGGTCCAATTAAATGATAATGCGGAGATACGGTCACGAACCTCGCAAATACTTCGATTTGTTCACGAATCCTACAGTCTTTTTTTTTTCAAAGAGTCTGGACGGTCACGTCCCCAAAAATACTTCTCCTTGCAATACAATTGTTTTCCTTAGAAGAAATTCCTTCGCTGCTCACAGCGAACACCATAGAAGGAGGGGAGGGCTTCAGCCTAAGAGAGACCTGTTCTCTCACCTCTGTTCACAGAGTCGACTGCTGGCTAAAAAAAGGAGGAGCGAGAGAGCCTTCTCTCCTGTCTGCTCCTTGCTGTGCCAGTCATAAAAGTGTCCAAAGCTAGGGAATTCAGTCAGAGCCCTTCCTCGTCCCTTACAAAAGACGACATCTCCGACCAACCAGAGGCCTCCAAAAACTCACTCCGGGAATTTCAAAAATAAAGGCACTAAGGCCCAAACAAAATAACATTTTATTTTACAAAACATCCCCCGAGGTGGGGGGCTACTGTTGCAGCCATTTCAGAGAAATTTCTCCCCCCAAAAAAATTTCAACACCATTACCAAACACATGTTTTGAAATCAATATCAACCTAGTTTGGTTTGAATAATTCTGATATTACGGACTGTCATCCTCATCTTTATTGTCTGTTTTTTTTGTTTGTTTGTTTGTTTGTTTTGTTTTGGTTTGTTTTATTTACGGCATATAAAACTTGGTGGGTCATTTAAATCCGACAAAGTTTAGAAATAAATTCATTCTTAATGGATAATCAATTTTTTATAAACACATTTTATATTTAACTCATAGATGGGACCCTAGCAGGTACTACCATTCCAGGTTAGAATTGACGTGGGAGAATTTGTGATAAAGGGGTTCTCTACATTCCCCAGACCTCCAGAACTGGAATGTCACCATCAGATAGAGTTTAACATCATTTCCCAGGACATTAAGACCCACAGGTACCGTCTCCTAGCAACCATATGATAAAAAGGGTTGGGCTTGCCATAAGAGGAATAGAGTTGGGGCAATCATATAGGTACTAGGGCTTGACCTGACCAGCAGATTGATCGGGGTGGGGATGGGGCTTTTTCAACCACTTGTCTTGCCAAAGTAAGTGTCAAAGGGGATTGTTGCATGTTATGGACTACTCATCCACCAGGATTCCATCCTTAAGCATCATGGGACGCTAACAAATAAATAAACATGAATGAATTTGTACATGAAGTAATTGGCATATATGGTTGGTTGGCGGCCTTCCGTCTACGAGAGACGATGGAGTAGTGTCAAAGTTTTTTTTTTGTTTTTTTTTCAATTTGAACTACATAACCTGGGTGGGTTCATATGGAGGATAAACGGTTTGCCCATGCTGCAAATCTCCCACTCTCCACACTGCCGCTGTGATTCAAAGGGAAGGTAAGGTACCAATGTTCCAAGTGACAGTTATCTCTAGACTGCAGGTGGAAATTATGTCCGTTAAGTTCGATTTAACCAATTATTATTATTATTATTATTATTATTATTATTATTATTATTATTATTGAGTTTTCACATCAGTGTTAGCTGATGGTCTTTCACTGGAGTCTGAGTGACAGCAAGTCTCCTCAGGTCTCCAGGGCTCTTCTGAGTATTCTGGCAAATTGCAGCAGTGCAGTGTTCTGAATGGTTTCAATTCTTCCTCTGATTTCCAAACTTTCCAAACCCTTTTCCAATCCTTTTGGGACCGTTCCAAGTGGACCAACTACAATTGGTATAACTTTCACTTTCATATTCCATAACTTTTTCAGTTCTCTGGCAAGGTCCAGATATTTGTCCATTTTTTCATTTTCCTTTAGCTTCACTCTGTGATCTGCTGGCACTGCAAAATCCACCAGTTGACAAGTTCTTTCTTTTTTGTTTATATATAAATTTGAGCACGAGATGACAGCCAATAACACATGTCGAAGTGTTATATAAAGGTGTCTCAGTGATTGCAAAAGAAATACGCCATTTAATGGGGGGGTTTATTATAAACTATAATTCAGAAAATTACCGCCGATGGGTATTTGTTAATACGAAAATTATTTCCTGCAACGCAATATACTGAGGTGTCGACTTCTTCTTTTAATAATACGACTCTAAAAGAATCTTGTGTTTATTTGATCGAGACGGGCGATCATAATGGGGTTTAAAGAATTTCGATATATAAATGCTTCCTTCGTCTAATGGGATATTGGTTCGTTTAAAGCCAGCTTCATAGTGCCAATGGAATGTCTTTGATTCCGACCATTATTAAAGACTTGCCGAGGTATTTCAACCAACAAGAAGAATGGATTATTAAGACTTAATTGGCTTTATTGGAATTTTTAGTGACGAAAATGTCGTTGCCAAAAATTAATTACAATTTTATTGACAATAGAATTAAAGATCGCGTTTGGAAAAAATAGTAGACTGGGATGTATTGTATATGTGTGTGTGTGCGGCTGTGTGTGTGTAAGTGTGTATGTATGTTTATTAATCTTTATGCAAGCGTATAAATGTGTGTATGTATGGGTAAATATGCTTGATTAAGGTGTGAGTAAGATTTATATATATATATATATTATATATATATATATATATATATATATATCTTATTATAATGGAGATTGTGTGTTTTTCTGTCTGTAACCGAAACTATATTACTACTCAAGTCACAATTCCCTTAGTTATTGACATCATATTCTCCATGATTTTATTTTAACCTTTTTAATAATTAATAAAATTGTTTTACATAATTAATACTGTTAACCATATCTACATGATATTTTCCACGTACCCCACTTGTACGGGTCAGGCACAAAGGCCCTATTTATGTGGGACCACCCACAAGCCGAGACTCATGGGGTGGCAGGTTAAAAATTGCGTCGATCCCGTCGGCAGTCCCCCTCAAGAGGGGCGCCTCAGGCACTGGGCAATAAACCCAGACCTGCCCCTTTAAATCAAGGGGGCAGGTGTTGCCTGGGGGGATGGTCCCCTGGGATCGACGCCATTAATTACAGCAATGGTCCAGAGACCGAAGCCACTGTTGACCATATCTACATACGAATAACATGCAATTATATTTATATATACAACAAAATAGCGGTTTACAGTGTGAACGGGAAGGCTATTTGCATATTAATATTAAAAAATCGAATTTAATAAATATGTGCTCAGTGTTATTGATTTCTAACTGTTTGGTTTTATTTTAATTAATATAAGCAAAAATCTCTTCAATGAATCTTAAATGAAATCCATTAACAAGAAAAAAATAACTGTAAGTTTATTCTTACTTCCTATTTTAACTAAATACTTACATTAGACAAAATTGCAATGAAAGACGAGAGTGATGGAAGAGTAAGTTTCAGTTGTTCTATGTTTCAAATCTTTTGATCTGCATTCTTATTTAGTTTCATTAGCCTTTCTAAGTTTATATAATATCTTATTACATTCAAACTTAAATACTTGCACCCGGAGGGTGCATATATTTGCTAGTATATATATATATATATAGTTCAATAATTTTGTCTGACTACCATCCCCTCAAAAAGCCAGAACTCGACGTGTATCCTTTTTTCTCATTTGACTTCCTGACACCAGGGTGACAATCTTACAATGTAAAAATTTTTTTATTTAACATTTTTTATTTATTATTATTTATCGACGCTTAAACGTTTCGGTTTCTTTAAACCTTCATCAGGATGTATTATGGGGTGAAGAACTTGATGGATGTTTTATAGATGACATGAGATAAAAAAAATAAAATAATTTTTTATCTCCTGTCATCTATAAAACATCCATCAATTTATTCACCCCTTAATACATCCTGATGAAAGTTTAAAGAAACCGAAACTTTTAAGCGTCGATAAATAAATTCACTTCATTTTTGGAACACTTGTTTTTTCAAATTTCTTAATATTGTCGGATTTATTTCCATATTTACTCCCATATATATATATATATATATATATAGAGAGAGAGAGAGAGAGAGACAGACAGACAGACAGACAGACAGACAGACAGAGACAGAGACAGAGAGAGAAAGAGAGGGAGAGAGAGGGGGAGAGATGTGTGGGTGTGTGTATAGGGTAATTGATAAGCAACTCCCTATTTTAACTATTTATAATTTTAACATTTTTTGTTATATTTTTCTCAATTCTTTTCTCAAACCCATTTGCAACATGTGTAAAATTTCTTAAACCATCAGTTTACTGTATTGTGATCAACTGCATCCTCATCTTTCATATAAGAATACGACTACATATACACGTGTTATAACCAGGAGGAAATCAGCATCTCTGATATTATTGGATCTCCAATTATTTGAAAAACGTGTAGGAAGTCTTGGCAACGTTGGTTTTTTGAAAGTGGAGAAATAACTTTATACTATACAAACACTCAGAATAACAATTTTAGCATTTTGTGACGAAGTGGCTGGTTTTGCATACCCTTCTCATTACTTACTTCTTACTTCTATTCTTCTTCTGTTCTTCTGACATCTTAAGTTCTTCTAGGTCTCTTCTAAACGTCTGGGACTTCTCTTGGGGACTTCGTGTCTGGTCTTCCATTGGGGATTTCTCTTTATCAGAAGCCCTGTGTGTCATTGGTAGTTTTTAGATAATAACACAAAGACTTCTTTTCTTCTTCTGTTTTCTTCTGACATCTTAAGTTCTTCTAGGTCTCTTCTAACGTCTGGACTTCTCTTGGGGACTTCGTGTCTGGTCTTCCATTGGGGATTTCTCTTTATCAGAAGTCCTGTGTCATTGGTAGTTTTTAGATAATAACACAAGACTTCGATTTAACTTAGATCATATTTTATTCTCGAAATCCCCACCAGACTACCTGCGCAGATTGAGTCGGAGAGTGTATAACACGTCTTACCACCGTCGTGGGTTTTGGCCGACTGACAAAAATCTATTTTCTAATCTAAACCGGAAGAGAGTCTCCTCCACCGATTCTCACGGTATCCACCGGAAGGAGGATCAGGACTGAGGTCAAGCCTTGTCACTCATCCTTCAAGGCCGTGGGCTGCAACTTATAACAGCCATTTTGATTTCTACACTACTGTACATAGATATTGAGAATCTAATAATTATGTAACACATACAAACACTCAGAATAACCATTTTAGCATCTTGTGATGAAGTGCCTGGTAAAGTTCATTACTGTGCGGTGCAAATCGCACAATTTCCAAGTTTGGACAATCCAGTTGGATTCTTATTAAGAAAAGAAAAAGACAAAAATTGAATTTACAGCTAAGGATTCCTTTTTGAATGTCACGAAACACGAGAGAATGTTCTTTCTCCACATTTTTATGTTGGAGGGTTAGAATAATCATATAGGTGCTAGGGCTTGACGTAAGCCGATTGATCGGAGTGGTCTCCAAACGCCCGTCTAGCCCTAAGTAAGGACCAAAGTGAGGTGTTGCATGTCATAGATTGCTCAGCCACCTGGGTTCCATCCTTAAGCATCACATTATATCATCTGTGTGCAAAAGAACTCTTAATAAACAACTGCACAAAAAATGGAATTATAAAATTACAATCAACACAATTCCCTAACCGCTATACATAAAATAACCCTAGATGGTGAT
Source organism: Doryteuthis pealeii (assembly GCA_023376005.1). Taxonomy (NCBI): domain Eukaryota; kingdom Metazoa; phylum Mollusca; class Cephalopoda; order Myopsida; family Loliginidae; genus Doryteuthis; species Doryteuthis pealeii. The sequence continues at coordinate 30,372,404 of CM042173.1, read as the reverse complement.
TTGTCGTTAAAATCAATCAATCTGACTCCAGTGGGTTCATATCCCAAACAAAGATATTTCTTCTTTGAACAAAAAAATTTATATCAAACTATCGCTTCAAACAAGCTTGAACATTACCTATAAACTTATCCCTAAAGTGATTTCCAATCCACTTAGCAACAAACACCTGAAAACAACCGACTGTCAAAATCAATAAAAATCCTTGAAAAAAAGACATAACAATAAATCTGACAATACCTCATCCTACTGCTTGGCATAAATAACCCCTGGATGGGTTGATATGCCATTCAATCAATTTATCAATCAATGAATATATTACTAACAAAATAAATAGAAAATGAGTTTTAAAAATGGGACCATATGACCTTAAGGCACCCCTTTCGCGATCTCGACTCGTGGGATACTTTTTCATTTACACCGTTAAAAATCCGGTTGTTTGTTAAGGGTTAGGGGTTAGGGTTAGGGGTTAGTTTATAATTAAAAAAAACTCTAAAATCGTCTGTAAACAAGTAAACGGATGTTGACGTGTAAATGGAAAACATGTCCAAGAATCGAAATCGCAAAAGGGGTGCCTTAAGGTGGTATGGTCCAAAAAAATGCATTAAAATGTGGTTCGAACAAAATTTTAATACCCCATATAACATGAATAGAACAAAACGTCTTCGGTATAAATAACCCAACAAGGGTTGACATGCTGTAAAATACAACAAACCAAACCTTTTTCAGTTCCAATAATGATCTTGGCTAAAAATGACCTTTTTTAGATCAAGAAATTACACCGCCCTGTCCTTTGGGGCGTTAGAATGCACGCGACTGCACCTCTGCAGAGGTGTAAGACTCCCAATGGGGCCACCTGTTGGCCGTGGGTGGCGACCCGTGAGTTTTAAGGATAGAACCCAGGTGGATGAGCAGTTCATGACATGCAATACTCCATCTTGGCCCTATCTTGGGCTAGACGGGCGGTTGGAGAGGCCCCCCGCCGATCAATCGGCTGGTCATGTCAAGCCCTAGCACCTTTATGATTTTCTCCAACGCCTATTGCCCTAATGGCAATCCCCAACCCCTTTTTATCAAATGGGTGCTAGAAGGCGGTGGCTGCGGGTGAACATGTCCTGGGAATGACGTTAAACTCTATCTGATGGTGTGGTTCCAGTTCTGGAGGTTTGGGGAATGTAGAGCACCCCTTCATCACAATTGCTCCCTGGTCCACTCTGACCCGGAGTGGTAGTACCTGTTAGGGTCCCATCTGATGGGTTAAATAGAATAATGTATTTATAAAAAATTGTATTATCCATTAAGAATTGATTTATCTCAAAACTTTATCGGCATTAAATGACCAACTGAGGTTGATATGCCGTAAAACAAAACAAACAACAAAAACACAGAATTACAATCTTTTGTGAAGGTTTTTTTTTTAGATTAAGTGTAAGGAAACTGTTCGATGATCAGTTTCTAATAATTTCTGAGCAAGCCATAAAAACCCAAAATATTTCTCAGACACACGGATGATTTTTTTTTTTTATTTTCTCCAAATTTTCAGCCTTTATTGAATTTTATTATGAATATTTATTGCTGTCTTGTCTACCTAATTTTAGATTCGTTAATTTAGCTCAGCGAAACCGACAAATGCTGAAGGATAAATAATCGTTCAGTCAATTTTATAAGTGTAAATATTTCACCAAAATACCTTCAAAAAGAATATGCTAATAATGAACTGAAATTTGTTAGTAAGACAACAAGGTCAGAGTGTTGTATACTCACCTACCCTATTATAAAAAAGATTAAATTAAATTGACGCAGAGAGGTTGAAAGGGTTAAACCGCGAAGGAACAAGAGTACAACGATAAATTTGGTTGGTTTGTTTTGTTTTGTTTTACGACATATCAACCTCGTGTGGTCATTTAATGCCGACAAAGTTGTGAAATAAATTTATCTCTTAATGTATAATAAATTTCGTTATAAATCATGTTTTTCTATCAACCCATAGATGGGGCCCTAACAGAGTGGACCAGGGAGCAATGGTGATGAAGGGGTGCTCCCATTCCCCAAACCTCCAGAACTAGAACCTCCCGATTACGACAAGAAGGTTCCGCAGTTCGAAAAACAAGGTCCCGAGTCCGAGAAGGTTCCCGAGTCAGACAAGAAATACATGAAGAAGCCGGGAAAGCATATCGCCGAAACGTTGTACAAATACAACGAAAAACGCAGATAATACTACTTCTGAAAAACCTTGAAGACTTCTAAGTATCAAGTCGTCGTGTCTAGTCTTTCTAACTCTTGCTGCTGTTCATTTTCTAAGGTTCTGTTTTAAGTCATGCATTAATTAACTAAGACTTGTTTTCTTTGATCAAAGATTTTATGACTGCCCATCCTGGTTGTTTGGTCTGGTTGGTTGGTTTATTGTTTTGTTTTACGCTATATCAACTCGGTGGCTAGTTAATCCAATTCTGTACTTGCAGAAGGGAATTCCCATCTGCATTTGGTGGTTCATGATGACGAAGACCTCGCCGCTCTGATGTGCTGTTAATCTCGATATTGAGCTGCTCAGCGGCACGCGTCTCGCCAATCTGTCCGTTGGAGGCTAGATTTTCCAGGCTTGAAGGTGTGATGATGCATTTCTTCATTTTGACCCTCTTTGAGGAGCCGGATGTCTTCGTGTGCTATCTGCGAGTTCACCATTAAGTATTTAACGAAGGGAGTCTGTCCACAGACAATGGTAGGTAAGAACATTAGGCTGATTTTACAAGGATGCTATTGAGACAAAATTTCAAGTATTCGTCAATCTCTATGATAAAAGAAATCCATCAGCTTATTACTTTACCGCACAGATCTTAGTGCTACTCATGCTCTGAGTTGGTGAGGGCCGGTATTGAACCAGGTACCTCACGGATAATTTTTTTTTTTTTTCTCCAAATTTTCAGCCTTTATTGAATTTATTATGAAATGTTTATTGCGTCTTGTCTTACCTAATTTTAGATTCATTAATTTAGCTCAGCGAAAAACGACAAATGCTGAAGGATATAATCTGTTAAGTCAATTTAATAAGTGTAAATATTTCGCCAAAATACCTTCAAAAAGAATATGCAAAATAATGAATTGAAATATTTTAGTATCACACAAGGTCAGAGTGTTGTATGCTCACCACCCTATTATAAAAAATAACATTAAATTGACGCAGAGAGGTTGAAAGGGTTAAACGCGAAGGAACAAGAGTACAACGATGAATTTGGTTTGGTTTGTTTTGTTTTGTTTTACGGCATATCAACCTCGTGGTTTATTGGCGGACTCTCGAGTGACTGAGCTAAACCGACTCTTAGTATAATATGACATTTCTTTTTCTTTTTCTTTTTCTTTTTTTGTCTTTTAGAAGTCCTTCGCAGATGACGATGACCTGACGGGACTTTAATAGTTGTGAACCTCTTGGTGGCTAGTTAGACCAATTCTGGACTTGCAGAAGCAGTGACACACATTGCAAGGGAAATTCCCATCTGCATTTGGTGGTTCATGACGATGAAGACGTCGCCGCTCTGCAGTCACGTTAATCTCGATATTGAGCTGCTCAGCGTCTCGCCAACCCTGTCTGTTGGAGGCCAGACCTTCCAGGCTTAAAGGTGTCATGATGCATTTCTCTTGGGGAGCCGGCTGTCCTTCTGAGAGTTCACCATAAAGTATGTTACGAGGGGAGTCTGTCCATAGACATGATGTAAAATATAGATTGGTTTGGTTGGTTTGTTCTGTTTTACGGCATATCAACCTCAGTGGGTCATTTAATGCTGATAAAGTTTTGAAATAAAGTAATTCTTAATGGATAATACCATTTTTTTATAAATACATTTTTCTATTTAACCCATAGATGGGACCCTAACAGGTACTACCACTCCGGGTCAGAGTGGACCAGGGAGCAATGGTGATGAAGGTGCTCCACATTCCCCAAACCTCCAAAAGTGGAATCTCACCATCAGATAGAGTTTAACGTCATTCCCAGGACATGTAGACCCGCAGCCCACCGCCTTCTAGCACCCATATGATAAAAAGGGGTTGGGGCTTGCCATAAGGGCAATAGGTTGAGAAAATCATACAGGAGCTAGGGCTTGACGTGACCAGCCGATTGATCGGAGGGGCCTCTCCGATCGCCCGTCTAGCCCAAACTAGCCCAGAATTGGAACCTCACCATCAGATAGAGTTTAACGTCATTCCCAGGACATGTAGACCCGCAGCCACCGCCTTCTAGCACCCATATGATAAAAAGGGGTTGGGGCTTGCCATAAGGGCAATAGGTTGGGAAAATCATATAGGAGCTAGGGTTTGACGTGACCAGCCGATTGATCGGAGGGGCCCTCTCCGACCGCCCGTCCAGACCAATCTAGCCCAGAATTGGAACCTCACCATCAGATAGAGTTTACCGTCATTCCCAGGACATGTAGACCCGAAGCCACCGCAGCTTCTAGCACCCATGTGATAAAAAGGGGTTGGGGCTTGCCATGAGGGCAATAGGGTTGGGAAAATCATATAGGTGCTGGCTTGACGTGACCAGCCGAATGATCGGAGGGGGCCTCTCCGACCGCCCGTCGAGCCCAATCTAGCCCAGAATTGGAACCTCACCATCAGATAGAGTTTAACGTCATTCTCAGGACATGTAGACCCGCAGCTCACCGCCTTCTAGCACCCATATGATAAAAAGGGGTTGGGGCTTGCCATTAGGGCAATAGGGTTGGGAAAATTATATAGGAGCTAGGGCTTGACGTGACGAGCCGATTGATCGGAGGGGGCCTCTCCGACCGCCCGTCGAGCCCAATCTAGCCCAGAATTGGAACCTCACCATCAGATAGAGTTTAACGTCATTCTCAGGACATGTAGACCCGCAGCCACCGCCTTCTAGCACCCATATGATAAAGTAAAATATAAAGATGGCTGATTTTAAAAAGATACTATTCAGACAAACTTTCAAGTATTCGTCAATCTCTATGATAAAAGAAATATATCTTATTTGAAAAATAAAACAAATTAAATTTTATTAGACTTATCTTGAATTTTTGCGTATATTTTTTTTAAAAACCGCCCCGGCTCTAATTAAAAACATTCCCCGGAGCTAAAATCGTGACGATAAGTAATTATTATCCATAAAGTTATTTACTGAATAAATTGAACAAAGTTTGAAATTGTTTGGAAATTTTATTATGCAAACTAGCAAAATAAAATTAACACCCTCCGGGCGGTATAAAATTACTTTTTTAAAGATATTGCCAGAGAGGTGTTAAAACTTCAATGTCAGAGGGTTTGTATCATAAGTAAGTAAAATCAGGAAATGTATTAAAGGAGTAAAAGAAATTAAAAAAATAAAGCAATTTAAATGAAAACTTAGTTCCATACCCCCTCAATTAAAATGATAAGTGCATCTATTAGTTATTAATTAAATAATTATTTTGTATATTTTTCCACAAATTCATAAGTATTTATTTATTTGTAAACTTTTTACTTTACTTCGTCTTATTGAAAAAAAGGCGAAGGTAAAAAGATAATTATAAAAATTGATTACAAATTTTGCAAATAATTGTTTTCCATTTAAATTAATTTCTTAGGTTGTTCTTTATTCTAAGTATTGGCGATTTTAGGTGAAGTGACGTAGGATGTGACGTAATTTATATTACAGATCAAATCTCGATTATTAATACTAGCAAAATTTAAAAAACACCCTCTGGGCGATATAAAAATAAATGTATGAAATATGTTGCCTGAGGTGGGAGTTAAAAATTCAATGTCAGAGAGTTCGCACCATAAGTAAGTAAAATCAAATTTATTAAATGAGTAAAAAATAAAACAATTTGAAATATAAATTTAGTTCTAACTTTAAATAAGTATTAAAATAAAACAAACTCTATATAAGTATATAATACTGAGAATGTATTTATTAAAAGATGTTTTAAAAGAATAATGAGGACTGTCTAATGTTACATGCTCAAATTTTGAGTGTACTTATTCTGTGTTATGACGATTTTGGGTAATGTGACGTAAGCAGTGACGTAATTTTTGTTACAGACAATTAGAGAGCCAATCTCCATTATTAATAGAAGAGATATATGTATTAAGTGAAAAAATCATTCTCGGATGATCATTTGTACTCGATATAACGTTAAACTGTATCTAATGTTGAAGTTTCAATTCTAGAGTTCCTTTGGAGTGTGGAATACACCTCTTTACATATTGGGTATATAAATGGGGAGAGGGTAGGCAGTTGAGGAGATTAGTATTATCTGCGTTATTCGGACTATTGTCCCCATCTTTATTGTTATTTGTACAACGTTTCGGCCGATATGCCCTCCGGCCTTCTTCAGTTATTTCTTGTCGGACTCGGGAACCTTCTCGGACTCGGGAACCTTCTTTTCGAACGTATTTACCTACGCTGGAAGGTTACTCTGAGCCTACCAACGTATGAGAAGAACCACAAATTTACTTCTTGTAATTCTATGTTGCTTTTGACAATCATGCGCTCATAAAAATTGTCCTCATACTGGACAGAGTGGAGCTAAGTTCGACAATTCAATCGTGGAGACCGTGTAATTAAGGATCTAATCCTAATGGGCATAATTCCCAGTGGCCTATCTATATAATATCTTCCTATGTATGTCATTGTATTTTTCCCTTTGTCCATGTGCTCAGACAATAAAGTCTGTATTTGTTATTATGTTTTACATCTTTGTGTGGATTATTTTATGTGCATTTATGTACCCACGTTGGAACGTTACTCTGAGCCTTCTAACATTTTCGTCATACAACGTGTGATAGCACGTGCGATACCCTGCCCTCATCAGCTGGCAACTAGCAGTGATAACACAGTTTCGGTAGCTAAGGCAGGACTGCCACTTCCTACAGCTACCAAGCAGCTTTCGCCACCGGACAGGGTATTAAAAAAAATGAAATAGTGCAGAGAAGAGATTATATGATCCGTGCATTGGAGATATTTTGTTATCAGTTTGTTATTTAAAAACGTGTTTGTTTTCGGCAGTTGAGTTGATTACGCGATTGCAGATGTTACGTAACAACACGGGAATGATGATTCCGCACGCACGTCATTCGTGCCGAAGACTTTTAAATCTCGACCGGATCCAGCTAGATGCATTTTGCACCGTGGTTTGAAGACGATGTGAGGCGATTTTCAGACAGCGGCCAGTGATTCCTATTTTTGAAAGAAACGAAATGACTGAGTGTCCTAGAAATCTACGACACCCAACCTCAATAGGAATAACATGGCATGTCCATCCCTTTTTCCACACAGTCGGCACGTAGTGACTCGTACCGGTTCTTTTTTTCGCTCGTGTGCTTCCTTCTGGTTTTCTTCTCACGTTACGGTTAATTCGACGAGGAGGACAGTCTTTTTTTATATAATACTACACATTTAATTCCTATACTTTTATCTTGCTTTGGACAATCATGTGCGCATTAAAAATGTGTTCTTATGCTGGACATAGTGGAGCTAAGTTCAGCAATTCAATCGGTGAGACCGTGTAATTAATGATCTAATTCTAATGGCCATAATTCCCTGTGGTTTATAAAGACTGTGCAATCAAGCTGCAAATTTGGCGCAACGTAAATGATGCCGTTGAAATGCTGTGAGTAGTGTTCAAGATAACCATAGCTAATTGACTGTCGAACAACAATTATTGAAAGACAAGATTCTGAAGATTCTACATTATCAACAAAAAAACGCGCCACTGTGTCGCAATCGCCATCTTTGAATTTTAACGATTGGAAAAAAGTTTTTATACTTCCTTTAAATGAAAAATAAAACGATGTCAAATAACTAATATATATCCTTTGTCTTTATTTCATTCCCGTGGAGCTTTTAATTTACCCTTAAGGCATACGAAACTATATATATATATTATAATATATATATATATATATATATATATAATATATATATTAATCCAAAAGTCCAGAGAAAAAATCTTCCTTACGACACAAGAGTTTTATTTAAACAAAACCAAGTCGCAGTTTGAGAGCTCAATGTGTGCTCTTAATGTTAGAGTCACAGAGCAAATATATAAGTAAAGAAATAACAAAAGACTTAGAGATTTAGCGTTATAGTCTATTTCAGGGAGCTTAGACAAATAGTCTAAATCTCCCGACTCATCAGATGTGAATATATGCTCATTCGCATCTGATGAACCGGGAGATTTAGACTTTGTCTGCCATCGCTCACAATTCTATAACAACACCAACAGAACCTTTCCTCTCATGAGCCCTCAAACTCATCAAACCCGCTACAGATCCACAAAGTTTGACACAGATATATATATATATATATATATATATATATATATATATATATATATATATATTTCTCTGAATGTTTGAGATGAGGCTTGAAGATTAGTATTATCTGCGTTATTCGGACTATTGTCCCCATCTTCATTGTTATTTGTACAACTATGGTTAGTGGAATGAGAACAGGATACCCCCGTGGAATAAATAAAGGGTTAGGTTCAAAGTTACGTGATGGCTCACGATTATGACAAGAAAGTTCCCGAGTTCAAAAAGAAGGTTCCGAGTCCGAGAGGTTCCCGAGTCCGACAAGAAATACCTGAAGAAGGCCAGAGGGCATATCGGCCGAAACGTTATACAAATAACAATGAAGATGGGGACAATAGTCCGAATAACGCAAATAATATATATATATATATATATATATATATATATATATATATATATATAGCCGGTTTAGCTCAGTCGGTAGAGCACTGGACTAGGAATCGCAAGATTCTTAGTTCAATACCGGCCCTCGCCAACTCAGCGTATGAGTAGCACAGGGATATGTGCGGTAAAGTAAGGAGTTGATGGTAGGTGTGGCGCTCCACCTCAGAAGCTAAAAACAATCTCCTTGGTCTAGCCCTATTGAAAAGGGGATAGACTCCCTCGCTGACTGGCTGATACCGATTTTAGGCCGCCCCCGTCGACTTTACTTACTTTTTACTTTATATATATATATATATATATATATATATATATATATATATATATATATAAACTTGTCACTTTGAACAATTTGCCGAAGACCGAAGGGATTGAAATCTAATTCTCACTTTTCATATAATTATATTGTTTCTGTCAAATTCCTTTAAACTTTTTAGAAATTCAAGTCTTGCTTTTTGGTTTACGACGTGAATAATGTTTCCTTTTGTTCGCCGACAATGCCGTATCCTGCCACTGGGATGTTTTCGTTCCGTAGAGGAAACCATACTGAAAGTTCTCATTTAATATTTGTTTGTGCATAAATAGGATATTAATGATTCTATTGAAAACCGTTCTCCTCAACGCAAAAAAAAAAAAGAAGAAAAGAAACGTTGACGTTCTTTGACTACGGAACGACATGAGCACCATAAAACACACCTTCGTTTTTTTTTTTTTTTATGTTTCGAACTTGCATGAAAAATTTCACACTAAATGTGTTTGCTATTGTCTTCAACAGGAACAAATCTTGCACTGACAAACTATCATTGTTTTTTTTTGGGGGGGGGGGTATTTTAATTTGATATAATTGTTTATCATTAATATCTTATTATAAAAGAGATTCGGTGTATTTCTGTCTGTAACCGAAACTACGTCACTGCTTGCTTAGCAATACCAGCAGGAATCACGTAGGTTTTATCAATGAGTGTTTAATTTATAGTCAAAATCATTAATTCTAAGAATAAATCTTGTATATTAACGATGTCTATAAAAACCTGAGCTAGATTTGCCTCAAAACGGCCGATATGATTAGTGGGTTCATAATCCTGCAATGTGTCTTATATATCACTAAGGAATAAAGGTTTACATAATATATGGTGTGGTTAATTTACATACTGGTTTTAACAAACCGGGTTTAATAATAATTACTTGGTGTTATTGCATACTTTGCAAACTGGATTTAAAAGTTAGATTTGCCTCAAAACGGTCCATATTATTAAGGTATTTGCCTCTCATCCCACATGAGAGTGCGTGACACAAGGACAGTTTTATGTGGGCCTACCCAAAAGCCGAAGCTTATGGGTGGTAGGTGCAAAAAATGCGTGGATCCCGTCTGCATTCCCCCTCAAGAAGGGTGCGTCAGACACTGGGCAATAAACCCAGCCTTGCCGCTTTAAAACAAGAGGGAGGGTGTTGCCTGGGGAATAGCACCCCAGGATCAACGCTGTTAATTTATATTAATAGACACAGGCCCGAAAGGCCCGATTTATTAGTGCGTTTAAAATACTGCAATGGGTCTTGTATATCATTAGAAATTAAGGCTAACATAATATATGGTGTGGTTAATTTACATACTGGTTTTAACAAAATCGGCTTCAATAAATGATTACTTGGTTTTATTGATCTCTAATATTATTGTTTTATTCTCTCACGTATTAAGATCAATCCTATGAATGATTTTATATAGAAGCCAATTAAACTATAATTAAAATAAATAGTCTTTTTATATGCGTTCTTATCTAATTTCTTTAGTCTTTCTAATTTAATATATTTCATTACATTAAAACTAAAACACTTACGGCCGGAGGGTACATATTATTACAAGTAGTAGTCCGCCCTGTCGGCTGGGGTGTTTAAATGCACCGACAGCACCTCTGCAGAAGGGTAAGACTCCCCCAATAGGGCCACCTGTTGGCCGTGGGTGGCGACCCGTGATACTTAAGCTGTTTGAGCAGTCCATGACTTGCAATACCCCACTTTGGTCCTTTCTTAGGCTAGACGGGCGATTGGAGAGACCCCCTCCGATCAATCAGCAGGTCATTTCAAGCCCTAGCACCTATATGATTGCCCCAACCCTATTGCCCTTATAGCAAACACCAACCCTTTTTATCATATGGGTGCTAGAAGTCAGTGGCTGAAGGTATTTATGTCCTGGGAATGACGTTAAACTCTATCTGATGGTGAGGTTCCAGTTTTGGAGGTTTGGGGAATGTGGAGCACCCCTTCATCACCATTGCTCCCAGGTATACTCTGACCCGGAGTGGTAGTACTTGTTAGGGTCCCATCAATGGGTTAAATAGGAAAATGTATTATAAAAAATTGAGTATTCATTCAAAACTTTATCGGCATTAAAGGACCCACTGAAGTTGATATGCCGTAAAACAAACAACCAAAAAAAAAAAAACTACTCGTTGTAACTATAACGTAAAATTGGAGCTAATGTTTCATATTATAATAAGACTTCCGCTAGAACTTAAAAGTCCTTTTTTCCAATCTGTGGATGTCTGTTTATCTATCTATCTATCTATCTATCTATTGCTTCGTTTGCATATTTGCTTTTTTGTAATATAGTTGGTGCTGTCCGGAAAGTGTTCCTTGAATTTTTAGTCAATATTATTATGTTCACACTAGTATTAACCTCATAGCCAGGACACAAAGACCCTCAGGCGTTGCCTTCTAGCACATATATGATAAAAAGGGTTGGAGGGTTTTATATTGGCAATAGTGTTGGGACAATTATATAGATGCTAGGGCTTGACGAAACCAGTCAATTGATCGGAGAGGGTCTGCTCAGAAACAAGTATTCCGTTCTTAAGTATGGCCAACCATGAACAACAGGTGGTCTCATTGGGAGAGTCTTAATCCTCTACAAAGATGCAGTCGGTGTATCTTACTGTCCCAGTCGACACTTCGGCTCTTTTCTTTAGTCATAACTAATTTCAGAGCTCCTCCTATCGTTTAGCTTCCTCTCTCAAAATAAAGAAGAAGAAAAAACTCGAGAATTAAAAAAGAACTTAAAAAACATCGAGTCTCGGGATTTTGCCTCGACCAACACGTGGTGTCATTGGGAGAGTCTTACTCCTCTGCAGAGGTGCAGTCGGTTTATTATACAGCCTCAGTCGACACTGCAGTTCTCTTTTCTTTCGTTAGAACTAGTTTAAGAGCTCCCCGCTTTCCCCTTTCAAAGAAAAGGAGGAAAAATCGAAAAAGATAAAGTCTCGGAATTTTGCCACGACCAACACGTGGTGTCATTGGGAGAGTCTTAATCCTTTACAGAGGTGCAGTCGATGTGTTATACAGCCCCAGTCAACACTGCGGTTCTCTTTTCTTTCGTCAGAACTACTTTCAGAGCAACTCCCTTAGTTTATCTTCTACCCCCAAAATAAATAAAAAACCCAAAAAACCTCAGAATGAAAAGAACTCGGAAAATATCGAGTTCCACGATTTTGCAACAACCAACGGGTGGTCTCATTGGTAGGGGAAGTTTGTGTATTCTACAGTCCAATTCGACACTATGGCTCCCTTTTCTTTTGTCAAAACTAATTTCAGAGCTCACATCTTTCCTCCACTTTCTTTTCCCAAAATAACAAAGGAAAAAAAACAAACTCGAAAATAAAAAAGACCTCGAAAAACATCAAGTCTTAATCTTCTAGAGAGGTGCAGTCGGCGTATTCTACATCCCCAGTCGACTGTACGGCTCCCTTCTCCTTAGTCACAACTCAATTCCTCATCCTTAAAGAAAAAAGAAAAAAATCTAAAATTAAAAAAGAACTAAAAAAACATCGAGTCTCAAACCATGTGTGCGTGTGTGTGTGTATGGGGGGGGGTGTGTGTGTGTTATTTGTATGTGTATGTGTGTTATTTGAATGTGTATTATTTGTATGTGTGTTGTGTTTGTTGTGTGTGTGTGTTTACTTGTATGTGTGTGTTTGTTGTGTGTGTGTGTGTTTTTTTGTATGTGTATGTGTGTGTGTGTGTTTTTGTGTGTTATTTGTATGTGTATTATTTGTATGTGTATGTGTTGTTGTTGTGTGTGTGTGTGTGTGTTACTTGTATGTGTGTGTGTGTGTTTTTGTGTGTGTGTTATTTGTATGTGTATTATTTGTATGTGTATGTGTGTTTGTTGTGTCTGTGTGTGTGTGTGTGTTACTTGTATGTGTGTGTGTGTGTGTGTTTTGTGTGTGTGTTATTTGTATGTGTATTTTGTATGTGTATGTGTGTGTTTGTTGTGTGTGTGTTATTTGTATGTGTTTATTTGTATGTGTGTGTGTTTGTTGTGTGTGTGTGTTATTTACATGTGTGTGTGTTTTGTGTGTGTGTGTGTGTTATTTGTATGTGTGTGTGTTTGTTTTGTGTGTGTGTGTGTGTTTGTGTGTGTGTGTGTGTGTGTTTTTGTTATGTGTTATTTGTATGTTTGTGTGTCTGTGTTTGTGTGTGTGTGTGTTTTGTGTGTGTGTGTGTGGGTGTGTTATTTGTATTAGTACAAAATAACCCCCCACCCCGGGCGATGTAAAAATAGATTTTTGAAACATATTGCCTGAGACCCCCTCAGTAAAAAATTCACTGCCAGCGAATTTGTACCCTAAGTTAGTAAAATCACCAAATTCATTAAAGGATTAAAAAATAAAACAATTTGAAATGTAAACTTTAAATATGTATTAAAATAAAACAAACTATATATATAGATATCAGGGGCCGGGTTAGCTCAGTCGGTAGAGCGTTCGGCTAGAAACCACAAGGTTCCTAGTTCGATACCGGTCCCCGCCAACTCAGCGTATGAGTAGCACAGGGATCTGTGCGGTAAAGTAAGGAGCTGATGGAAGGTGTGGCGCTCCACCTCAGATGCTAAAAACAATCTCCT
>CM042173.1:30336316-30353816 GCA_023376005.1 Doryteuthis pealeii | reverse complement strand
CCGAGTTCAAATCCTGGACGAAGCTACAGTTCACATAGCGCTAATACCCTTGGGAAAGGTATGAATCAAACTATTCTCCCTCCAGTTATGGGTAAATATTAGGACAGACTGGGCTCTTTAACCTTGGTTAGGCAACCAGTCTAGGAGAAGGAAAACTCTGAATTCAAACCTGTTAAATCCGTTTGGGGTGGTCACTACTAGAATAGGCTCAGTCCTAATTAGTGATCTATTTCACTATTTTTTTTTTTACGATGTAACAGTTTCATAAATTTAATACTCTACAGGTGTATTCTTTCTTTTTTTTTTTTTAAATGTTGTATTTTGCATTTCACAGATACTATATTTTGTATGAACTGGGCTCTTTAATCTTGGTTAGGCAACCAGTCTAGGAGAAAGAAAACTCTGAATTCAAACCTGTTAAACCCGCTTAAGAAATTGAACAGGATTTGAACTCTGTTCTGTTCGTTTCCTATGATGATAACCACAAATAGCTCTGATTATATACGGTATAAAAATGTATCTGCACAATCATTTTAAACAGGTAAACACTTTATAAGTAAGTAAAAAGTCGTTGGGATTATTTAAAGTCGGTATCAGCCAATCAGCGAGAGAGTCTATCCCTTTTCACTTGCGCTAGACAAAGGAGAAATATTTTTGCATCTGAGGTGGAGTGCCACACCTACCATCAGCACCTTACTTTACTGCTCAGAACCCTGTGCTACTCATACGCTGAGTTGGCGGGGACCGGTATCGAACTAGGAACCTTGTGGTTTCTAGCCGAATGCTCTACCGACTGAGCTAACCCAGCCCTGGTCATTACTAGAATAGGCTCAGTCCTAATTAGTGATCTATTTCACAAATTTAAATTCTAATTTGAATGTATATAGCCCTTACTGTATTGGGAATATAAATGGCTAGACAGAGTTCTTAGGAGGCTTCTATTTTGTCGACTTAGTCGTGTTCTTTTGGGTTGATACGAGCTTCTTTTTTGCTTGCTCCGATTGTGGATTGTATGTGTACATTCTCTTTGTTTTTAAATGATGAACGCCAGACTCAAAGAAATATGAATTCAGCGGATAAGCAGCACGAGATAATCAGGATCTATATTTTCGCATTTGTTCTTGTTTCATTTGGAAGGTCTGATTTTTAACCAGAGTGTGTTGCAAGATCATAACGGGCATACAAGTAAGGAACACGAATATCTTATTATAATGGAGATTGTGTGTTTTTCTGTCTGTAACCGAAACTATATTCCTACTCAAGTCACAATTCTCTTAGTTATTGACATCACATTCTCCAGGATTTTATTTTTATCTAAACCTCAATTATTAATAAAATTGTCTTACATTATTAATACTGTTAACTATGTCTACATACAAACAACATGCAATTATATTTATATATACAACAAAATAGCGCTTTACAATGTGAACGGGAAGGCTAATTTGCATATTAATATTAAAAAATCGAATTTAATAAATATATGCTTAGTATTATTGATTTCTAACTGTTTGGTTTTATTTTAATGAATATAAGCAAAAATCTCTCAATGAATCTTAAATGAAATCCATTAACAAGATAAAATAACTGTCATTTTATCCTTTACTTCCTCTTATAACTAAATACTTAAATTAGAAAAAACAACAATGAAAGACGAGAGTGATGGAAGAGTAAGTTTCAGTTGTTCCATTTTTTATTATACTCCCTCTGTTTCAAATCTTTTATTATACTCCCTCTGTTTCAAATCTTTTATCTGTATTCTTATTTAGTTTCATTAGCCTTTCTAATTTAATACAATATTTTATTACATTAAAACTTAAATACTTGCAACCGGAGGGTGCATATATTTGCTAGTCAACATAAAGAAGATTTATTTTCATCTTGGACGATTTGGAAGGTCTCATTTTTAACCAGAGGCTTTACAAGATGGTAAGTGTCGTACTACTAAGGAACATGAGTATTAATATATAGGAGAGAGCAGTTGATATTGGACGGTCTCAGTTTTAACCATAAGGTGTTGCTAGATGATAACGCTCGTACAAGTAAGGAACAAGAGTATTAGTATATAGAAGATTGCATTTCATATTGGGCAATTTGGACGATCTCATTCTTAACCAGAGGATGTTGCAAGATGATAACGGTCATACAACTAAAAACACGAATATTTATAGAAGACTGTATTTAATCTTTTGACGATTTTGACGATCTCATTTTTAACCAGAGGATGTTGCAAGATGATAACGGTCATACAACTAAAAACACGAATATTTATAGAAGACTGTATTTAATCTTTTGACGATTTTGACGATCTCATTCTTAACCAGAGGATGTTGCAAGATGATAACGGTCATACAACTAAAAACACGAATATTTATAGAAGACTGTATTTAATCTTTTGACGATTTTGACGATCTCATTTTTAACAGAGGGTGTAGCGTGATGAAAACAGTCGTACAATTAAGAAGCACGAGTATTAATATATAGAAGATTGCATTTAATTAGGAGACAGTGATTATTCCTTACATGATAGACACAGGTAAAAATAAATATATACACATTACTTTTCATACTTTTTGTATGTTAAATATTCATGTTTAATCCTAACAATCGTAGGTGAAGGGAAATCAATGATAAGAATCCCATTAGACTTTACAGTCACAGGAGGCTAGGTAACTTCAGTGGCACAAAATTAATGGTAACGTGTGTTATCTTATTATAATGGAGATCGTGTGTTTTTCTGTCTGTAACCGAAACTATATCACTACTCAAGTCACAATTCCTTTAGTTATTTACATCACATTCTCCATGATTTTATTTTTATTTAAACCCCAGTTATTAATAAAATTGTTTTACATTATTAAGACTGTTGACCATATCTACATACTAATAACACGCAATTGTATTTATATATACAACAAAATAGCGGATTACAGTGTGAATGGGAAGGCTAATTTGCATATTGATATTAGAAATTTGATTTTAATAAATATATGCTTAGTATTATTGATTTCTAATTGTTTGGTTTTATCTTATTGAATATGAGCAAATATCTCTTCAATAAATCTTAAAAGAAATCCCTTAACAAGAAGAAATAACTGTAATATTATTCTTTACTTCCTATTTTAACTAAACAGTTTAAATAGGAAAATTTACCAATGAAAGACGGGAGTAACGGAAAATGATGGAAGAGTTGGTTTCAAAGTTGTTCTATTTTTCAATCATACCCCCTCTGTTCCAAATCTTTTTATCTGCATTCTTATTCAGTTTCATTAGCCTTTCTAATTTAATATGATATTTTATTATATTAAAACTTAAATACTTGCACCCGGAGGGTGCATATATTTGCTAGTTATTATAATAGTAGAGTTAGTATTAGTAGCACTGATTCGTATTTGTTATTTCTTAACCAGAGGGCGTTGCAATAGAATAATAATAATAATATAAGAATAAGAAATTTATTTATCAATAGTAGGTACAAGAATAAGTAAAAGAAAAACTTTATTTTTGTTAAACTACTACTGAAGGGAGGCCATGCCTAATAGCGTGAAGCTAAGCCCATGGACATGACCACCCTTGGACACTCACAGGAAACGATACAAGACACACCAGACAACACAATATATAGATATATATCATGAGACAAATTAGCCGTGTGAGAATCTAAATGCAAATCTGTTGTTTATAAGAGGCAATAAAATGCTTTTTCAAAAGTTTTTTAAGGACAAAATAATTTACCGAAACAAGCTTCACCTTTTCCTCCTTTTCTTCATCAAACAATACCGACTGAACAGTGTTCCAAGAATTAAGTGCATTAAAACGAATCGACATGCCCAAAACTAACTGTGTTGATGATAGGGAAATTAAACAAACCAGTTTGGTCAGCACAAGTGACCTGAGCAGGGTAAAGTCAACTGCAAAAGCATTCTGAACAGAAACAGGCATTTTATCGTGGAACAGTTTATGTATGAACAAGATATTTTCACAATGGACCTTATCAGAAAATTTGAGAATCTCCAAATTTGCATACAGGTTGTTAGATGATGTCCGAGGAGGCACAAAGGACATAAGTCGAGATTATAATGGTCGTACAGTTTAGGACTACTGTTGTATATTGTACAAACGAAAATAGGAATTTCTGGTTAAATTAAACAAAGAAAAGACGAAAAAAAATGACAAAGGACTTTTTTCCCAGTAAAAGCGAAAAGAAGTTAAAAAACGGAAGAGAGGGTTTCCGGTCAAGGAAGCATGGAGAAGATAAAAGAAAGGTCCGTTATCAGATCAAAAGATAAAGATCCGTAGGCGTGTCGTCAATACAAAAGTAAGAGGGTCGAGCCGACAGGAGCAGTTAGTCAGACAGGAGACAGCGAACGGAGAACAAGTGAGTGACTCGCGGTCATAGCCGATGGGCTGTGAGTCGTCACCAGCCCCCTCTACCTCACCATCCCAGTTGTAGTAGTAGTCATCGTCAACCCTGGGGCATTTCCATTGTCAACGCCGTCACCACGTACAGCCGAGAATAGAAATAAAGTCAACTGCTACTATACCCATGTGTTGTAGTTTTCATTAAACGACAACTACATATATCGTCTAGGGTTAGTGACGATACCCGCTACGATACGTGTAACGAAATAATGAAGGTCCTGGCTTTTGTGAGCGAGAACTACTATGTTAGAAAAGGAGGAAGAAAGACATAAGTGAGAGAGTAATGAACACAAAACAGTTTGACCGGAGCGTGACCTCCCGAATGGAGAATTGAATGTCAACCGGAAGTTTCGGGTGTTGACCGAACCGGAAGTCACGTGGTGACGTTGAACAACGAAGAAAGGTACCGGTCTCTTTTTGCTTTCGGATGCGTAGGGGAACGGACGGGCCTCTGGTGCCTAGTATGGGGTCAGAGTAATTTAACAGTGTTCTCTCTCTCTCTCTTTCTCTCTGCCTTTCCTCCTCTCCGATACAGCCCACAAGACGAGCCTATCCTGGAAATAAAGGCTAGCAGTTGTGACTATATATCTCGCGTTGTAATTTTTATCAACAAGATGACCTCCCCGTGCCGAAGACATTTTTAGTACGGTGAATATATCGCCACCACCGCCCCGTTACGTATATACGTTTGGGTACTGTGACCATATACGACAACGTTACATACGTACGCCGATTTAGCAGCATGAAATTGAAGAAGCCGCTATATGACGTATAGATTTTGATACCAGTATACAACATATAGATATTTGGTACGCTGAAAACCCGGCTATATAACACTACGAGTATTATGATAGTAATGGAGTTGTTATTGGTTTTGGTTTATTTTGTTTTACGGCATATCAACTTCAATGGGTCATTTGATGCCGATAAAGTTTTGAAATAAATCAATTCTTAATGGATAATACAACTTCTTTATAAATACATTTTTCTATTTAACCCATAGATGGGACCCTAACAGGTACTACCACTTCAGGTCAGAGTGGACCTTGGAACAATGGTGATGAAGGGGTGCTCCACATTCCCCAAATTTCAAAAACCGGAACCTCACCATCAGATAGAGTTTAATGTCATTCACAAGACATGTAGACCCATAGCCACCGCCTTCTAGCACCCATATGATAAAAAGGGGTTGGGGCTTGTCATAAGGGCAATAGGGTTGGGAAAATCATATAGGTGCTAGGGCTTGATGTGACCAGCCGATTGATCGGAGGGGCCTCTCCGATCGCCCGTCTAGCCCAAGATAGGGCCAAAGTGGAGTATTGCATGTCATGAACTGCTCATCCACCTGGGCTCTATCCTTAAGCATCACGGGTCGCCACCCACGGCCAACAGGTGGCCCCATTGGGGGAGTCTTACCCCTCTGCAGAGGTGCAGTCGGTGCATTCTAACGCCCCAGTTCACAGGGCGGGTTTCTTTTTTTATTGTTAGGAGAATTAACTCCTAACGAACATAGAATGCAACTGCTATTTGTATGCATACTTTAAAAGGTTTGAATTCTTCTACACCGTTTGCCATACTAAAGTTGAAGTTGGTATGGTATGCGTCTTAATTTCTGCTATATCTTCTATATTGGGCTTGTTTCTCTGCTCTTCTGGTCTGTTCTCTTAGAACTTCTTCATATCTGTGATCGTTGTTTTTGTTTTTAGTAAAGACTTGGTAATTTTTCAGACGTTTTTATTCAGCCCAAATTAACCATCATGCCATCTGAATAGAAATAGCCGTCTTGCTGACACGTTTACCTCCTTATTGTTAGGAGAAATAACTCCTAACGAACATAAAATACATCTGATATTTGTATGCGTACTTTAATATGATTCAATTCTGCTACATCGGTTGCTATGTTAGGAATGAAACGATACTTGGCATCTATGTTGTTTCTCAACGTTTCATATATATATATATATATAAACACCCTTTAGACTAAGACTAAATAACCACAAATCCACTATAAATCTCAAATCCCCGCAGTGGCCCCATTGGGGGAGTCTTACCCCTCTGCAGAGGTGCAGTCGGTGCATTCTAACGCCCCAGCCGACAGGGCGGGAGTTGTTATTGATCGTACCAATGAGGAATAGAACTGAAATTAAGAACTACTAAAAAACTCTCCACAAAGAGAATAATAAAGAAAGGAAAAAGCACTTTTTCCAATTCGTATTTTGTTATTTGTGAATATTTTCTCTGTTGATGTGCATTTCTCCTAAAATGTTGTGTTCGTGATAATAAAATGACAAGAGGTCACTTATACCATCGCCTCACCCACCCGGCACATCCAACAAATGAACTAAACAGATATCACAAATATTTGTTTTTTTTATCTCATTGACATCATCACGTCTGCAAGGTTTGAGTAAAGGCGCTGACAATTAAGTCCAGCCCCCCCCCCCCCGTTTCTCTTTTTTTAAAGAATATAAAAAGAATTTGCGCTCAATAAATTCTGGCATCATGAAGATTGATAACAAAAAGAAAGACATCACCTCCCAGCCACACACGGCAAAAATAAAATAATAAAAATTTAATCTAAAAAAAAAAAATAAAATAAAAATAAATAAAGATTGGAAAAGTGACAAATATCTGTTGTGTGCATTTCTTAAATCCACAATTGCAAAAACAAAACAAAAAAAAAGAAACAGAAAAAATAAATAAATAAAAAAAAAACAGAAAAAATAAATAAATAAATAAAAATCACTTATTGTTCAGTGCAATAGTCATTTTATTTTTTCCCACGACCGCCATTTTGTAGTCAATTCGTTTTATAGGATGAAAAACTAAACTCAAATAACGGCCATGTTTACGCTTTTTTGCTCAGGAATTATTGAAGCTTCAGTACTCTGTATTCACATATGTGAATGTCTTTTTTATTGAAACTAGTGACTTTCTGAATAATAAAAAAAGCTTTGGGAATTCGTTCTTCGTTTTTCGACTTCACAATTGGTAATATTTCCCCCTTTTATTTCTTTTATTAAACCGATTTGTAACAATAGGAAGGCTTTACCGTGTTTACTAAATTGGTTCTGTTGATATTAAGGGAGAAAAAATATATAGTTGTTTGTTAGATTGAGAGAGAGAGAGAGAGAGAGAGCGACAGAGGTTAAAACGTTCGTCCTAATAATTAACCTGTATTATCAAAAATGTTTATTATTATCCATTTGAAACATTATTATCGTTTTTGTTTATAATAAGGAGGATTATTTCTAATGAGAATAAAATACAAATTGAATGCGGACTTTAAAAGGTTTAAATTCTCCTATATTGGTTACTGTTAGGAATGAAAGCATAGTTGGTACCTATCATCTTTTTCAATGCGACATATATATGTATATATATATATATATATATATATATATATATATATAAGACGGAAAAAAAGACCGTTAGTAAAAACAGAACGCTACTAGTCAAACGTTGGAATTAATCAAAAAAAAATTGTGCTGTCTGTATTAAAAATAACTAGCTAATATTTGCACCCTCTGGGTGCAAGTATTTACGTTTTAACATAATAAAATATCATATTAAATTAAAAAGACTAATGAAACTAAATAAGAATGCTGATAAAAAGATTTCAAACAAAGGAGAATATAATATATAATTTTAAAAAATAGAACAATTGAAACTAACTCTTGAATCACTCCCGTCTTTCATTGCTAAATTTTCCTAATTTAACTATTTAGTTAAAATAGAAAGTAAAGAATAAAATGACAGTTATTTCTTCTTGTTAGTGAATTTCTTTTAAGATTTATCCACGAGATTTTTTCTTATATTCAATAAGATAAAACCGAACAATTAGAAATCAATAATACAAAGCATATATTTATCAAAATCAAATTTGCAATATCAATATGCAAATTAGCCTTCCCGTTCACACTCTAAACCGCTATTTTGTTATATATATAAATACAATTGCATGTTTATAGTATGTTGATAAAGCCAACAGTATTAATAATGTAAAACAATGTTAGTAATAATTAAGGTCTAAAAATAAAATCAGGGAGAATGTGATGTAAATAACTAAGGGAATTATGAATTGAGTAGTAATATAGTTTCGGTTACAGACAGAAAAATACTCAATCTCCATTATAATAAGATATGAATTTTATTTAAAAATAAAATGAATTTTATTTAAAAATAAAATGAATCTCATTTTTAATTTTGAAAATAAACCGTCGAGAGATTTGGCCCCGAAACGGTTTGCACACTTTCTCTTCTGATGAGCCTATTTCAATTGTAAACATGTTTTGTTTTTTCATTATATCTTATTCATACTGTCGGATTAATTTCCATTTTATTTTCACATACTTGTCCATGAAAAAACTTAACATTTGAATGTTTACTCCTTTGATGATATCCATTAACACCACGGATTTACCTATAAATGTGGGCTACTTACTTTACAGTTGGATTGTATTACAATAATTTTGATATTCCATATACACTTTTTATACATATTTTACACTTTTCTATAACTTTACATCAGACTTTTTTGAGTCTTATTTCATTACTATAATGCTTCTGATTATAAACAATATATATATATATATATATATATATATATATACTAACCCATCCACACAAGCAACCCCATATCTGTTTTTCCTCTGCTCTCTTTCTTTCTTTCTTTCTTTCTGTGTTTCTGATAGCCTTCATCTTCTTCATTCATTCTTTCTTTCTTTCTTTCTATCTTTCTTTCTTTCTCTCTTTCATTTCTTCTCCATACTTTCTTTTATTTATTTCTATTCTATTTCTTCTTTCTTTATCTTCTCCTCTTCCCATTTTTTAACATTTTTCTTTTGATTCCATTTTCGTCATTTTTCATTCTTTTTCTTTTCCTCCATCCTGAGTTTCCTTCTTTCCATTCAACTGTTTTTTTTCTCTCCCATGTCCCCCCTCTCTCTCTCTCTCTCTCTCTCTCTCTCTCTCTCTCTCTCTCTATCTCTCTCTCTCTCTCTCAACTCACTCCTCATTCCATCTACTTCGTTTGTCTCCTATGTTGCCAATTTTTACCTTATTAGTAATAGGATTATCCAGGCTCTCCATATTGCCCAATTTCGTAAGCTTTCCTCATAGGCAATTGGTGGCGAATTCGAGAACCAGAGAAAATCTTAATATCATCGCCTTTTGTCAATTTGATCTAAACTATATGAATAACCTATATTGATATTAATCTACTTGATATTAACTCAAGTTATGGTATTAACTCAAGGCCAAGAATTTCGGGATTCAAAGCCGATCGAATTCATAGCTCTGCTAATAACCAGCTGGATTATCTTACAGAATATCGTTCCACAACCACCATTTTGTCTATTTTTATACCTCTACTTACAACTGCATCGTTATATATATATATATATATATATATATATATATATATATATATATATATATATATAGTTTTTTTCCGTAGTTAGGGTCTTTCCATGTGTGGTTTAACCAAGCTGATGCAGGTAGACCATGTCATGTTCTTGTGATTACCTGAAGATGCCGTATTAATACGGTTGAAATAAATTATTGTAATGAAGCAAGTTTAGAGTTTTTCTTCATTTACTAAATATATATATATATATATATATATATATATATATATATGTGTGTGTGTGTGTGTGTGTGTGTGTGTGTGTGTGTAAACTACTAAAAGTAGAGGAATCATATGTAAAATGGGGAGGTAATATTTTATTATGAAATAAAATATAAAATAAAGGGGGATACGAAGGCCATTTCGACCGGTACTTTTTCAAGTATTTACATCGGTTGACAATTAAAAGTCAGAAATGTAAAGAATTAGTTAAGAACAAATGGGGTATATATATATATATATATATATATATATATATTATATATATATATATATATATATATATAGAGAGAGAGAGAGAGAGAGAGAGAGTTAGAGAGAGAGAGAGAGAGAGAGAGAGAGAGAGAGAGAGAGAGAGAGAGAAAGATACATAAAAAATTTTAAATTTTGAGATGAATCAAAGAAATCACAGTGCTCAACCACAAATTTGTAGGAGCTTTATTCATTTATTTGTTGAATTTTTAAAAAATATAATTGTTTTCCATGAGCAACTACCCAGGTTTCAAGCTATTTTGCTATCATCAGGTTGCATTTTTGCATTAAGAACGAAACTTCATAAGGTTAAAGGGAGATAACTTTGTGAACATTTTCTTCAAAAAATGCAAAAATTCAAAAATTCAAAAACAAAATCTAAAGCATAAAGGGCGTCCACAATAATCAACCGACGTAATTTGCGGTCAAAAACATAACAACAAGAAATGTCTTCACATAAACACCGGAAGAATTATTAGTAACCTGATGATAGCAAAATAGCTTGAAACCTGGGTAGTTGCCTATGGAAAACAATTATATTAAAAAAAAATCAACAAATAAATAAATATATATATATATATATATATATATATATATATGCAAAATTAAAATGGAAGTGAATCCGACGTTATGTTGAAAAGAGAAAGAAAGGAAAGAAAGTATTGAATGGATAAAACAGGATATTTTAATTAATTTTACTTACACGTGTTTCGGTCAGGAGTTTACCCATGCGTACATTAGTCAATCTATTATCATTTCTAAATAACAAAATGAAATGAAATAATAATAATAGAAAAAAATATAGAAATGTTCCGCACACAAAGAAATATCGACCTTCCTCAGAGTAAATTTCTTATTTTTGCAATAAATTTGTTGGAACGCGGAGAATTTTTGAAATGTTTGAAAAAAAACTTTTTAAAAAATCACGTGAAGAGAGTATTCAAACGCAGTCGAGAAAGACAGTTATAATGACGTCATGTCGCATGCGACATATTATATATTATATATATATATATATATATATATAGATGTAGGAAGCGCGTGGTGTAATGGTTAAAGTCATGGGAAATGGACTCGTCGACCCGAGTTCAAATCCTGGACGTTGTCTATCAGGCAGACTGTGTTAACCTTGGTTAGGCAACCGGTCTAGGAGAAGGAAAACTCTGAATTCAAACCTGTTGAACTCCGCTTAAGAAATAGGCCTTGTGTCGCATCCTGCTCGTGTGGAGGGGTTGGTAAATATATATATAATATATATTATATATATATATATATATATAAGGTATCCAAAACTGGTAGTAAGTGATGATTCTACACGGGCTCTTCAAAATCATATATATATATATATATATATATTATATATTATATTTAGATTGTATGTTTTTCTGTCTGTAACCGAAACTATATTACTATACAAACCACAATTCCCTTTGTTATATGCATCCCATTCTCCATGATTTTATTATTATATAACCTCAATTATTAATGAAATTGTTTTACATCATTAAGACTGTTGACCATATCTACATACAAATAACATGCAATTGTATTTATATATACAACAAAACAGCGGTTTACAGTGTGAATGGGAAGGCTAATTTGCATATTGATCTTAAAAAATTTGATTTTAATATAATATATGCTTAATATTATTGATTTCTAATTGTTTAGTTTTATCTTATTGAATATGAGCAAAATTCTCTTCAATAAATCTTAAAAGAAATCCCTTAACAAAAAGAAATATCTGTAATATTATTCTTTACTTCCTATTTAAACTAAATAGTTACATTAGGAATAGGAGTAATTGAAAATGATGGAAGAGTTAGTTTTAAAGTTGTTCTATTTTTCAATCATACCCCCTCTGTTCCAAATCATGTTATCTGCATTTTTATTCAGTTTCATTGGCCTTTCTAATTTAATATGATATTTTATTATATTAAAACTTAAATACTTGCACCCAGAGGGTGCATATATTTGCAAGTATATATAAAAATTATATATATATATATATATATATATATATATATATATATATATATATAGTTAAGATTTAATGCAAAAATGAACCAACGAATATAATAAAAAATGAATGGAATGAATAGTATAACTGAAATTAAAATAATAATAATAATAATAATTCTAATCTTGAGTGAGGTCATTAATAGAAAAAAAACTTTTTACATTCTATCGGACTTTTTATCGAAGCATTGAATTAATTAACATATAAAAAATAATAAATAAATAAAAAGAAACTGTAGACAAGGAAGGTTTATTTAATTTCTTTTAAACAGTCTAAATTAAATGAGAGTACAGTTTAAACATGTAGGACTGTTAACGTTATCGATAATTAATATAAACTTGTCTAGCCATTATCTTAAGATCTAAAGAAGAAAAACTATTTCTTTCAAATTACGTTTTTAAAGGAATGTTATGTATTTCTATTCGTATTAAAAAAATTAAAAAATAAAATCTAAGTGTCTCATATTATTTCTGTCGGGGATATAAAAAGAAAGGTACGTTTAACAATTAAAGTTTTTTTTCTCTTGTTTGTTAAATATAAATTTTTATTTTGTCTATTATTATTTATTTATTATTCCGTTCGAAACCTTCGTTTCTTGTTTAATGAAATTTAAAAATAAATATAACAGAATTTCGGCAAAGTATCTAACTGAAACGTTGAATAAAGTTCCTTTTTGAAATATCTTAATTAACATATAAAATATTGGAGAGGATAAAATAATGTCTTACCTTTGTAAAGTTTTGTTGAGAAGTAAAATTTGTAAAGTTATTTTGAGAATTCTCAAAGATCATGGGTCGCCACTCACGGCCCACAGGTGGCCCCATTGGGGGAGTCTTACCCCTCTGCAGAGGTGCAGTCGGCGCAGTCGGTGCATTGTAACGCCTCAGCCGTCAGGGTGGTCTGGGTCAGAGTTTGTTTGTTTGTTTTGTTTTGTTTTGCGGTATATCAACCTCAGTGGGTCATTTAATGCCGATAATGTTTTGAAATAAATCAATTCTTAATGGATAATACAATTTTTTTATAAATTCATTTTTCTATTTAACCCATAGATGGGACCCTAACAGGTACTACCACCCGGGTCAGAGTGGACCAGGGAGCAATGGTGATGAAGGGGTGCTCCACATTCCCCAAACCTCCAAAACTAGAACCTCACCATCAGATAGAGTTTAACGTCATTCCCAGGACATGTAGACCCGCAGCCACTGCCTTCTAGCACCCATATGATAAAAAGGATTGGGGCTTGCCATGAGGGTAACAGGGTTGGGAAAATCATATAGGTGCTAGGGCTTGACGTGACCAGTCGATTGATCGGAGGGGGCCTCTCCGACCGCCCGTCTAGCCAAGATAGGACCAAAGTGGAGTATTGCATGTCATGAACTGCTCATCCACCTGGTCTCTATCCTTAAGTATCACGGGTCGCCACCCACGGCCAACAGGTGGCCCCATTGGAGGATTCTTACCGCTCTGCAGAGGTGCAGTCGGTGCATTCTAACGCCTCAGCCGTCAGGGCGGTCTGGGTCAGAGTGAACCTGGAATGATATTGCCGAAGAGCTACTCCACACTCCGAAATTGGCACTTCACCATTAGATGCAATTTAACATCATACCCAGGACAGTAATGTTAGCGACGAGAAATTACTTGCGATATTTGTCGGAAAATAACGCAGACATTCGAGGAAAAGAAAATGGGGCAGATTTAAGCGGACGGAAATCTAAATAATTCTGATATGAGATGAGGAGACAGTTGGAATGTTTCATTCGTGCAAATGGCGACGATAACAAATGAGGACATATTTTTCGGGATAATTGCGAATACGCGCAACGTGACACGATAAGAATACATCAATGTTCTTGCTACTGCCAAAATTGCCTGTGATTTCTTACAGAGATGCCATCAAAATACAAATATCCGTGTATATATATATATATATATATATGAAGGTAAAAATGGATATTGAATCCGACAATATGTAAGAAAGTTTTATAGAAAAACAACAAGATGTTAAAAATTTTTTGCTGACAGATATCTGTTTCGACATTATGAATACTAGCATATATATGCACCCTCCGGGTGCAAGTATTTAAGTTTTAATGTAATGAAATATCGTATTGAATTAGAAAGTCTAATAAGAAGGCAGATAAAAAAAATATGTAACTGAGTGGGGGCATGATAGAAAAATAGAAATAAAACTTACTCTTCCATCACTCCGTCTTTCATTGCTGAATTTTACTTATTTAACTATTTAGTTAAATTAGGAAATAAAGAATAAAATGACAGTTATTTTTTCTTGTTAATGGATTTCATTTAAGATTCATTGAAGAGATTATTGCTTATATTCATTAAAATAAAACCAAACAATTAGAAATCAATAATACTAAGCACATATTTAATAAAATCACATTTTTAATATCAATATGCAAATTAGCCTTCCCATTCACACTGTAAACCGCTATTTGTTGTATATATAAATACAATTGCATGTTATTTGTATGTAGATATGGACAACACTAATAAAAAGGTGAAGCAATTTTATTAATAATTCAGGTTTAAATATAAATAAAATCATGGAGAATGTGATGTAAATAACGAAGGGAATTGTGACTTGTGTAGTAATATAGTTTCGGTTACAGACAGAAAAACACACAATCTCCATTATAATAAAAAATTTTTTTTTAAATACATATGTGCTGTTAAAAATAAAATAAATTTTATTTTTAAAATGTTTCAGCATTTTTATCATAAAAAGCTCAAAAGAGTTTGTAGTAAAAATGTATATGAATATCAAAAAAGTTCAGGAAAATGTTCCGGTTACAAATGAAAGTTTAAAAATGTAACAAGTCCAGCAACATGAATCTGCAATGATGTTAAACTCGCAGAGTCGGGATCCTTATTACGTCCGAAAATATGAGCCTCCGGTGATATATATATATATATATATATATATATATATATATTAGGAAAAATGATAAAACACAGGTTTAAATGGGTTAAGTGGTGAGTTTATTAGCCGACGCTGCAGTGTTTCAATCTATTAATTAGATCATCTTCAGGGTACACACACACACACACACACACACACACACACACACATAACCTTAAGGTTTATTTCCGCTGTCGTTCATCGCAAACAAATTCATACACACACACACAACCACACACCTAAAAAATGCACAATGTTTCCTTTCGATACACACACATACACCGTCCCATACCCACGCCGTAAAATAAATATTTGACGTCATATTTCAAAACCATCCCTTTTTTCAAACCTCAAAAATTTTTTTAAACAGACTTGAATAAGAACAACTACCACTCGCTTTTCTCGTTATTCTGTGATAGATACTTTCTTATCACCTTCCATATACCAACAAATGCCCTGAAGATGATCTAATTAATAGATCGAAACACTGCAGCGTCGGCCAATAAACTCACCACTTAACCCATTTAAACCTAAGTTTTTTTCATTTTTCCTAATATACTACATACCGTCGGATTCACTTCCTTTCTTCACACACACACACACATATATATATATATATATATATATATATATATTACAATATAGGTACAAGTGATAACCTACTCGAGTTTCACCATAATGATCTTCAGGGTTAAATACACTGAATTAATCAAGGTATTGATTAATTGCAGTCGACTACACGTGTGTGTCCTTCGCGATAAACGGTTCGTTATGAGAAACGCCATCTTGCTTTTAAAAATGACTGGGAATCAAACTCAATTGCATCTATTCCTGATGATGGCACTTCTGAGTGCTGAAAGTACTGGGGATGAAGACTTTGGTTAATTAATCAAAAGACTCCATCCCGATATTTATAAGCTGTTCAGAAGACTAGAAAAGATTGAAAAACAGTTATCATATCAAAATATATTGCCTTGATGATGATTGAATTTTGTATTCGTAAAATGTTTATGATTTCTTCTTTATTATTATTATTTACTCCTTTTGAGTTTTCACACCAGTGTTAGCTGATGGTATTTCACTGGAGTCTGAGTGACAGCAAGTCTCCTCAGGTCTCCAGGACTCTTCTGAGTATTCTGGCAGATTGCAGCAGTACAGTGTTCTGAATAGTTTCAATCCTTCCTCTGATATCCAAACTTTCCAAACCCTTTTCCAATCCTTTTGGGACTGTTCCAAGTGCACCAACTACAATTGGTATAACTTTCACTTTCATATTCCATAACTTTTTCAGTTCTCTGGTTAGGTCCAGATATTTGTCAATTTTTTCATTTTCCTTTAACTTCACCCTGTGACTGCAAAATCCACCAGTTGACAAGTTCTTTTTTGTTAATCAACACTAGGTCGGGTCTTCTTGCTGGGATAAGGTGATCCGTTTTTTATTTCCAAAAATTACATACACACACAGACAGACAGACAGACAGACACACAGACACACACACACAGACACACACACACACACACACACACATATATATATATATGTGCAAAAATAACCCCAGGTTTTAATGATCTTATTCGTTCCTTTGCCATGAACTAAAGTTAGCGCTGAAATATTAATCTCATTGATTTCCCGGCATTCCCTGTGGATATCCGGTCAAATTTCAGCTAATAATCTCGTGGAAGTCTAAGCACACATTTACCCAGTCATATATATATATATATATATATATATATATATATATATATATATACATACATATATATATATATAAGTTTATCAAAAGATGAATCAATATATATATATATATATATATATATATATATATATATATATATATATATATATTGATTTATCTTTTGATTAGCATTATCTATGTCGGGCACTTTGGTTTCTACCCCTAGAGAATCTCAATAAGCAAGACTATATTGATAAAGTCAAGCGAGAGCTTAATCAATAACGAACTTATTATGTTTTATTGATTGATTCTGTTTACTTAAGACTATTTTCGTTCTGCCAATCGGGTACCTCATACCCCTTACTCTCCTTTCAATGTCTTCCTTACTCTCCTTTCTACTTACTCTCTGTCTCCCTCTGTCTCCCTCTGTGTGCCTCTCACTCTTCTGACTTTCAGCTGTGATTTGCCACAGTTTAGTCTGTCAAGGGCAATGCAAAGTTCATCAGTTGTAACGTTTCGGTCTGTTTGACCTTCTTCAGGACTTTGGGTTGAGTTCTTGCTTCAATGATGAGCATTTTCATTTT
>CM042173.1:30323816-30331316 GCA_023376005.1 Doryteuthis pealeii | reverse complement strand
TCTGCGAATTTTGGGAATTGGAAGCTCAAATTTTGGGCATTGTCTAACTGTAATACAGTCCAAGTAGGTGGGTGTCATGGCCTTGATGATTAGACATGGACTTACCCATATATTAGATAGTCAAAAGAAAGAAAGAAAGAAAAAATAAAGAAAGGAATAACCAAAGTATGGGATCAGAAAATAGTCGTAGTCGTAAAGGCAGGAAAGATGAGATAAAGAAAAATAAAGAAATAAAAATATTTAAAAGAGTTACAAATAAGAGAGAAGAAAAGGAGAAGAAGTTAATGAAATCGAGAGAGGCTGAAAGAAAGAAAAAATGAAAGAAAAGAAAGAAAGAAAGAAAAAGAAAGAAAGAAATAAAGAAAAGAAAAAAGCCATGATTGAGATGAGGTTTGATAATTAGTATTATTTGGATTATTCGGACTATTGTCCTCATCTTTATTGTTATCTACACTATTTCTATGAATTTTAGAGATGAGGTTTGATAATTAGTATTATTTGGATTATTCAGACTATTGTCTTCATCTTTATTGTTATCTACACTTTTTCTCTGAATGTTTTAGATGAGGCTTGATAATTTGTATTATTTGGATTATTCAGACTATTGTCCTCATCTTTATTGTTATCTACACGATTTCTTTTAATGTTTGAGATGAGGCTTGATAATTTGGATTATTTGGATTATTCAGACTATTGTCCTCATCTTTATTGTTATGTACCCTATTTCTCTGAATGTTTGAGATGAGGCGTGATAATTTGGATTATTTGGATTATTCAGACTATTGTCCTCATCTTTATTGTTATCTACACTAATTCTCTGAATGTTTGAGATGAGGCTTGATAATTTGTATTATTTGTATTATTTGGACAATTGTCCCCATCTTTATTGTTATCTACACTATTTCTCTGAATTTTTTAGATGAGGCTTGATAATTAGTATTATTTGGATTATTCGGACTATTATTCTCATCTTTATTGTTATCTACACTATTTCTCTGAATGTTTTAGATGAGGCTTGATAATTTGGATTATTTGGATTATTCAGACTATTGTCCTCATCTTTATTGATATCTTTATAAACTAAACTAAAACAAACCAACCCATTACCCTGACAAACAGCCAACCAAAGAAAGCTATCCCATGATATTTGTAAAGAGAAAATTCTTTTATTGACTAAACACATTTTACAAATCCTTTCTCGATTAATTAGTCCTTTTTAAAAAATATCATGCGTGATCGATTTTGTTTAACAAATATTATTGTGGAACCTGTAATCTCAGCGCTTTGTTAGTTTCTTTAAGGGAAGCTCTTTACGTTGCATGTCTTCATCATAATACAAAATATCACGTGATTGTTTTCAAATGAATAATACAATTTCGCAATGAAATATTTCATTAAATGCGACTATTGATGCTCCACGTTCCATTGAATTGTGAAGCTGATCTTGAAAATCGTGAGACGCCTGCAAATGATATGAGACACGAGACAATGGATCGGACTCGGGAATCTTCTTGAACATTGGGGATCTTCTCAAAACTCGGGAACCTTTCTTTTGAACTAGGGAAGTTTCCTTTCGAACTTGGAAGCCTTCCTGTTGTAATCGGCAGCCATCATGGAACTTCCGAGAAATTGTAAATAATCTTTAATTTTAAAAGTTTTTTCGATTTAAAAAAATAAGATAAATAAGAAATTCAGTTTGATAAATTTAATTTAAATTTGCCATATGTATAAAAGAGTTTTAGAAAAAAAACCCAAAAAACTATTCTAAACCAAGAAAAAAATAAAGAAATTGTAACATCTACAATTGTGAATATTTGATTCTAAGCATTGTATTGTTACATTTTCATAGGTTTGTTTTGTTTTACGGCATATCAACCTCAGTGGGTCATTTAATGCCGATAAAGTTTCGAAATAAATCAATTCTTAATGGATAATACAATTTTTTTATAAATACATTTTTCTATTTAACCCATAGATGGGACCCTAACAGTTACTACCACTCCGGGTCAGAGTGGACCGGGGAGCAATGGCGATGAATGGGGTGCTCCACATTCCCCAAACCTCCAAAACTAGAACCTCACCATCAGATAGAGTTTAACGTCATTCCCAGGACATGTAGACCCGCAGACACTGCCTTCTAGCACCCACATGATAAAAAGGGTTGGGGCTTGCCATAAGGGCAACAGGGTTGGGAAAATCATATAGGTGCTAGGGCTTGACGTGACCAGCCGATTGATCGGAGGGGGCCTCTCC
Source organism: Doryteuthis pealeii (assembly GCA_023376005.1). Classification (NCBI taxonomy): domain Eukaryota; kingdom Metazoa; phylum Mollusca; class Cephalopoda; order Myopsida; family Loliginidae; genus Doryteuthis; species Doryteuthis pealeii. The sequence continues at coordinate 30,329,063 of CM042173.1, read as the reverse complement.
GACCGCCCGTCTAGCCCAAGATAGGGCCAAAGTGGAGTATTGCATGTCATGAACTGCTCATCCACCTGGACTCTATCCTTAAGCATCACGGGTCGCCACCCATGGTAAATAGGTGGCCCCATTGGGGGAGTCTTACCCCTATGCAGAGGTGCAGTCGGTGCATTCTAACGCCCAGCCGACAGGGCGGACGTTTTAATAGGGTTAAAAAAAAAAGAATGAATTAAACGAATACATTTTCTACCATTGTAAATCAACAGTCAAGGAAGAATTAGCTTTTAAAAACATTAAAAGTGTTTAAAAAATGTAAACAACAAAAAGACTATTATTAAAATAAACAAATATTATAATACATTAATTCTTAGCTTTGTTTATCATTACAATTTTAAAACAAACAATTTACATTCAATGAATCAACACAAGGAATTTTCCTCCTACAAATACTGGTAGGTTATATTTACAGCATGTTAAACATTGGGTTATTTTATGTCAAAGTCGTGTTTGTTTTATTAATTATTATTGTTTTTTAAAACTCATTTTTTATCTATTTACCCCATAGAAAGGACTATAACAGGTACTACCACTCAGGGTCAAAATAATCTTTAGTACCATTTGGATTATTCGGACTATTGTCCTCATCTTTTTTGTTATCCATACTATTTCTCTGAATGTTTGAGATGAGGCTTGATAATTTGTATTATTTGGATTATTCAGACTATTGTCCTCATCTTTATTGTTATCTACACTATTTCTCTGAATGTTTGAGATGAGGCTTGATAATTTGGATTATTTGGATTATTTGGACAATTGTCCTCATCTTTATTGTTATCTACACTATTTCTCTCAATGTTTGAGATGAGATTGATAATTTGGATTATTTGGATTTTTCAGACTATTGTCCTCATCTTTATTGTTATCTACACTATTTCTCTGAACGTTTGAGATGAGGTTTGATAATTTATATTATTTGTATTATTCGGACTATTGTCCTCATCTTTATTGTTATCTACACTATTTCTCTGAATGGTTTAGATGAGGCTTGATAATTTGGATTATTTGGATTATTCGGACCATTGTCCTCATCTTTATTGTTATCTACACTATTTCTCTTAATGTTTGAGATGAGGCTTGATAATTTGGATTATTTGGATTATTCAGACTATTGTCCTCATCTTTATTGTTATCTACACTGTTTCTCTGAATGTTTGAGATGAGGCTTGATAATTTGTATTATTTGGATTATTCAGACTATTGTACTCATCTTTATTGTTATCTACACTATTTCTCTGAATGTTTGAGATGAGGTTTGATAATTTGTATTATTTGTATTATTTGGACAATTGTCCTCATCTTTATTGTTATCGGCACTATTTCTCTGAATGTTTGAGATGAGGTTTGATAATTTGTATTATTTGTATTATTCGGACTATTGTCCTCATCTTTATTTTTATCTACACTATTTCTCTGAATGTTTGAGATGAGGTTTGATAATTTGGATTATTTGGATTATTCGGACTATTGTCCTCATCTTTATTGTTATCTACACTATTTCTCTGAATGTTTGAGATGAGGCTTGATAATTTGGATTATTTGGATTATTCGGACTATTGTCCTCATCTTTATTGTTATCTACACTATATCTCTGAATGTTTTAGATGGGGTTTGATAATTTGGATAATTTGGATTATTCGGACAATTGTCCTCATCTTTATTGTTATCTACACTATTTCTCTGAATGTTTTAGATGAGGCTTGATAATTTGGATTATTTGGATTATTCGGACAATTGTCCTCATCTTTCTTGTTATCTACACTATTTCTCTGAATGTTTGAGATGAGGCTTGATAATTTGGATTATTTGGATTATTCGGACCATTGTCCTCATCTTTATTGTTATCTACACTATTTCTCTGAATGTTTGAGATAAGGCTTGATAATTTGGATTATTTGGATTATTCGGACTATTGTCCACATCTTTATTGATATCTTTATAAACTAATCTAAACCAAACCAACCAATTACCCTGACAAACAGCCAACCAAAGAAAGCTATCCCATGATATTTGTAAAGAAAAAATTATTTTATTGACTAAACACATTTTACAAATCCTTTCTCGATTAATTAGTCCTTTTAAAAAAATATCATGCGTGATCGATTTTGTTTAACAAATATTATTGTGGAACCTGTAATCTCAGCGCTTTGTTAGTTTCTTTAAGGGAAGCTCTTTATGTTGCATGTCTTCATCATAATACAAAATATCACGTGATTGTTTTCAAATGAATAATACAATTTCGCAATGAAATATTTCATCAAATGCGACTATTGATGCTCCACGTTCCATTGAATTGTGAAGCTGATCTTGAAAATCGTGAGACGCCTGCAAATGATATGAGACACGAGACAATTGAAACATTGAATATTCATTTATTTTTTTTTTTTTGTTGTTGTTAAGAAAGAACAATGATTTACAGTCATAAGGAATTATGGTAATGTTGTGGGGATTAATAAAAATAAAAAATAAATAAAACAAAAGTAAAACAAAATTGTGACGGAGAACGAGAAAGGAAAAAGAGCAAGACATTGTCTTGCCTGCCGGGATCGAACTCGTGTCCTCCCGCATGCAAAAAACAAATGCGTTTTGGGTACTAGACGGACGCAAGGTTCGACTGATATGCCCGGATATTTGGCTAATACGCCCATAAAATAACAAGTGAGTCGATCGCTGGGCAGTCAGCAGCAGCAGAAGCAGTCGACGACGACGAAGCGCTTTGCGAACGACCCAGTAAAGAAATGGATTTTGGTCCAACAGAAACAAAACTAAATAGGAAATGTGATTTTGAACTGCTGAAGATTATTTCGACTACGACGACGGATTTTCCAGCTGCTAGACGAAGAATGTGTTGACCAACAGACGGTCTGGCTTGTGAGAAGACGGAGAACTCGCTTATTTTTGGTTCCCCATCGGCGGAAGCTTGTTGATTCGAAGGTCTATTTCGCCCCATATATTCACCCCCCCCCCTTCTATAAAAATAAAATAAGGAAGCGCGTAGTGTAATGGTTAAAATCATGGGAAATGGACTTGTCGCCCCGAGTTCAATTCCTGGACGTGGTAATTGCATTTCACTTAGCGCTAATACCCTTGGGAAAGGTATGAATCCAATTCTCCCTCCAGCTATGGGTAAATAGTAGGGCAGACTGGGCTCTTTAACCTTGGTTAGGCAACCGGTCTAGGAGAAGGAAAACTCTGAATTCAAACCTGTTAAACTCCGCTTAAGAAATTGACCTTGTGTCGCATCCTGCTCGTGCGGAGGGGTTGGTAAATATCTATAGAAAATAAAATAAAATAAATAGATAAATAAATAAAAAGACACAAACATAACAATCCCCCAGAGGGCTTAGGACAGGAAGTGCCTTCCGGACATGCGCAAGAAAAAAAACAAGTTCTTGGCGTTGAAAAGGTCTCGAAGACGCTGGGGCTGGGAGATTTGGAGAGGTAATGCCTATGGGATTGTTCGGGAAATATATCCCCTCAACGAAATAGTGTGGAACCGATAATAAAGGTTTTACTTTAAAGTCATCCCTGTGTCTGCCCCTTTCCTTCTATTCGTTAAATTCTTTTTCACCTCACTTTCAGAAAAGAAATAACTGAAGAAGGTCGGAGGGCATATCGGCCGAAACGTTGTACAGATAACAATAACGATGACGACAATAGTCCGAATAATCCAAATAATGCTACTGACAGGTTATCAATAGTTTGTTTGTTTGTTTGTTTTGTTTCACTGCATATAAACCTCAGTGGGTCATTTAATCCCGATAAAATTTTTAAACAAAGTAATTTTTAATAGATACTCAATTTTGTTTGTAAACTCATGTTTTTTTATTTACACTGACAGGTACAACCGCTTCGGGTCAGAGTGAACCAGGGAACAATGGTGATGAAGGGGTGCTTTACATTCCCCAAACGTCCAGAACTGGAACCTCACCATCAGATAGAGTTTAACGTCATTCCTAGGACATGTAGACCCGCAGCCACAGCCTTCTAGCACCGATAATATAAAAAGGGTTTGGGGCTTGCCATAAGGGAAATAGGGTTTGGGGTAATAAATATAGATGCTAGGGTTATACGTGACCAGCATCTCTCNAAGCAATACAATGCGTAAAATAAAACAAAAAACGATGTTTTATATGTCTATAAACATCGTTTTGTCTTTACTTGTCTTTATTTTTGTCTTTATCTTTTACGCATTGTATTGCCTTCGAATTTTATTATTTATAACATACTTAACAATGCTTCAAGCAAATTACCAATTACTTATATATATATATATATATATATATATATATATATATATATATATATATTTGTAAAACAAAAAGAATTTAAAAATTTTTCTGAGAACAAAATACATTTTGCGGACCTTCCTTTTTTTAATAAATTATTGAATTTTCTCCCGTTGGAACCAGAACAACATTTTATATATATGTATATATATATATATATATATATATATATAATTATATATATATATATAGAGAGAGAGAGAGAGAGAGAGAGAGAGTATGTGTGTGTATGCATATGCATTCATATATATATATATATGTATATATGTGTGTATGTGTGTGTTTATTTGTGTGCGTGTGTATTAGATGTTTACGAGTGTACGTGAATAGCGCGTTTGTGTGTATGTGCGTATGTTAGGGTGTGTGTAAGTGAGTGTTTGTGACTTGTGTATATGCGCCCGTATGTGCGTGTTTATCAATTCATATGAGCGAGTGAGTATGACTCTGTCTCTGTCTCTGTCTCTCTCTGTTTCTCTCTCCCGTGTTCTATCTATCTATTTATCTATCTCTCTATCTATCTATGTGAGTTTGTGCATGCGTGTGTGTGTGCATAATTCATTTGCGCAAACACGTTTATGTTCAAGTATTTTTAAAAAACTTAGATTGTATACACTAACATATTCACACAAACACACACGCCTGCGCAAAGCTCCAGGAACAATGTGAGCTTAACGCTTTTCATGTTTTTTATTCTTAAATCGAAAAAAACAGTCTTCTGTTGTGCGTTAACTATTTAGTTTAAACGAGAGGGCGTAGCTGGGAACATTAGCACAAGCACACCTAAACCCAGACAACACACACACACACACACACACACGCACACACACACATATATATATATTATATATATATATATATATATATATATATTAAATATATATATTAAATATAAATTAAATTAAAAATGAGA
>CM042173.1:30308816-30318816 GCA_023376005.1 Doryteuthis pealeii | reverse complement strand
GACGAGTCGTCAGGGACAGTCAGACAGGAGACGGCGAACAGAGCACAAGGAGCGACCATCGACACGGTCAATCGCTGCCAGCGGGCAGTGAGGTTCGGCCACGTCTCCAGCGCCAGTCATCCCAACAGTAGAGTAGTCATCGTCAACCCTGGGTCATTTCATTGTCAACGCTCGCAACCCACCAACCGACGAAGAAGAAATGAAGTCAAAACTCCTAGTATACAGCATGTGTTGTGATTTCATTAAGCGACCACTACATATATCGTCTAGGGTTAGTGACGATACCCGCTACGTATGCGGATACACGAAGTAGGGCCGTGAATTTGAAGCCAGTATATAACATATAGAATTTGATGCCGGTAAAGAAGGCGCTATGCAACAGATGAAACTGAATAAGAATGCAGATAAAATGATTTGGAACAGAGGGTGTATGATTGAAAAATATTGGTAAATTTTCCTAATTTAACTATTTAGTTAAAATAGGAAGTAAAGAATAATATTACGGTTATTTCTTCTTGTTAATGGATTTCTTTTAAGATTTATTGAAGAGATGTTTGGTCATATTCGATAAGATAATACCAAACAATTAGAAATCAATAATACTAAGAATATATTTATTAAAATCAAATTTTTAAGATCAATATGCTAATTAGCCTTCCCATTCACACTGTAAACCGCTATTTTGTTGTATATATAAATACAATTGCATGTTATTAGTATGTAGATGTGGTCAACAATATTTATGATGTAAAACAATTTTATTAATAATTGAGGTTTAAATAAAAAATAAAATCATGGAGAATGTGATGTAAATAACAAAGGGAATTGTGACTTGGATAGTAATGTAGTTTCGGTTACAAACAGACAAACCCAAAATCTCCATTATAATAAGAGATGAATAAATATATGCTAGAAGGCGGTGGCTGAGGGTCCTATTATCCTGGAAAATGTATCGTTTTTAAAACTGAAATTAAAAACTATTTTAATTATTCTTGCTATCTAATTTTTACTACATGTAGGGATTCGTACTGAGATAATGAGAATAGAAAAGGGTTGGGAGTTGTATTTCCGATTTCCCTTCTTCATTGGAGCCAAATCTCCTTCCCTGGAGCATTCTTTTGAGGTCTGTAAACAGCTAGTAGTTGCTGGGGGCCAGATCGGGATAATAGGGTCGATGCGGAAGCAATTCGAAGTGCAATTCATATAGTTTTGCCATGGTGAATTGTCTTTTTGAAAGAGCACTTTTTTCTTCTTCCTTTGTGTTCATTTTTTTGGTGATTTCTTCCTTCAAAGGCACCAATAACGCTATATAATATTCACTATTGATGGTTCTTCCTTTTTTCAAGGTAATCAATGAACAAAATACCATGCACATCCAAAAATACAGACGCCAAAACCTTGCTTGGTGATGTTTGCGTCTTGGGTCGCTTTGGACGATTTTCCCCTGCTGCTGTCCACTCAGCTGACTGCCGATTCGACTGCGGAGTGAAGTGGCAGATCTATTAGTATTATCTGCGTTATTCAGACTATTGTCTTCATCTTCATTGTTATCTGTACAACGTTTCGGCCGATATGCCCTCCGGCCTTCTTCAGGTATTTCTTGTCGGACTCGAGAACCTTCTCGAACTCGGGAACCTTCTTTTCGAACTCGCGAACTTTCTTGTCGTAATCGGGAGCCATCACGGAACTTTGAACCTAACCCTTTCTTCAGTCCACGGGGGTATCCTGTTCTCATTCCACTAACCATAGCTGCGGTAGGAGTTGTGTTAATTATTTTTCGATGTTACTGCCGCCGCTCAGAATTGAACACAGAATCCAGAGATAACTGTGACTTAGAACTGTCTTAATCTAACTACCTTATCCACTAGGCCATGTGTCCAATTGAACTATTTGAACTCTTCGTATAATCTGAGTTCGAACTGTCACTCGGCATACAAAAACACTTCGGTGGGCTACACTTAAATATATTTCCTTTAACTTTACGAATACCTATACTATATCAATATACTTTGATTATAAGGCGATGTACCTCTAGGTACAAGTATATATGTTTTAATGTAATAAAATATATTATACTAGAAGTGGCGACTGACTTCTGAAGACGGTCGGAAAATTAAAACGGAAAGTTTTTTGGTGGTCCCCAATGACAGTTTAACTACAGTCTATGAATAAAATTTTGCGAATTGGGTTACAGTTTTAGGGGATTAAGGTTGTTTTTAATTACGTATTGTTTAAAAAAATAAACAACAAAAAACCCAAATTACTATACATTTAATGTTGAAAAATATTTTTTTTAAACTAAGTTTAATTGAAATTATACATTGCAATACTAACACAAACAACTGTCTCAATAATAGATTGAATAATTAATTTCAATGGTTAATTAAATGTATAGTAATTTGTTTTGTTTTTTTTGTTGTTTATTTTTTGTATGTGTAAGCAAATTCTGGTCGAACCACGTGTCACCACTTAATAAATTTCATCTATAACAAAATATGGTTTATTCCATTCAACTTTTCAACACACTTTTAAAATCAAAGTTTTTAATTGATAGAAATGATTATATGTTCGAGATACGACTGACAGGGCAGCGTCGTCAGTTATGTTATTAACTGGTTTCATAGGGTGGTTTCGGGTCTTCCACCATAATACTCCTCTCAATCGAACATAATGAAAAGATAAAAAGAAGGAAAGAAAGAGAGAGAGAGAGAGAGAGAAAGAGAGAGAGAGAGAGAGAGAGGTGGGGGGAGAGAGATATTGTTATTCGTCCTTCCGATGATCAATTTACATGTTTCACCGAACATTCACCATATCTCTCGGTCGAAACTCGTGCTGGCACTCCAATAAACAATTGTTAACTATTCAACAATTTCTTTCCTTTATTTATTTATTTCTTCAACATATTGTCGGTTTCACTTCCATTTTTCTTTTTTTTTTCAACTTGCACACACACACACACACACACACACACACACATATATATATATATATATATAAATATATATATATATATTATATTATATATACGTATGTATACACCAATTATTTTCTAATTTGATGTTCAGATATTTTTATTCGTTCTTCCAATGATCAATTTACATGTTTCGCCGAACATTCCTCATATCTCTTGAAAATCTCTCGACATTTTTCCAGCAATTATTCGATCTTTGTTCTCGACTTTCCAAGATGAAAGCAAAACTGATAACCATCACAAAAATACTCTAATTCATGCACTCTAATTACTTTTTTATATTTTAGATATCTAATTTGGCACAACAACACTGTCATGGGCAACCCTCTACATACTGACCACAGCAGATTGTCTATAATGCATACAATTCTGAGGGACTTTGAGATACAGGCTGGTTTCCTAATTCCGGTTCAGAAGACCAGACCTAGTGTTAAATCACAAGAACCGAACTTGTCGTCCAATGGACTTTGCCGTTTCGACGGACCAATGAAAGAAAACGAAAAGATAGATAAATCATTAGACCTTGTTAGAGAACTGAAAGAAAACTGTGGAACATGGGGTGGAGGTACTACCAATTGTACGATATAACATCACCCCAATGTTCCAATTCCCTTAGTCATTTACGTTATATTCTCAATTAGTTATTAAATAATAATTGTTTAATATTGTAATAATACTGAGCTTGCTATGCGGCACCAGTTGTAATATTATGCTGGTCGGGGTGCCAAATGTAATACTATGATCTGGTCACGGGACCAAATGTAATACTATGCTGTCGCAGCGCCGAATCTAACACGATGGGTGTTCTTTGAGACACAGGAAAGTTGAAGTGCTTGTTCCGGGCTGTACCTGAAAATGACCAAATTCACCAATGGTGTTCCACAATTAATACGAACGCGTTTTTAACAATAAAATACCTTTATTAATCATACAGTGATTAAAAATCATGTACAACCACAAAGGAGTATCGAGTTGAAGTTGAGTCGGTATTTTGTGGACTGACTGGCGATATATGCTGGGTTCTGATTCAAATTCAGGACTTTGAGTAACAAGATGACAAAGCAAAGACGGTGACAAGGGCCATGAGACGGAGCTATCAATCTGTTAGGGAAGCAGTTGTCCAATCTGGTTAAGAACCAGCTGTCCGATCTGGTCAAGGACCAGCTCTCCACTCTGGTCAAGAACCAGCTCTCCAATCTGGTCAACAATCTGGTCCCAAACCAGCTCTCCAATCTGCCTGGGACCCTTTTGGGTCCTCTTTTATGGATTCCAAACCCCCGAATCCAGGGCTCTGATTGGCCAGCCAATAGAAACGCCGGACCAATGGTCCTACAATGTAAACATCAGGAGGTGTACGAAACCCCACCCACGCGGTCGCATTTGATTGGACGGCCAATCAAAATCATGGCCCTGGGTTACACATCTCGGAGGGGGGCAACAAGTCTCCGCCCCAGTTTCCTGATTGGTGAGGCACCTGATAATATTTTTGTTATTGTATAAATGGTCCTGTCAGTTGCTATGATAATTCCCAGAAACTGGCCTAAGACCACCCGGGCGAATTGTGATGCTTAACTAATCAACATTTTAAAGATTTAATCTTTAAACTGTTTTTGTTCGAGTAATTTTTATCATCTTGTGCAGTCTTCACAAGAATAATAATAGATATGAATGTCAGCAGTCATATAAACCAGACATTCGTTTTTATACAACCACTTTTAGCCTGGGTAAGTTGGTTCCTATCTTTTTGTAGTCTTCATGTAAATGATAATATATATATTTATGTGAAAACATTTGTATAAACAAAAAGTCATTTGTGTTATATCAACCATCAACCGACTTTTAGCCATTAGAATTTCTTTGTTAGAGTAATTAATTTTATCTAGTGTTGACTTTACCCCACCACTGACTTGTACTCTAATCTAAGTTGCTTGTACGACTCTAGACTCAATTGTTATTTTTAAGTATCTAATCAGATATCGCCAGTCACTCCTTGACACCGCTCTGGTGTTATAATATTAATCTGCATCTCATATGTTATCCACTACATACTGAACACAGTACATTGTGCATAAATTTAGTCTGGAAAATGTTCATGGTGATAGATCATTGTTGTGAAATATGTCAATAAACGGTTGTCAAAGATAAGCCAAAATTTTATGACCGGTATACTGGAGACAGCAAGTCTCCTTTTTGATTTTACTGTCACTACTGAAACATGCACATGTGTTATTCAAGTTATTAGGCCATTTGTTTTTAAAATTCCTTGAGACACTTCCTTGCTCTCTAGCATTCAATACGTAGTAGAAATGTTATATACTGATGGTTTTCACAGTACCAAATCATTATAATGCTGTATACCCTTTCTTACTTCTTACTCTAGTCGTCTTCTCTTCTGGCCGGCTTTGGTTCTATCTTCTAACATCTTGGTCTGGAGTTGTCTTGGGGACTTCGGTCTGGTTTTCCATGCTAAGGATTTCTCCTTATCAGAAGCCCTGTGTCATTTTTTCGTTTTTAATAAACACAAGACTTTGATTTTCTTTAATGTTCTTCATTCGGTAAATCCCCAACCCAGACATAACATAGCGCGCGTGAGTTCCAGTTTTAGGCAGAGCATAAAATGGCCGCTGTTCTGTCTGACGTATAACTGCAAACTGGGGACTCTGAAAAAGACATTTGAAACATCTTCACCTGATGATTGCATCGCATGAAACCAATATGGTTGTGAATGTTCCTTTGTCACCTAATAAATAGATATGTAAAACCTTTATATATTTATCTTATTATATATATATATATATATATATATATATATATATATATATATATGTTGAATTAAACAAAAGACACATCTGTTTAACAATTTTATTTGTGATTCTTTCAAGTTTTCTGGCCAACTTTTTAATATTTGGGTGGAATTGGATGATTAGTCCACCAAAGATCATGTCTCGAGTACTTTCGGCACATCGAAGTGCCATCATCAGGGGTGATGTGTTCCGGTTTTACAAATTATATTAATGAATGTGGAGGCTTGAAGGAGGAGAATTTATGGGAAAGGTGCTATAGGCATTTTAATATGTGTGTACTGCATTGGAACACATCACCCCTGATGATGTCACTTCGAAGTGCCGAAAGTACTCGGGACATGAACTTCGGTGGTCTAATCCACGAATTCCACCAAAATATTAAAAAGTTGGCCAGAAAACTTGAAAAAATCACAAATAGAATTGTTAAACTAGAGATGTGTCTTTTGTTTAATTTTGTAATTTTGTAAAATTTTGTACTCACATGTACATATTGCTTAAGAAAAATATAGCAACTAGACTCTTCGTCATCGTAACGCTCACTTTCTCTCTGTTTTATCATCGTTTTTTTTTAATCTTGCCGTGTTGCTGTTCATAAGCAGGTAAAAGAAATAAACCAGGAGAAAAATTCGAAATCATTTGTTTGTTAGAAACACACCTATTCACCCTTTCAGCACCAAAACCAAAAAAATAGAAATCATTTCCCAAATTTCATCGCTTTCTCCTTTTCTTCTTTTCATATTATTCCCAATTTCTAAGATTCCTATTTTCCGTTTCCCGCTTCTTCGCCATTCTTGCCAATTCCGGTTTTCACTTCTTATTTCATTTTTAAAGATCTTTATCTTTACTAGCAAATATATGCACCCTCCGTGTGCAAGTATTTAAGTTTTAATGTAATGAAATATCGTATTAAATTATAAAGTCTAATAAGAATGCAGATAAAAAGATTTGAAACAGAGTGGGTGTATAATAAAAAAAATAGAAATGAAACTTACTCTTCCATCAATGCCGTCTTTCATTGCTGAATTTTACTTATTTAACTATTTAGTTAAATTAGGAAATAAAGAATAAAATTACACTTATTTTTTCTTGTTAATGGATTTCATTTAAGATTCATTGGAGAGATTTTTGCTTATATTCATTAAAATAAAACCAAACAGTTAGAAATAAATAATACTAAGCACATATTTAATAAAATCACATTTTAATATCAATATGCAAATTAGCCTTCCCATTCACACTGCAAACCGCTATTTTTTGTATATATAAATACAATAGCATGTTATTAGTATGTAGATATGGACAACACTAATAAAAAGGCGAAGCAATTTTATTAATAAAATTGAGGTTTAAATATAAATAAAATCATGGAAAATGTGATGTAGATAACTATGTTAATTGTGACTCGATTAGTAATATAGTTTCGGTTACAGACAGAAAAACGCACAATCTCCATTATAATAAGAAACGACACTTTCTATTGGCCTTACTTAAGTACACCATCGTTATTTTGTCCCTTTGTGACGTTAAACGTTAATTATTCGTATTTTAAAACTTTTCTTTTCGGTTTTATTTCCCTTCTTGAATTCATAGGATTCATAAGAAATCCTATTTTATTTCTTCACAAATTCCCTTTACTTCCCTTGACTCACAGTTTATTTCTTATCATATTCTATTTTGCCAAATGTTAAACAAAGTTTGGAGATTGGCCACATCTCTGGCATTATATCATAAAGAATTACTGATAGATTTTTGGCGAATCTATAGATCCGTTCAAAGATTTTGGTGTTTTAGGATAAAGTGGAACCTTGCCTTACGAGTTTTATCCAATCCGCTCGTAACTCAAAACTCAGAAGGAAAACCATTGTATTGCATTTGATCGTCTTTATTTAAAGACGTTTTTAAACATATTCATTGAACTCTCTTTTTATCCCATTGATGGGACCCTAACAGGTACTACCAATCCGGATAAGAGTTGAGCCAGGATATTTTTGATCTTCTATATTTATGAAAAAAAATCAAAAGCAATACCATCTTCATCATTTGTAATTTTGATTTTTGTTCCTCTTATATTTTTTCATGATTTTAATGTAACCAAAAATGTTTTCCAATATATATATATATATATATATATATATATTTTGGAGAATAAGTGTTTAATTGGAGTCGTACCTAATTTTGAAAATTAATTAATTACTAATGAATTAGGCGGGAATACCTATTAAATGTATAGCTAAACAAATCGAGAAAAATCAATCTCTGTATGTACATTTCGGCCTATTAGGCCTCATCAGCAGAGCTATAGATCGGAAGACCGCCCTGTGCGTGATTTGAAACCGGACTGCCAAGCTGACAGGCCGATCCCATAACCCCAACACCAAACGAACTTCTTAGATTTTACGATTTGTTTAGAGTAGGTTAACATTCCTCTTCTAGTGACTTTTATTACACGACGATATGGTAAGTTGTAAACAAGGTTTGTTTAGAATGGCTTTTTGCCGATAATTTTTTGGAGAATAAGTGTTAATTGGAGTCGTACCTAATTTTGAAAATTAATTAATTACTAATGAATTAGGCGGGAATACCTATTAAATGTATAGCTAAACAAATCGAGAAAGTTAAAAATTAATGGTAATTAATAATGAATGTATGAAATAATCTTATTATAATAGAGATTGTGTGTTTTTCTGTCTGTAACCGAAACTATATCACTACTCAAGTCACAATTCTCTTAGTTATTGACATCACATTCTCAATGATTTTATTTTTATTTAAACCTCAATTATTAATAAAATTGTTTTACATTATTAATACTGTTAACCATATCAACAAAAAAAAAGAAACTTTTCTTTTCGGTTTTATTTCCTTTCTTGAATTCATACGATTTATAAGAAATCCTATTTTATTTCTTCACAAATGCCCTTTACTTCTCTTAACTCACAGTTTATTTCTCATCATATTCTATTTTGCCAAATTTTAAACAAAGTTTGGAGATTGGCCACATCTCTGGTATTATATCATAAAGAATTACTGATAGATTTTTGGCGATTTCTATAGATCCGTTCAAAGATTTTGGTGTTTTAGTATAAAGTGGAATCTTGCCTTACGAGTTTTATCCAATCCGCTCGTAACTCAATCAATAATTAAAACTCAAAAAGAGAAACATTGTATTGCATTTGATCGTCTTTATCTAAAAAAATATTTAAACATACTCATTGAACTCTCTTTTTATCTATTCAGCCTATTGATGGGACCCTAACAGGTACTACCAGTCTGGATCAGATTGGACCCAGGATATTTTTGATCTTCTTTATTTATAAAAAAATCAAAAGCAAAAGAATTCTCATCATTTTGAATTTTGATTTTTGTTCTCTTCTTATATTTTTCCATTAATTCTAAATGTAACCAAAAATACATCCTAAAGTGTAGGTAAGAGCCAATAAGTATCATAATGTAGACCAAAAATTCGTAATAGTCGTAGGAGCCAATAATTCTAATGCTAACCAAAATTCTGCTAAGTGTAACACAATATCTAAATGTACAAAAAATTTCTGAATGTATGAACGCAATAATTCTAATTTGCTTAACGCAAAATTCTAAAATGTAGGGACCAGATAATTCTATGTACCGAAAAAATTCCAAATGATAACCAATAATTCTAGTGTAACACAAAAATTTAAATGTTACCGAATAATTCTAAATGTAACGAGAGAGAGAGTTGTGAGGTGGTGAAGAATTCTATTGTAGACCAAAAATTGTTAATGTAAACCAATAATTCTTAAGCATGTAACCTAAAAAGTTCTAATGTAACCATAATAATTTCTAGGATGTAAGGCAAAAAAGTTCTAATGTGAACATACTTCGTAAATATGTAACAAAAATATCTAATCGTAAACAGAAATTCTAGAATTGTAACGCAAAGCAATTGCTAATGATTTAGAACAAAAATTCTAATGGTAACGCAAAAAAATTCCTAAGATGTAAGGCCAATAATTTCAGTGGTAATAGATAACCACAGATATTCATAACGAGTGTAACCAATAATCTAACTGTAGACGAAAAATTCTAATCGGTAATACGCCAACTAATTCTAATGTCCACCAACAATTCTAATTGTACCACAACTTCCTAATGGTACCTACAATCTCTATGATACATAGATTCTAATGTACCATTCTACTGTAACCATAATTCTAAGACTGTATACAAAAATTAGTAAAGGAGGCAG
>CM042173.1:30304726-30308716 GCA_023376005.1 Doryteuthis pealeii | reverse complement strand
GAAATAGGGTACATAAAGAGCGAGATACCTTTTATAGTGGTTGTGCATAATCTGGCATACAAATAACATGCAATTGTATTTATATATACAAAAAATAGCGGTTTGCAGTGTGAACGGGAAGCCTAATTTGCATATTGATATTAAAAATGTGATTTTATTAAATATGTGCTTAGTATTATTGATTTCTAACTGTTTGGTTTTATTTTAATGAATATAAGCTAAAATCTCTCCAATGAATCTTAAATGAAATCCATTAACAAGAAAAAATAAGTGTATTTTTATTCTTTATTTCCTAATTTAACTAAATAGTTAAATAAGTAAAATTCAGCAATGAAAGACGGCAGTGATGGAAGAGTAAGTTTCATTTCTATTTTTCTATTATAACCCCACTCTGTTTAAAATCTTTCATTACATTAAAATTTAAATACTTGCACCGGGGGTGCATATATTTGCTAGTGTATATAAAGATCAGATGAGTTCATGGTGGGAATGATTATATTCAGGATATATATTATATACATATATATATTGTAGGCAAGCGGTGGTGTAATGGTTAAAGTCATAGGAAATTGACTCGTCACCCCGAGTTCAAATCCTGGACGTTGTAATTGCATTTAACTTAGCGCTAATACCCTTGGGAAAGGTATGAATTCTACTCTCCCTCCAGTTATGGGTAAATAGTAGGGCAGACTGGCTCTTTAACCTTGGTTAGCAACCTGTCTAGGAGAAGGAAAACTCTGAATTCAAACCTGTTAAGAAGAAATTGACATTGTGTCACATCCTGCTCGTGCGAAGGGGTTGGTAAATATATATATTGTTGGCTCAGATTCGGTCCGAAATTGTTTTAATATTCTTACGGGCTCGTTCTGATTCAAAAATGGTAAGATATGTTGGGCTATGGCATCTAGGAGTAATATTGAAAAATGTGACACACTATATACTGACATTCACATTTATCATTAAGATGAGAAGGAAACGTTGATGTTCTTCAGGGCAACGCCTCTCCGTTTTAAACGCGATGCCGAAAACAATCAGATGTTTTAAATGTGAAGTATTTGCACATGTGACATACATGCTACCTTTAAACGATCGTTTTTTGTTCTTTTTTTTTCTCACTTCATATAGTTATTCACTCAGCTAAGCTTAGATGTGGTACAAGAACAGAAGTATGGGGCACCCATTGAGAATCGAACTCATTAACAAGAGGGTTTTCTGCACTGATTCTCACGGTATCCACCGGAAAGATCAGGATAAGGTCAAGCCTTGTCTTTCAATCCTTCAAGACCGTAAAAATAAGTAAAAATATGGAAGCGCGTGGGCTAGTGGTTAGAGTCGTGGAAAATGGACTCATCGGTTCGAGTTCAATTCCTAAACGAAGCTGTTGGCATTTCACATGGCGCTAATACCCTTGGGAAAGGTATGAATCCATATATTCTCCCTCCAGCTATGGGTTAAATAGTAGGGCGGACTGGGCTCTTCAGCCTTGGGTAGGTAACCAGTATAGGAGAGGGATAACTCTGAATTCAAAATTCCTGAGGTCAGTCGTTGATTGGGTTTGTGGCAACCCTTGATGCACCAATTCTTTCCAATCGACTGTGCCAAAAAGTGTGGATGGTCCAACACAAGCCTTCACCACTATAAACAAATCCTGTGTGGGTGTTCATTGTTTGTGTGAACCCTAATACGTCGAAAATCGACGAGAGAGTCCATTTATATAAGTAAAGTCGTCCTAAAGTCGGTATCAGCCAGTCAGCGAGGGAGTGTATCCCCTTTTCAATATGGGCCGGGTTAGCTCAGTCGGTAAAGCGCTCGGCTAAAACCACAAGGTTCCTACTTCGATACCGGTCCTCGCCCACTCAGCGTATGAGTAGCACAGGGATCTGTGCGGTAATGTAAGGAGCTGATGGTAGGTGTGGCGCTCCACCTCAGATGCTAAAACAATCTCCTTGGTCTAGCGCTATTGAAAAGGATATATATATATATATATATATATATATATATATATAGATAGAGAGAGAGAGAGAGAGAGAGAGTTTGTGTGGGGATAAGCATCAACGCCTATTTTTAAATCAGCGACAGAGAACATAATTCATTTGTATGTTCTTTTGTTTTGTTTTTGGAAGTTTTTGTTGATTTTTTTACTTTTACAAGACAACTACAAATATCAAAATGCCAGATGTTCTATTATGGAGACGAGGAATATATATATATATATATATATATATATATATATATACTAGCAAATATATGCACCCTCCGGGTGCAAGTATTTAAGTTTAAATGTAATAAAATATTAGATTAAATCAGGAAGGCTAATGAAACTAATTAAGAATTCAGATAAAAAGATTTGAAACGGAGGGGGTATAATCGGAAAATAGAACAACTGAAACTTACTCTTTCATCACTTCCGTTTTTCAATGCTAAATTTTCCTAATTTAACTATTTAGTTAAAAAGGAAGTAAAGAATAAAATTACAGTTATTTCTTCTTGTTAATGAATTTTATTTAAGATTCATTGAAGAGATTTTTACTCATATTCATTAAGATAAAACCAAACAATTAGAAATCAATAATACCAAGCACATTTTTATTAAAATCAGTTTTTTAATATCAATATGCAAATTAGCTTTACGTTTACACAGAAAACTGGTATTTTGTTGTATATACAAATACAATTGCATGTTATTAGTATTTAGGTAAGGCCAATAGTATTAATAATGTCAAACAGTTTTATTATTAATTGAGGTTTAAATAGAAATAGAATCATGGAGAATGTGATGTAGATAACTAAGGGAATTGTGACTTGAGTAGTAATATAGTTTCGGTTACAAACAGAAAAACACACAATCTCCATTATAATAATATATATATATATATATATATATATATATATGTATAGTTTGTTTCCGTAGTTAGGGTCTTTCCATGTGTGGTTTAAGCAAGCTGATGCAGGTAGACCATAAGGAGAGCTCAATGTGCCTAATACCAGTGAGTAAAAGGACAGAGCAAGATATTTAGTAAATGAAGAAAAAACTCTAAACTTGCTTCATTACAATATGCTCATTTTGTATATACACTCTTACAACTATTTCCCCAAGGAATCTGTCCCACATCTAAACCACACCTCATCCAAAACATAGACCTCCCCGCCTCATTCAAAGAAACTAACCCTGCCCATTCCAAACCCTCCCTCCCCTAAATTGATAGATTTAAAAGAGATGTTATTTTGGGAAATTCTCACTAAGAGTCATGTTCTTGTGATTACCTGAAGATGCCGTATTAATACGGTTGAAATAAATTATTGTAATGAAGCAAGTTTAGAGTTTTTTCTTCATTTACTATATATATATATATATATATATATATATTATATATGAGGTTAAGCAAACAAACAAATGTGTTTATTTTTTATATGGCTTTAAGCCGACAATTTTTGGAGGATATGTGCTTAATTGAAGTCATACTTAATTTTGAAAATTAATTTAGGCAGGCATATATGTTCAAATGTAAGGCTAAACAAATCGAGAAAATGTCAATCCCTGAATGTACATTTCGACCTATTAGGTCTCATCAGCAAGGTTATAGACATGGGAGACTGCTCCGTGTGTGACTCAAAAGAATGTGGAAATGGCAAGCTACTGTAACGGTTAGAGACTTCGCCTGTCAGCTTGACAGTCGAGGTTTCGAGTCACACACGGAGCAGTCTCCCATGTCTATAACCTTGCTGATGAGATCTAATAGGTCGAAATGTACAT
The DNA here is from genome assembly GCA_023376005.1 of Doryteuthis pealeii. Lineage (NCBI taxonomy): Eukaryota > Metazoa > Mollusca > Cephalopoda > Myopsida > Loliginidae > Doryteuthis > Doryteuthis pealeii. Next base: position 30,304,962 of record CM042173.1, on the reverse strand, counting down.
TCAGGGATTGACATTTTCTCAATGTGTTTAGCCTTACATTTGAACATATATGCCCGCCTAAATTCATTAATTATTAACTGATTAACTTTCAAAATTAGGTATTATTCAATTAAGCACATATCCTCCAATATATATATATATATATATATATATATATATATATATATATAGAGAGAGAGAGAGAGAGAGAGAGAGAGAGAGAGAGAGAGAGAGAGAGAGAGGAGTAGAGGGGGAGA
>CM042173.1:30284726-30299726 GCA_023376005.1 Doryteuthis pealeii | reverse complement strand
CGTCCCGCCGACAGGGCGGATATAAAAAAGAAATGAAAACACCACAAAATGATGTTAAAGTGAAACTGTTGAAAACTTAAGATCAACAGGCTAATACTCATCCCGTTTTGAATAAGAGAATTCGTCTAGTGTCAAATCTTGTCAATATATCTTCTTTTTTAAAAACTGTTACAATAAGATATACATAATCTGATGACCGAGAAAAATGCGGCGGAAGTGCTCACATTCGAAACTATTGTATAACCTTTTTCTTTTTTGCAACGTCAAGGTTTTTGTTTTTGAACTCATATGACTTTTGTCTCCGCTCTTAACAACACGGAGTATAAACAAGCCTGATGACGATTTTCATAAAATCGAAATATTGTTCAATATCAGCGAAGTTATAAAGTGTTTTCACTTTAACAGCATTTTGTGGTGTTTTCATATCTATTTTATATGAATGAATGAATAACTAAAAATCAAATAAGAATAAGAATAATAAAATAAAAGGACCTGAGGTTGGAGATCTAAACATTCAAAAAAGAATTCCAATGAATATGTTTAGGCGAATCTGAAGTGAAATCTCTGGGACGGTTTGGAACCCATTAAAAAATAAGTCAAAGGTCGTGGGCAAACGAAAGGCGTCCAGCTGCTAGAGAAGAAGAAGAAGAAGAAGAAGAAGAAGAAGAAGAAGAAGAAGAAGAAGAAGAAGAAGAAGATAATCTGTCTCGAGACATCGTGTGTGTATATATATATATATATATAATATATATATATATATATATATATGTGTGTGTGTGTGTGCATATGTGTGTATATGTATATATCTGTATATGTATATATATGCATATATAGGCATATATCAGTATATATATGTATATATATATATATATGTGTGTGTGTGTGTGTGTGTGTGTGTGTGTGTGTATAGAGCTATATATGTGTATATATAAACTTATATATGTATATATAGATTTATATATATGTATATATATATGTGTTTATGTATATTCCTGTATATGTATAAATATGTATATGTATGTATATATGAATACATGTTTATATATGTGTATATATATACATATGTGTATATATGTATTTATATGTATATGTATATATGTATATGCAGATATGTATATATATGCATATCCATATATGTATATATATGTGCATATATGTAAATATACGTATATATATATGCATATATACATATATACTTATATATATATATATATATATATATATATATATATATATATATATATATTGTCTTTATGTGTATTCAAACTCGATTCTCAAAATGCATTATAAATGTTTTTAAAAGGGTTATATTTAAAAGTCTATAGAAAAGAAAACTTATTCTTCTCCCCGAAATTTGAAAACCATTCCGAAGACGTCTGGAAAGGAAAGGACCTTTTGACTTAGCTTTAAACTTTGGACATTCTTGAAGATAACTTTCCAATCTTAAAGTATATTTGTCTTTGCAAAACTGAACTTTATTTGAACCTTTTGTTTAATCTGACTTGCAACTGTCACCCGGCATACAAAAGCACTTCAATGGGCAACACTTAAATACAATTCCTTTAACTTTATGAACAACTATACTATATCAATATACTTTATCTATACTAGCAAATATATGCACCCTCTGAGTACAAGTATTTAAGTTTTAATATACTAAAATATCATATTAAATTAGAAAGGCATAATTCAGTTTCATTATGAATCTGAATAAAAATGCAGATAAAATGATTTGCAACAGAGGGGGTATGATTGAAAAATAGAACAACTTTGAAACTAACTCTTCCATCATTTTCCCTTACTCTCGTCTTTCATTGGTAAATTTTCCTAATTAAACTGTTTAGTTAAAATAGGAAGTAAAGAATAATATTAGTTATTTCTTCCTGTAAAGGAATTTCTTTTAAGATTTATTGAAGAGATTTTTGCTCATATTCAATAAGATAAAACCAAACAATAAAAATCAATAATACTAAACATATATTTATTAAAATCAATTTTTTAAGATCAATATGCAAATTAGCCTTCCCATTCGTACTGTAAACCTCTATTTTGTTGTATATATAAATACAATTGCATGTTATTAGTATGCCGATATGGTCAATAGTATAAGTTATGTAAAACAATTTTATTAATAATTGAGTTTAAAATAAAAATAAAATCATTGAGAATATGATGTAAATAACTAAAGGAATTGTGACTTGTATAGTAATATAGTTTCGGTTACAGACAGAAAAACACACAATCTCCATTATAATAAGACTAGCAAATATGTGCACCCTCTGGGTGCAAGTATTTAAGTTTTAATATACTAAAATATCATATTAAATTAGAAAGGCATAATTCAGTTTCATTATGTGTTGTATATTGTAAAAACGAAAATAGGAATTTCTGGTTAAATTAAACAAAGACGAAAAAAATTACAAAGGATTTTTTTTCCCGGTAAAAGCGAAAAGAAGTTAAAAAACGGAAGAGAGGGTTTCCGGTCAAGAAAACCAGGGAGAGGATAAATAAATATATAACAAATGCCCATTATGAGATCAAAAGATAAAGATGCGTAGGCGTGTTGTCAATACAAAAGCCAGAGGGTCGAGTCGTCAGGGACAGTCAGACAGGAGACGGCGAACAGAGCACAAGGAGCGACCATCGACACGGTCAATCGCTGCCAGCGGGCAGTGAGGTCCGTCCACGTCCCCAGCGCCAGTCATCCCAACAGTAGAGTAGTCATCGTCAACCCTGGGTCATTTCATTGTCAACGCTCGCAACCCACCAACCGACGAAGAAGAAATAAAGTCAAAACTCCTAGTATACAGCATGTGTTGTGATTTCATTAAGCGACCACTGCATATATCGTCTAGGGTTAGTGACGATACCCGCTACGTATGCAGATACACGAAGTAGGGCCGTGAATTTGAAGCCAGTATATAACATATAGAATTTGATGCCGGTAAAGAAGGCGCTATGCAACAGATGAAACTGAATAAAAATGCAGATAAAATGATTTGGAAAAATAGAACAACTTTGAAACTAACTCTTCCATCATTTTCCATTACTCCCGCCTTTCATTGGTAAATTTTCCTAATTTAACTATTTAGTTAAAATAGAAAGTAAAGAATAATATTACAGTTATTTCTTTTTGTTAATGGATTTCTTTTAAGATTTATTGAAGAGATTTTCGCTCATATTCATTAAGATAAAACCAAACAATTAGAAATCAATAATAATAAGAATATATTTATTAAAATCAATTTTTTAATATCAATATGCAAATTTGACAGTGTAAACGGCTATTTTGTTGTATATATAAATACAATTGCATGTTATTAGTATGTAGATATGGTCAACAATATTAATGATGTAAAACAATTTTATTAATAATTGAGGTTTAAATAAAAATAAAATCATGGAGAATGTGATGTAAATAACAAAGGGAATTGCGACTTGGATAGTAATATATTTTCGGTTACAAACAGACAAACCCAAAATCTTCATAAGAGATGAATAAATATATGCTAGAAGGCGGTGGCTGAGGGTCCTATTATCCTGGAAAATGTATTGTTTTTAAAACTGAAATGAAAAAATATTTTAATTATTCTTGCTATCTAATTTTTACTACATGTAGGGACTCGTACTGAGATAATGAGAATAGAAAAGGGTTGGGAGTTGTATTTCCGATTTCCCTTCTTCATTGGAGCCAAATCTCCTTCCCTGGAGCATTCTTTTGAGGTCTGTAAACAGCCAGTAGTTGCTGGTGGCCAGATCGGGATAATAGGGTCGATGCCGAAGCAATTCGAAGTGCAATTCATGTTGTTTTGCCATGGTGAATAGTCTTTTTGAAAGAGCACTTCTTTCTTCTTCCTTTGTGGCCATTTTTTTGGTGATTTCTTCCTCAAACATCTTAATAAATTACATATAAACACTCCAGTTTCATATATATACAAATAATTACCTTTTATTACTGAATTCTATAAAAACTCTTCCATTTGACGATACAGATTAATACATAGGATTGCTTTTAATACATTTGAAAATAAAACAAAAATATTAGAAATCAATAACACCAAGTAATTAATAATTAAACATGGTTTTATTACAACCGGTATGCAAATTATTCACACCATATATTACGTACAGATTTATTTCTAAATGATATATAACACACATTGTAGGATCTTAAGTACATTAATAATGTGGGATGTTTTGGGGGAAAATCTATCTCAGATAAATCTTGATAGACAATGTTTATAAAAATTTCTATCTGCAAGATTTAAAATTCATCCAATAATAATCCTTGCTTTCTTTCTTTATTTATTTCTTAACCTCTTTTCCTATCCTTTCCTCTTCTTAACTCTCTCTATATCCCCCTCTCTATCTCTTCCTTTCTCTCTCTACCCCCCCTCAACCAATTTCTATCTGCAAGATTTAAAATTCTTCCAATAATATTCCTTGCCTTCTTTCTTTCTTTCTTTCTTAAATATGCTAATTAAGATTAAATAAGGATTATCTAATAATCATTGAGAATATAACGTAAATAACGCTATATAATATTCACTATTGATGGTTCTTGCTTTTTTCAAGGTAATCAATGAACAAAATACCATGCACATCCAAAAATACGGAGGCCAACACCTTGCTTGGTGATGTTTGCGTCTTGGGTCGCTTTGGACGACTTTCCCCTGCTGCTGTCCACTCAGCTGACTGCCGATTCGACTGCGGAGTGAAGTGGCAGATCTATTAGTATTATATGCGTTATTCAGATTATTGTCCTCATCTTCATTGTTATCTGTACAACGTTTCGGCCGATATGCCCTCAGGCCTTCTTCAGGTATTTCTTGTCGGACTCGAGAACCTTCTCGAACTCGGGAACCTTCTTTTCGAACTCGCGAACTTTCTTGTCGTAATCGGGAACTTTCTTGTCGTAATCGGGAGCCATCACGGAACTTTGAACCTAACCCTTTATTCAGTCCCCGGGGGTATCCTGTTCTCATTCCACCAACCATAGCTGGGGTAGGAGTTGTGTTAATTATTTTTCTATGTTACTGCCGCCGCTCAGAATTGAACACAGAATCCAGAGATAGCTGTGACTTAGTACTGTCTTAATCTAACTACCTTATCCACTAGGCTATGTGTCCAATTGAACTATTTGAACTCTTCGTATAATCTGAGTTCGAACTGTCACTCGGCATACAAAAACACTTCGGTGGGCTACACTTAAATATATTTCCTTTAACTTTACGAATACCTATACTATATCAATATACTTTGATTATAAGGCGATGTACCTCTAGGTACAAGTATATATGTTTTAATGTAATAAAATATATTATACTAGAAGTGGCGACTGACTTCTGAAGACGGTCGGAAAATTAAAACGGAACGATTTTTGGTGGTCCCCAATGACAGTTTAACTACAGTCTATGAATTAACATTTTGCGAATTGGGTTACAGTTTTAGGGGATTAAGGTTGTTTTTAATTACGTATTGTTTAAAAAAATAAACAACAAAAAACCCAAATTACTATACATTTATTGTTGAAAAATATTTTTTTAAAACTAAGTTTAATTGAAATTATGAATTGCAATACTAACACAAACAACTGTCTCAATAATAGATTTAATAATTAATTTCAATGGTTAATTAAATGTATAGTACTTTGTTGTTGTTTTTTATTTATTTTTTGTATGTGTAAGCAAATTCTCGTCGAACCACGTGTCAACACTTAATAAATTTCATCTATTACAAAATATATGTTTTATTCCATTCAACTTTTCAACACACTTTTAAAATCAAAGTTTTTAATTGATAGAAATGATTATATGTTCGAGATACGACTGACAGGGCAACGTCGTCAGTTATGTTATTAACTGGTTTCATAGGGTGGTTTCGGGTCTTCCAACATAATACTCCCCTCAATCGAACATAATGAAAAGAGAGAGAGAGAGAGAGAGAGAGAGAGAGAGAGAGAGAGAGAGAGAGAGAGAGAGAGAGAGAGAGAGAGAGAGAGAGAGAGAGAGAGAGAGAGAGAGAGAGAGAGAGAGAGAGAGAGAGAGAGAGAGAGAGAGAGAGATTGTTTTTCGTCTTCCGATGATCAATTTACATGTTTCAACGAACATTCACCATATCTCTCGTCGAAACTCGTGCTGGCACTCCAATAAACAATTGTTAACTATTCAACAATTTCTTTCCTTTATTTATTTATTTCTTCAACATATTGTCGGTTTCACTTCCATTTTTCTTTTTTTTCAACTTGCACACACACACACACACACACACACACCACACACACACATATATATATATATATATATATATAACGTATGTATACACCAATTATTTTCTAATTTGATGTTCAGATATTTTATTCGTTCTTCCAATGATCAATTTACATGTTTCGCCGAAATTCCTCATATCTCTTGAAAATCTCTCGACATTTTTTCAAGCAATTATTCGATCTTTGTTCTCGACTTTCCAAGATGAAAGCAAAACTGATAACCATCACAAAATACTCTAATTCATGCACTCTAATTACCTTTTTATATTTTAGATATCTAATTTGGCACAACAACACTGTCATGGGCAACCCTCTACATACTGACCACAGCAGATTGTCTATAATGCATACAATTCTGAGGGACTTTGAGATACAGGCTGGTTTCCTAATTCCGGTCAGAAGACCAGACCTAGTGTTAAATCACAAGAACCGAACTTGTCGTCCAATGGACTTTGCCGTTTCGACGGACCAATGAAAGAAAACGAAAAGATAGATAAATCATTAGACCTTGTTAGAGAACTGAAATAAAAATGTGGAACATGGGGTGGAGGTACTACCAATTGTACGATATAACATCACCCCAATGTTCCAATTCCCTTAGTCATTTACGTTATATTCTCAATTGGTTATTAAATAATAATTGTTTAATATTGTAATAATACTGAGCTTGCTATGCGGCACCAGTTGTAATATTATGCTGGTCGGGGTGCCAAATGTAATACTATGATCTGGTCATGGAACCAAATGTAATACTATGCTATCGCAGCGCCGAATCTAACACGATGGGTGTTCTTTGAGCCACAGGAAAGTTGAAGTGCTTGTTCCGGGCTGTACCTGAAAATGACCAAATTCACCAATGGTGTTCCACAATTAATACGAACGCGTTTTTAACAATAAAATACCTTTATTAATCATACAGTGATTAAAAATCATGTACAACCACAAGGAGTATCGAGTTGAAGTTGAGTCGGTATTTTGTGGACTGACTGGCGATATATGCTGGGTTCTGATTCAAATTCAGGACTTTGAGTAACAAGATGACAAAGCAAAGACGGTGACAAGGGCCATGAGACGGAGCTATCAATCTGCTAGGGAAGCAGTTGTCCAATCTGGTCAAGAACAGCTGTCCGATCTGGTCAAGGACCAGCTCTCCACTCTGGTCAAGAACCAGCTCTCCAATCTGTCAAAAATTTGGTCCCAAACCAGCTCTCCAATCTGCCTGGGACCCTTTTGGGTCCTCTTTTATGGATTCCAAACCCCGAATCCAGGGCTCTGATTGGCCAGCCAATAGAAACGCCGGACCAATGGTCCTACAATGTAAACATCAGGAGGTGTACGAAACCCCACCCACGCGGTCGCATACACGGATATATAAGACCCATGACCGACAACATTGCCAAATCTTATATTTTGCATCCTTATCAGCAATTAATTTTCACTGCACTAACACAGACCCCCAATTAATGACCAGTGAAACACAATTTCCCTGATATTTTTGGTGATGTTGTTTACCTGACGTTATGCCAAAACGCACTGAGCAGATCGGGTTAGAGCAGTTAATGGTGGTATACACATAGTAATAACGATAAATCTAATTCCAATGATATACTAGCCAAATTTGAACAGACAAGACCATATATATATAATATATATATATTATAATATAATATATATATATATATAATATAGTTATGTTTANTTTGATTGGACGGCCAATCAAATCATGCCCTGGGTTACACATCTCGGAGGGGGCAAAAGTCTCCGCCCCAGTTTCCTGATTGGTGAGGCACCTGATAATATTTTTGTTATTGTATAAATGGTCCCCTGTCAGTTGCTATGATAATTCCCAGAAACTGGCCTAAGACACCCGGGCGAATTGTGATTCTTAACTAATCAACATTTTAAAGATTTAATCTTTAAACTGTTTTTGTTCGAGTAATTTTTATCATCTTGTGCAGTCTTCACAAAATAATAATAGATATGAATGTCAGCAATTATATAAACCAGACATTCGTTTTTAATTCAACCACTTTTTAGCCTGGGTAAATTGGTTCCTATCTTTTTGTAGTCCTGATGTAAATGATAATATATATTTATGTGAAAACATTTGTATAAACAAAAAGTCATTTGTGTTATATCAACCATCAACCGACTTTTAGCCATTAGAATTTCTTTGTTAGAGTAATTAATTTATCTAGTATTGACTTTACCCCACCACTGACTTGTACTCTAATCTAAGTCGCTTGTATGACTCTAGAATCAATTGTTTATTTTTAAGTATCTAATCAGATATCGCCAGTCACTCCTTGACACAGCTCTGGTGTTATAATATTAATCTGCGATCTCATATGTTTCTACTACATACTGAACACAGTACATTGTGCATAAATTTAGTCTGGAAATGTTCATGGTGATAGATCATTGTTGTGAAATATGTCAATAAACGGTTGTCAAAGATAAGCCAAAATTTTATGACGCGGTATACTGGAGACAGCAAGTCTCCTTTTTGATTTTACTGTCACTACTGAAAAATTCACTTGTGTTATTCAAGTTATTAGGCCATGTGTTTTTTAAAATTCCTTGAGTAATTCCTTTCTCTCTAGCATTCATTACGTAGTAGAAATGTTACCGTATATTTTTTCGGGTTCCATAGAAAAACTATGTTTCGTTATGTGCCACCCAGAGAAGCAGAGGTAACAGAAATGGATAGCACAACTAGCAACAGGAGGAAAAATCCAAAGTAATTTTAAAATTTAAAATAAAATACTTTCTAACAAGAACTTTTCACAAATACTTTTTCTCCTGATTAATGACTTTATGTCGAAACTAGTTGAAAACAATAAAAAATATGTTGCTGTTTGTCTTATCACTTTTAAAAATCTTTACATAACACCAGATAATATATACACACACGCACACATATACACACACACACACATACTTATTATAATAGGAGATTGTGTGGTTTTTTCTGTCTGTAACCGAAACTAAATCACTACTCAAGCACAATTCCCTTAGTTATTTGACGTCACATTCACCATGAATTTATTTTAAATTTTAATCTTAATTATTAATAAAATTGATTTACATTATTAATAGTGTTTATCATATCTACATAATTAATAACATGCTATAATATTTTTATATACAACAAAATAGCGGTTTACAGTGTGAACGGGAAGGCTAATTTGCATATTGATATTTAAAATGTGATTTTAATAAATATATACTTAGTATTATTGGTTTCTAAACTGTTTGGTTTTATTTAATGATATAAACACAATCTCTTCATTAATCTTAAAGAAAATCATTAACAAGAAAAATAACTGTAATTTTATTCTTTACTTGCTATTTTAACTAAATACTTAAATTATCAATGAAAGACGAGAGTGATGGAAGAGTAAGTTTCAGTTGTTCTATTTTTCGGTTATACTCCTCTGTTTCAAATCTTTTTATCTGCATTCTTATTTAGTTCCATTAGCCTTTCTAATTTAATAGCGATATTCTATTATATTAAAACTTAAATACTTGCACACGAGGGTGCATTATATTTGCCTAGTATATATAATATACTAAACTTATTTGGTAAACGCTTGCGGTAAGAAAAAGAAACCCGGCAAATAGTTTTATAGTAAAAATATGCTACCAAAACTTCACCTGGGGAAAAATATAAACAGAAAAGACAAGAGGGTCGTACAACCGAAAATAATCGATTAATCCTTAACACTTGGCCAGAATATATATATATATATATATATATAATATATATATATATATATATGTAAACACGGTTTGTTTAGAATGGCTTTTTGCCGATAATTTTTGGGAGAATAAGTGCTTAATTGGAGTCGTACCTAATTTTGAAAATTAATTAATTAATAATGAATTAGGCGGAATATCCTATTAAATGTATGGCTAAACAAATCGAGAAAAATCAATCTCCGTCTTCGATCTATAGCTCTGCTGATGAGGCCTAATAGGCCGAAATGTACATACAGAGATTGATTTTTCTCGATTTGTTTAGCCATCATTTAATAGGTATTCCGCCTAATTCATTATTAATTAATTAATTTTCAAAATTAGGTACGACTCCAATTAAGCACAATATATATATATATATATATATATATATTATATATATAATATATAGTTTCGCTTAGTAGCTCATCAGGGCATATTATATATATGTAGTTCTGTCACTACCCTTAAATCAGAACAGTCATAAAAAGCATCATCCTCAACAACAATAACTTCTCAAATGTAAACACAAACTCCTATTGACCGCATCCCAATGATCTTTCACAAAGACATTATTTCTTCCTAATTTTAACTAAATAGTTAATTTCGAAAAATTTAGCAATTAAAGAGCGGGAGTGGTGGAAATTGATGGAAGAGTTTAGTTTTAAAGTTTTATCTATTTTTCTATTATACTCCCCTCTTTTTCAAATCATTTTATCTGCATTCTTATTTAATTTCATTTTGTTTCTAATCTAATATATTTTATTACATTAAAACTTAAGTATTTGCGTATTCTTGCTTGTTCTAATAATTTGTCTACTTTCGCTTTAGAATAAATTAAGATAACAAGTTTATTAAAGATATTGTTTTGTCAGGCGCGAGCTCACAGCAAGCCCAATGAGGATCGATCACATTACCCTTGCCAATTGGTCAGTAAGATGGTCAGATAATTGCATTAATAACGGACAACTCTAACTTTCGCCGTGTCAAAGCGCAAACCAATTTGAATTTATTTTTCTACCAGAATATTCGATATAGACGCGCGGGTGTAAATGGACTCGGCGACCCAAGTTCAAAATCCTGTCTTGGTGGTTTGCATTTCACAACGGTGCTAATACCGTTGTGAAAGGTAGGACCTAATAAAAGAACTCCAAAACTTACAATTGGACCCAATATCAATTAACCTGTTGCTGTTCATAGAAATAAAGAAATATATATAATTGTATATACCACCACACACACCAGCACACCCACACATTATATATATATTATATATATATATATATATGTGTGTGTGTGTGTGTGTGTGTGTGTGTGTGTTTGAATAAAACAAAAAGACACATGTTTAACAAATTTTATTTGTGATTTTTTCAAGTTTTCTGGCCAACTTTTTAATATTTGGGCTGGAATTCGATGATTAGTCCACCAAAGATCATGTCTCGAGTACTTTCGGCACATCAAAGTGCCATCATCAGGAGTGGATGTGTTCCGGTTTTACAAATTATATTAATGAATGCGGAGGCTTGAAGGAGGAGAAATTATGGGAAAGGTGCTATATGGCATTTTAATATGTGTGTACACTGCATTGGAACACATCACCCCTGATGATGTCACTTCGAAGTGCCGAAAGTACTCGGGACATGAACTTCGGTGGTCTAATCCACGATTCCACAAAATATTAAAAGTTGGCCAGAAAACTTGAAAAAAATCACAAATAAAATTGTTAAACTGGAGATGTGTTTTTTGTTTAATTTTGTAATTTTGTAAAATTTTGTACACACATGTACATATTGCTTAGAAAAATATAGCAACTAGACTCTTCGTCATCTTAACCCGGTTTACGTATATACATATCCGTTTCTTGGAGGTATATATATATATCAAGTTTGGGCATTAGTGTGAAGCATTCAAGAAACTAAAAATATAAGAATCTCGGTTGTTTGAGAGTAGAGTTTCGTTTATTTTCTAAATGTTCAAGATTGTTATGCTATCTTCTCAGTCTGATGAAGAGAACTTAACACTCTTGAAAATTTGTTGTAAATGAATATGCAATTATTTGATGAGGATCTTTACTTCTTTTTTTTTTTCAAAATTACACTAGTTTACAAAAAATTATTTTTTGTCTGAGGCTAGAATGTGAATAGATGTTTTTTTTTACTAATTTGGGTGTGCTGAATTCAAATTTATAAACAGTTTTACTATATCACCTCTAGTTTTCTGTATTTTAAATAGTCTCATTTTAGTATATACAGAGTATATACGTGCTTATTTCAACAGTTGCAGCAGCTTATTACAGATAAAACAGGATAGATAAAGAACATTGACGGAATAAATATACTTGGATGACACAATGTACACAATTCATAGTACTGCAGACAGTTAGAAATGTGTTTTCTTAGATGATCTGATGACTGCCAGTGTACTACTGGCCAGTGCAGTACTGGCTATTGATTGAGACGTGTTGGCTACGCTTAACTGCCAAAGTCCGTCTTGATATATATATATATATATATATATATATATATATATATATATATATAATGTAATGCTATCATTTACATTTATTGCATAATAAATAAAAAAGAAGACATAAGTCACACAATATTAGAAATTACAGTATGTGTACAAAATGTACAGTATGCATATCTAAAAAAACTAGAGGTGATGAGTAAAAACGGATTTCTAATCTGAATTCAGCACCCCCAAATTAGGTTAAAACAGCTATTTTTGTGCTTGCCTCAATTTCTTTGTAAACCAGTGTTATTAATCATTGTAAAGTTGCATTTTTTTACTCCGTCGTAAAATTTAATTAAAAAAAAAGATAATAAAAAACGAAAATTTAGACAAATACCAGGACCTTGCTAGAGAATTGAAAAATCCCTGACCTATAATATAACCAGTAAACCTAATAAAAAAAAGTAAACGGAAATTTCCGGCAGATACATGACAGGTTCTTGACATTGTACAAGAGAAAATAAAAGCGTATACATTTGCTCATTTATAGGGACGCGAATAAAATAAAGAAAAAATGTTAATATATTAATGATTTGAAGGCAATTACAATGCGTATAAAAACTAAAAACAAAAAGATGTTATTTTTGTCTTATCGATTTCAAAGAAATCTTCAGAGATGAATATCAGAAATGTACGTGCTTAAGTTTTTTTTGTGTGGTTATAATTTTTTTCTTATTTTTTCCTCTTCTTTTTTTCTTTCTCCTCCTTTTTTTTCTTTATGTTATGAATGAAATGGGCGAATAACTGTAATTTCTTTTTTTTTAATGTCTGTTGAGAACGAATGCTTGAACCCAACAATGTAGCCATTTCAAATTCAAAATAAAAACCGTCAATAGAAAAATTCATATACATAGCCTTTGTTTTGTTTTGTTTTTTGTTTTCTTTTTCTTTTTTTCATGAGGAAAAAAGAAAGGAGGAGAAGAAGAAAGAAAAAGAAAGAAGAGGAAAAAGAAATAAGAAGAGAAATTATAAGCACACAAAGAAAAACGTATGCACGTCCATTTCTGATACGAATCTCTAATGATGAAGTTTCTACTTCGAAATCGATAAGACAAAAATAACATCTTTTTATTTTTTTATTTTTCATACGTATTGTAATTGTCTTCAAATTAATTATATATTATAACATTTTTTTGAATATCTGTTGAGAACGAATGTTTGAACCCCTACCTTGTATATGTATCCAATATTGTCTGTTTATCTTTCGGTGAATATTGCAAAAATGTAGCCATGTTGGATTCAAAATAAAAACGGTCACATAGAAACATTCATATGCTTAGCTTTTATTTACATTTCTTTCTTTTTTTCTTTTCTTTTTTCTCCAATTTTCTTTTTTTATGTTTTTTTTAATGAATCAATATTCGGTTGTAAATAAATATGCAATTATTCATTGAGGATCTTTCGTTCTTTCTTTCTTTCTTTTCTTTTCAAATTATTAATGAAGTGTCGACGTTCTTCAAACAATTTTGAACGATGCATAAATCCAGTTCATCATTTGTTTAATGAGAAAAAATGACAAGGAAGTCAGCGCAAAAATAATGTTTTGACGTCAATTCAGTTTCCTTGGTGAAATATGAAATTGTTTGTGATTTATTGATAAAATTGTTAAAAAGAAGACAACAGAAAACGGTCGATAGACGGTAGAAGTGTCCTTGTTGTGTTTTGATTTTAATTAAGAAAATCGAATGAATTTGTTGTGTATAAGTCAATGTTAAACTTGTGTTGTATACCCTTTCTTTACCGGCACTAAATGGGTATATGTTATATACCTTCTTACTTCTTAATCTGGTCGTCTACTCTTCTGGCCGGCTTGGTTCTTCTATCATCTATCTTGGTCTGGTCTTGTCGTGGTGTTTCTTGGGGACTTCGGGTCTGGTTTCTGTTGGGGATCATTCCTTATCAGAAGCCTTGTGTCGTTGTTAGTTTTTAGTAATAAACACAAGACTTCGATTTACGATGATGTTACTTTATTCGTAGACCCCCAGACCAGACATCTGCGCAGTGAGACTCACATCTTGCTAGCTTCGCTTCTAAGTTCTAACTCTAACTGAGTTGCTTACCCCTTAAACCGGAAGGGGGCTTTCTATGGGGTTCTCACGGTCTATCCCCAGAAAGCAAGGTCAGAGTGAGGTCAAACGCTGTCACTCACTCTCAAGGCCATCAGCTGTACTGATCGCCATAATGATTTCTACACTATTGTCATAATCATTAGGTTTCTAATGATTATGTAACACTTGCACTCAAAGGGATGAGATTAGATCAGGGGGTGGGCTAGATTGGTTGGTAGGTAGATGTTTGCTACTTCTTTCGGTTTACAGAATTTGAATTGACCGGAAGGAAACATTATATAAAAGGAAACATTATATAAAAACAATAATATAGATAGATAAGTATTAACACATTTAGATTGATAATTAATGAAATTATTGTGTTATATATATATAATTTTCAACGTATATTGCATTGTAAATTGCCTTCAA
>CM042173.1:30259726-30279726 GCA_023376005.1 Doryteuthis pealeii | reverse complement strand
TTTACCCGACCCCGCCGCAACAGTAGGATGTAACACTGCTCGAAGAGTAAGAACGATCTCATAAGTGACATTCTCCCGTGGATGCCTACACATGGACACACGGTGAATTGTTAAGGAAAATGATGACTGATATACATGGGTGGATATATATATATATATATTTGAATTAATGTTAGCATTGACTAGATGATTTGGCATTCTCCGTTTGTGGCATGGGCTGGTGGCCCAGTGTGTTAAGTCCCCGCTCTTCACGCTGTGGTCCACTGGTTCAATCTCTAGTGGCGGAGATTGTGGTATGCACTGCTGATGAGACCAAAGGAGGTCGAAATAGCTGTCCAGTGCACCGGATGTCGCAAATGGTGTTTGCCGAGTTGTCTGGTCGTGGTAATATGATTCAAAATTATCAATTATATATATATATATATATATATATATATATATATATCTTAGAAAGGAAGGAAAAACTCAACACCGTAATTCCATAATAAATTTATTTCAACCAAAATTGGGGCCTATATAAATCTAAGTTGATTTAATGTAGCTACCCAAAATCCAGTCTCATCAGATGAAAGATCAGGTTATTTGAATTGCATAAATGGCTCTGTATATAATCTAAAAAGTTTATTATACATTAAGCTCTCTTTAGTGATTTAAAGATTCGCTGTATTTATACATACTGGAAACTCATGAACTCTGTTTTACGGGAGTTCACATAGAAGCCGATATTCTTTGCTGCCTCCTCCAAGCTATGTAGCAGTGACTCAGCCTGTGCCGGTGTATCTGCAAGAAGTGCAAGGTCATCAGCATAGTCTGCATCTGTGACTGTTTGTGCGGGATATCGCCTGCTTCTTGTCTTTTTTTAGTACGAAACCTTTTTCTTTTATGTTATTTAATGATGTTCGGGGTACGTAGTCAAGGCATATTATAAATATATATGGTGCCAATGTATCTCCTTGTAGGACTCCAGCGGCGATGTCAAAGAAACCTGTGTCGCCATCAGGTGAGCGTACCATCGCTTTAGTGTCTTTGTATAGCATCATTATAGCTGTAACCGTTTCTTTGGGGAGGCCATATGCTAGTGGTATTTGTTCCATTGTTTCTCTATGTATGGAATCAAATGCCTTGGAGAAATCTACAAATAGTAGCGTTGCCTCTAGATTCTTTGCTCGTACCCCTTCTATGATCCGTCGAATAGTCATGATCTGAGAGGTTGTGGATCAATTTCTGCGGAATCCGTTTTGGTTTCTCCTAAGGATTTTCTCTATTGCGGGCCGGATGCGGTTAAGAAGAAGGGCATTATATATCTTGGCTGCAATAGCAGTAAGAGTTATGCCTCTGTAGTTTTTAGCGATTCCTAGATCTCCCTTTTTGGGAAATGGGAGGATGCAGCCTTTCGTCCATTTATCTATTCTATTTTGTCTATATACTGCATTGCATAGCCTAAGCAGTATGTCATTGAACTTTCCTTTCTTCCACACCTCCGGGGGTATTTCGTCAAGTCCTGCTGCTTTTCTACCTTTTAGCTTCTTTAAAGCTTGGTTGATTTCATCTGTTGTGAAATCTCCCAGTTTGATATATAATTATTTATCTACATTTTTTTGGATATTAATTTCTATGATTCTTTTTTATTTTGGGGGGATTCCCATCAGTTTCTGGAAGTGGTCTTTCCATTTCTGAAGTCTATCTTTTTGGCTGGTTGCCTTTAGCTTTGATTTAGAGGTACTTTTCGTACCACTAATTTCGTTCACTGTTTGCTATGTTAATCGCGGCTGTCTGTCTTCTACCGATTGTCTGATATTATTTATCTGTGCTTGTGTGTATTCTATTTATTCCTTTTTGTATGTTTTGTCTAGGTCTATCTGGGCTTTCTTAAGGTTGCAGAGGTTGGTGCTAGTTGGGTTTGTTTTATTAATTTGGGCTGCTTCTTTGATATTATTTCTCTTTTCTCTAACCAGGGGACAGAATGAGTAATAATACCTAATAATACCCGTTTTGATTGTTTAATCTAACACCAGTAATAATGACATCCTGGTATCTAAAGATATAGCTTAAATAGTACACCTGTTCGTCTGAAAGTATGGCTTTAGCATTATATAATCCAATAAGGTTGATATAACATCAAACAGAGAAATCAAAACCGATCCTATGACTGTCAGTTCCATGCTCTAGTGTTTTTATGGTACGCTCACCTGATGGCCACACAGATTTCTTTGATATTGCCACTGGAGTCCTACAAGGAGATACATTAGCACCATATATATTTATAATATGCCTAGACTATCCACTTCGAACATCATTAGATACCAAATACACGAATAGGAAAGGCATGGGCGGCCACAAACAGACTATCAGTAATATGGAGATCCGATCTCACTGATAAACTAAAGCAATAATTCTTCCAGGCTGTGGTTTTATCAGTGCTGCTGTATGGCTGCACCACCTGGACCCTGACAAAGCGCCTCGAGAATAAGCTATATGGTACCTGCACAAGAATGCTGCGAGTAGTCCTGAACAAGTCATGGAAGCAGCACCCCACAAAGAAACAACTATATGGTCACCTGCCCCCTATCTCACAAACCATCTGGGTGAGACGGACTAGACATTCAGGACACTGCTGGAGAAGCGGGGATGAGCTCATAAGTGACGTTCTCCTGTGGAAGCCAACATATGGACATGCTAACGTAGGACGCACACTAAGGACCTACATTGACCAACTATGCAAGGACACTGGATGCTGCACAGAGGACCTCCCAGGGGCCATGAGTAATAGGGAAGGTTGGCGAAAGATTGTCATGGATATCCGTGCTGCGCGCGCGACATGATGATGATGATGATGATAATGATCTAAGTATTAAGAAAAAAATTCTTATTTTTTAAGAATGGTAGGAGGGAACTTATCAAAGCGTGAAACTGAACGTAGTGAACTTTGTATCAGTGTTGTTTGAGCGTTTGCAACGTTGTGTTTCCAACATGAAGAACTCACAAACCAGGTGAGAGACAATCTGGGAATTGCCTTATATCTTCTCGAATTGTGTGCCGAGTTGAGTCTGAAAGTGAGAACAGCTACGGGAATACACGTGACTGAGTTCGTGACCTGGAAGACCTTTGATTGGCTGTTTTTCCCGGAAGGGATTTTGATGTCGGCCAATCCACAAGAGAGAAGGAGTTGTTCGTGTGAATGTGGTGAGTTGATAGATGGAACGGTTTGTGTTTTTGACTGGGTAATTGACACAGGTATCATGAGTATCCAATGAGAGAGAGAGAGAGAGAGAGAGAGAAGAGAGAGAGAAGAGAGAGAGAGAGAGAGAGTGTGTGTGTGTGGTGTGTGTGTGTGTGTGAAGATATATATATATATGTGTGTGTATGCGTGTATATATATATGTATGTGTGTATGTATATATATATATATATATATATGTATATGTATGTATATATTGCGTATATATACGTGTGTATATATGTGAATGTATATATATGTATATGCCTGTATGTGTGTGTGTATATAAATGTATATATGTATATGCGTATGTATGTATATGTGTGTATTTTTTTATATGTGCATATGTATGTATACGTATACGCATGTATATGAATATATGTGTGTATGTTTGTGTATATGTATATGTGTATGTTGGTATGTGTGGGGATATATATATATATATGTGTGTGTGTATTTGTCTGTTTTGTGTGTGTGTGTGTGTGTTTAAGACCAAAGTATGTCTGAAAAAAAGAATATACATGCGTATGTCAGAAAGCGACAGACATAGATAGATAGATTATGTGTGTGTTTGTGTTGTGTTGTGTGTGTGTGGTGTGTGTGTGTGTGTGTGTGTGATGTGCGTGTGTATAGGTGAGTGTATGTGAGTGTCTGTCAGAAGGAAAGCGTATCTATAAGAAAGAAAATGGTAATTGCATTTCACTTAGCGCTAATATCCTTGGGAAAGGTATGAATCTTACTCTCCCTTCAGCTTTGGATAAATAGTAGGGCAGACTAGGCTCTTTAAGCTTGGTTAGGCAACTGGTCTAGGAGAAGGAAAACTCTGAATTCAAACCTATTGAACTCCGCTTAAGAAGTTGACCTTGTGTCACATCCTGCTCGTGCGCAGGGGTTGGTAAATATATATAAGAAAGAAAATACATGCGTGTGTCAGAAAGTGAATGAGTGAGAGAGAGAGAGAGAGAGAGGGGGAAAGATAGATAGATAGATAGAAAGAGAGAGAGAGAGAGAGAGAGAGAGTGGGGGAGATATTTGTTAGGATAGCGAGGACACAGAATCAATGATATCTTATTATAATGGAGATTGTGTGTTTTTCTGTCTGTAACCGAAACTATATTACTACTCAACTCACAATTCCCTTAGTTATTTATATCACATTCTCAGTGATTTTATTTTAATTTAAACCTCAATTATTAATAAAATTGTTTTACATTATTAATACTGTTGATCATATCAACATACTAACAACATGCAATTATATTTATATATACAACAAAATAGCGGTTTACAGTGTGAAGGGGAAGGCTAATTTGCATATTGATATTTAAAATGTGATTTTAATAAATATGTGCTTAGTATTATTGATTTCTAATTGTTTGGTTTTATTATAATGAATATAAGCAAAAATCTCTTCAATGAATCTTAAATGAAATCCATTAACAAGAAGAAATAACTGTCATTTTATTCTTTACTTCCTCTTATAACTAAATACTTAAATTAGAAAAAATAACAATGAAAGACAAGAGTGATGGAAGAGTAAGTTTCAGTTGTTCTATTTTTCTATTATACTACCCTCTGTTTCAAATCTTTTTATCTGCATTCTTATTTAGTTTCATTAGCCTTTCTAATTTAATATAATATATTATTACATTAAAACTTAAATACTTGCACCCGGAGGGTGCATATATTTGCTAGTTCTAATAAAGATCTACACATGGTCTATCATCGATTAACATTTTTTCTATACAGCCAACGACATTATTAACACACACACACACACACACACACACACACACACACACTTGCATACTCACACATTTTTACCTAGACTCATATTGCGTTTTTTTTTTGTTTTTTTTAAAATCTGATCTAGCCTTTTTAGTTATGGTTGTGTTAGTTGTGTATGTGCCTTTTCCTTTTTAATACTTAACCATTTATTTAATGTACAAGACAGTTTTTTTTTGGGGGGGGGGGGCCAGGCACAAGCGGATGTATAACAAACATAACAGTGTTGCCAATTGCCACAGATACCCTCACAAAAACTGACAACATTTGTAGAGATACACATTTACAATATAACATTTCCTTTTTCATACTTAACCATTTCTCTAATGCACAAGACTGTTTGGGGGAAAGCACAGGCACATAAATAACAAACATAACAGTGTTGCCAATAGCCATATGAACTCAGCTTTGGAGATCTTATTTTCGGAATTACCCTTGTAAAAAATGAAAGCATTTACAAACATACACATTTGCAATATAACATTTCCTTTTTAATTCTTAACCATTTCTCTAATGTACAAGACTGTGTTTGGGGGCGGGCATGGCATATGCACAACAAACATAACAGTGTTGCCAATAGACACGTGAACAATGCTTGGGAGACCTTACTTATGGGATTACCCTTGTAGGGATTATCTTCCCGTTGAGTTGTCTGCCCGTTTAGTTTGCTGGTACCCGCGAGGGGCTATAGTATTTAAGCGCCGGGTTCAAACCCTTCTCCCTCTTTTCCTGTTCCAGTAACCACGAGACACATGGGGTAGATTTTGATCTAATCCTTCTCGTTGGGGCTCCGCTCCCCTTACATTACTGTAAGTTATTTACAGCATGGACTATCCCTAGTCTCATGTCTGTACTTTTATGTATATCTTGTACCATTCATGAATGTGTTATCTTTCTACATGTAACTTCGTCTTACTTATGTATTTTGTATCTTGTTATATCCATGTGCTGTCCATATTAAATGTTTTGTCTGTTAACCTTTGTCGGAGTCATGTATCCAATATATATAACTTTGAACCTTTCTTACACCCTCATAAAAACTAACAGACATACACAGTTACAATATAGCATTTCCTTTTTAATACTTAACCATTTCTCTAATATAAAAGATTGTGTTTGGGAGCAGGCATGGGCATATGCACAACAAACATAACAGTGTTGCCAATAGCCACTTGAATATTGCTTTGGAGACCTTACTTTTAGGATTACCCTCATAAAAACTGAAAGCATTTGCAGACATACACATTTCCCATATTCCACCAGTTATATAGCTTAAATAGTACCACTTCTGTTCGTGTAAAGGTATGGCGTTGGCATTATCTAACCCAGTAAGATTTATATACCATTAATGGTTTGGTTTGGTTTATTAATTTTAACGGCATATTAACCAGTCCAGGGTTATATCATGCCTAGCGGTTGGTATATACCATTAAATAAAGTAATCAAAACAGATATTTTATCTGTCAGTTCCTCGTTCCAGTTTTTCATAGCACGAATGATCAGGTTAGTTATGGGGTTAGATATTTTGAATATTGAGAAATATTGCAATATCCATGATTGCAGGGTCAGGTCCTTCTCCCTTCCGGTAGTCAATGCCATGGCTAAGATCTCCCTCATTCTCTCTTCACTTCTTTTTTTCCTTCTTTCAAATGTGTTGATTAATGTACCGAAGGTCATTCATGTTTTCCTTTCAGGCATCGTTCTCATTCATCGGTAAGAGGTATGTGGCTTTCTATCAAACTGATATTTTTTTCTTTTACTTGAGCGGTTTGGATTTTCTGCATCATTGACAAATACAGTTGCTTGAGGAGATTTCTCTTTCCTGGATCTCTTTGGGATGGGGATATTCTTTCTTTCTCCCTTTCGTCATCTATTCAGGAATTATTGACCCCTGTTGATATTTGTCCAGTTGTCCAGTTAATCTGTCGTGAATCGACATAAATCGTTTGAACCAGAAGCCATGCTGTTTTTTCCTTGAGCATTCTTTGAGGGATTACAGGTGTACTTTTTAGCCTGGTCAGTCTTCGATTCCTCATATTTAATCTATCTATACATATATAAATGGCAGTTGTATGTATGTATGCATGTATGTATGTATGTATGTATGTATATATGTATGTATGTAATAGACCTAGCTGGAGAGCCACTATCTACCTGTCTGTGGAAGAATTTGAGTCCAACCGAATCAAACACCAAAAACTGAAAAGGTCAATTAGAAAAGGTAATTTTCAACCAAGCAACATTCAAAGTGGAGAAGTTCCAACATGTGGTTTATGTGGAAGAGTATGTCTCTCCAGGACTGGCCTGGTGAGTCATCTGAGAAAACACAGGAATGGAGTGTCAAATACAACTGGCATATAAATATGATGATAAAATTAAAAAAAAAAAAAAAAACACCAGGAAATGGTCTTACTCGAATCACAAGTTGACAGCCATCATATATGTATGTATGTATGTCCGGGAAAACTACGAAAATACAACAATTAAAGACAAAGTAGATATATATATATATATACATTCACTATCACCGGATTTTGCTTTTTGTGCAAAAATAATGAAGATTTTATTTATATCTGGAAATATATTTATATTATATCTATACAGGGCCGTTTTGGGAATATCATATGATGTAATGGTTAACAAGCTAGTTTGGAGATCATTGTTAGTAAGTTCGATTCTCACTGTAACCTTATTAGAATGTTCCACGAATTTTGGTATAAATTAGAAACTCCTTTTAAATTTCGCATCAGTAACATTTCTACGCTCGTTGAGAATCTGTGGTTCTTCTCTACAGAAATCTTCGTCTGATCTCACATTATTTGCAAAGTAAGTCATTTTTATTTAATGCATTTCAAATTTATTCTTGTCTTATCTTTTAAAGTATCTAAATATCATTTAACTTAAATTTAAAAAAAAAGTAAAATTAATATTATTTGAATTCAACACTTTTTCTTGGATGTCTTTTGTTTCATTTTTAGAAAATGTGTCGTAGAAAAAATCTTTATGATAGTTTTTCTTAAAATTAAAAAAAAAAAAAATCTGTTACTTCCAATTAATTATAAATGTATTAAAATGAACTAAAAAGAATTTTCAAATTCAATTTTTTTAAAAGCTGAATCTTTAATTAAAAATTATTTAATGAATTTAAAAAAAATAATTTTAGAAAGAATCGGCAAAAAAGAAAATCGTTTTACTTTTATTTTATATTTTCGCGCTGCAGAAAGAAACGCAAATAATTTTAATAGTAATAAGGTTGAACCAGAAGCCATGCTGTTTTTTTTCTTGGGCATTCTTTGAGGGATTACAGGTGTACATTTTACCCTGGTCAGTCTTCGATTCCTTATATCTCATCCATCTATACATATATCAATGGCAGTTGTGCGTATGTATGTATGTATATATGTATGTTACAGGGTTACACCTGTCATATTGGAGAGAACATGGAGGGTTGGAAGTGTCTGACATGTGGTCGAGTTTTGCTTTCGAGGGCTGGCTATGTCAATCATAGGAAATCTCACCTGGGTCAATCCATGCAGATTCCAGGTGTAAATAATGTGTCCTGTGCTATATGTGGCAAGGTCTGTAAGTCGGCTTCTGGTCTTAAGAGACATAGGGTAGTGCATAAACATCAAATTTTATCATCTGACTCATCTGATTCATCTGAATCATCTCATTCAACGGGGAAGAAGTCTTTTCAATGTCATATTTGCGTTAAACTTTGTAGATCTGCAGCAGGTTTGATGAGTCATTTGAGGGCTCATGCAAGGAAGGGTTCTGGTGGTGGAGTTGTGGGATTGTGAGGGACGGCAATGATCTGTAAAGATTATGCTATTGCCATGTATATCCGGAGGAAACTACGAAAATACAACAATTAAAGACAAAGTAGATATATATATATATATATATATATATATATATATATATATATATTCACTATCACCGGATTTTGGTTTTTGTGCAAAAATAAAGATTTTATTTATATCTGGAAAGATATTTATATTATATCTATACAGAGCCGTTTTGGGCATACCATATGATGTAATGCAAGTGTTGTACCGGCCGTTCCTACAGTGGAGAACATGCACCGGTTCTCACTATAAATAGTGAGACACCGAGTGGAAAGGGAGGACTGTTCCCGTTAACGACAAGCTAGTCGTACATGTACCATTAATTGTAAATACACTTGTCTTATTTTACCCCATCTCGACTTGACTTCTTTTTACTGTTGGGACTAACATCACAACAGCAAGTCAGATTTGTAGACCATTGTTAGTGAGTTCGATTCTCACTGGGTGCCCCTTATTTCTTGCCTTGTGTCACATTTAAGCTAAGGTTAGTAAATAACTGGACACTTCATGTGGTGTAATGGTTAGCAAGTCAGATTTGTAGACCATTGTTAGTGAGTTCGATTCTCACTGGGCGCTTCATACTTCTGGCCTTGTGCCAGACCTAAGCTAAGTTATTTTCCCTTTCGTCATCTATTCAAGATTTATTGGTCCTTGTTGACATTTGTCCAGTTGTCCAGTTAATCTGTTGTGAATTGACATAAATCGTTTGAACCAGAAACCATGCTGATATTTTGTTGAGCATTCTTTGGGGGATTACAATTAACGAGAAAGTAAATAGGTATACACATTCACTATCACCAGAGCTTGCTCTTTGAGAAAATGTAATGAAGATTTTATATATATTCATGAAAATAATTAAAATTGTATGGACTAACGTTAAACGAAACTTTATATATATATATATATATATATATATATATATATACATTTTATATATAATATATATATATATATATATATATATATATATATAAGTAATGGTAATTTCCTTGAAGCATTGTTAAGTATGTTATAATATATAATTAATTTGAAGGCAACTACAATGCGTATGAAAAATAAAAACAAAAGGATTTTATTTTTGTCTTATCGATTTCGAAGCATAAACTTCATCATCAGAGTTTCGTATCAGAAATGGACGTGATTACGTTTTTCTTTGTGTGGTTATAATTTCTCTTCTTATTTCTTTTTCCTCTTCTTTTTTTTCTTTCTTCTTCTCCTCCTTTCTTTTTTCCTCATGAAAAAAAGAAAAAGAAAAGAAAAAAGAAAACAAAACAAAAGCTAAGTATATGAATTTTTTTATTAACGGTTTTTATTTTGAATTTGACATGGCTACATTGTTGCAATATTCACCGGATGACAAACAGACAATATTGGATACAGGGTTCAAGCATTCGTTCTCAACAGACATTCAAAAAAGAAGAAATTACAGCTATTCACCCATTTCATTCATAACACAAAGAAAAATGAAAGGAGGAGAAGAAGAAAGAAAAAAAAAGGAGAGGAAAAAGAAATAAGAAGAGAAATTATAATCACACAAAGAAAAACCTAAGCACGTCCATTTCTGATACGAACCTCTGATGATGAAGTTTATACTTCGAAATCGATAAGACAAAAATAACATCTTTTTTTAAAATTTTTTATACGCATTGTAATTTCCTTCCAATTATTAATATATTATGATATATATATATATATATATATATATATATATATATATATAACATACTTTGTTTCTACTATCGCTACATTCTCCAGCGGAACTTGGATTATTTCTTTTACTCGCCATTGTATCCACTATACATCCACGATATCAACACTAAATCACCCTTCCTGACAGCGATTTGAAATTGAATCGCTGTTTTGAAATATGAGAGAATAATAATGACATTTAATAAAATCTCATGTCAAAAAATCTGTTAATAATTTTTCATAACTTTAATCGGCCTAGCGAAGCGGATATTGCAAAATTTGAATTGCTAATTAAAAAAAGACAAAAGAACCAGAGCCCAAAAGGGTTTCTAACCGCGCGGTGAGTGCCTGCCATCTTTTGGGAGCAAACGATCCTAACGTCTACTTCCTTCAACTAACGGTCAGACCAATTCATTTCCTTCAACCAATCAGCAATCGGCGTACAGGTCAGAGAAAGACGATCTAGCGTCAATAACTAAAACAGCTAACGGTAAGTTTTCATTACTAGCCCGTTATTTGAATTTTAACTACACTTACAGACATAATTCGTAGACTACCCACTAATTATATATCCGGGCAATTCCATGTCAAATCATCAGGGCCATATCACCCACCCCCTTCAATTTTTCTGATATTTTGTACAGGTGTAGACTTGCTTAAAATTAGACAATCCCCCCAAATTGAGATTCCAATTCGAAATATTCACCGAGTTATGTCAATTTTAAACTCGAAAAATTTGTGGGGGCGAGAAAAATGGCGCCATTTTGTAATCTATTTCTGTCTATAAAATGGGTTCTAGAGCTCCCCTACTCCTAAAAATTGGTTTATAGAAGTTTTTAGGCTTAAGGAATCGAAAAATGTTTATCAAAATGGGCATAAAGTTAACCCTTTTCACGTTATTAATGATTTCTGATTTTTTCAATGCAAGATCAATAAGTGAAAAAATCACAATGTGGCACTACATATAATTTTCTTTTTCCTTTAACTAACATTCTACATATATTCAACATTATTTGTATCAAAAATGGAGTTTGGTTTTTGCTCACAAGCGAAGTTACAAGTTTGTGACAATTTTGCCATCCATTAATTGATGGACAGTTTTAGATTGCAACTCTCTTTTGTAATTCAATAAATGTAGCTTCGGCTTATTTCTTAATTTTTACTTAAACTAAAGTGTATATCTATCTATCTATCTATCTGTATATATATATATATATATATATATATATGTTGTCCGTGGAGTTTAACAAAACATGCATTATATATATATATATATATATATATATATATATATATAATATATATATTGTAAAATACATCTATAAGATGCTTGAGGGGGAGTCATCAACGTTGTTATATCCTTGGGATCATTGGAAATTTCTGGTCTTTCAACAACGGATTTCCTCGCCCAGGGGACCAATCGGGGTTGATCAAATCCACACCCTTCCCTCTCGGCACATGGCCTCGTCTCTTGATGACCATAGTTTTTATTGTACTGGTCACCTGATCTCCAGCCAATGGAAATAGAGAACTCCTTATTTATATTACATTCATTTTATTACTCGAGTTTGGTCTTACTACCAGGAAGAACGGTTGCTGTAAGTATTTTCCCCTTTTTCTTTCTTTTTTCTTTTCCCTTCTCTTCCTCAACTTTTTTTTATTACCCCCCCCCCCTTTGTTGAATTTTTAAAATTTACCATTATTTATTTTATATATATATAATATATATAATATATATATATATATATATATATAGTAAAAACAAAAGCTTAAAATCGGGTTCTCTGTGGTTATGCTACACATCTGAATATACCAATGAGGTTCATCAGACGCATTCTTTATTGAAAATGGTATTCAGATAAATTCAGCGTTTTTTTTTTTCAGGAGGTGGCGATATATATATATATATATATATATATATATATAATATAAATATATATATATATATATATATATAGATGTGAGGTATCCAAAACTTGGTAGTAAGGGATGATTCTATATGTGATTTCTAAGACACACTGTATTATTATTGTATGATCCAGTATGTATAAATAGTGAATCTTTAAATCACTAAAGAGAGCTCAATGTATAATAATATTTTTAGATTATATACAGAGCAATATTTATCTTTGAAAGGAAGGAAAAACTCAACACTGTAATTCCATAATAAATTTATTTCGACCATAATTGCGGCCTTTATAAATCTAAGTTGATTTAATATAGCTCCCCAAAATCCAGTCTCATCAGATGGAAGGTTATTTGAATTGCAAAACTGAAAAATTTTACTTCTCAAAAAAAAAACAAAAAATTAAAGAATAAATTTAAAAAAAAAATATTATTTTTTTTTACATTGTAATACTGTCACCATTGTGACAGGAAGTCAAATGAGAAAAAATATATTTTTCAAGTTCTGGTTTCTTGGAGGGATGGTAGTCAGACAAAATTAAACTATGAATTAAACTATTGAATGAATCTGAACAAGTATAGAGAAGAATAAAACAAAAAATTTATATAAAAATAATAAAATATAAAGAAAGAAATATATATATATATATATATATATATATATATATATATATATATATATATATATATATATATATATAGTTAATCCGTTGTAGTATTGGAGAAATGAGAGTAAAGTGCTCGATTACTTCTGTAAGAGCTGTATTTATTTATTATAGTGTATAATACATTTAAGGCGATGAAGGACAGCAACGTAATCATGCTGCTTGGAAACCAGTGGTAGCATTTGTCCTTTAAATGTACTATTCACTATAATTATATATATATATATATATATATATATATATATATATATATAATATGAAGTAGTCAAAACAATGTGTTTGAAATGGCAAAGGCCGACACTTTCGGGAGATCATGTGCTTAATAAAAGTCATACCTAATTTTGTTAATTAATTAATTATAACTAAATGAATTAGGCGTGCATATCGGTTTAAATGTAAAGCGTAAACAAATCGAGAAAAAGTCATCTCTGTATGTACATTTCAGCCCATTAGGCCTCATCAACATATATATATATATACCAAACTTATTGGTAAATCCTCGCGGTGAGAAAAAAACCAGCAAAATAGTTTGATTGTAAAAATATACTACCAAACATCAACCGGGAAGAAAACATTTTTTGTAAAAAAGAAAAGACCAAGATAATCGTACCAAAAAAATAATCTATTAGTACAATATTTTGGCCAAAGAAAAAACAATTTTATATGCATATATATATATATATAATATATATATATATATATATATAAGATATATATATTCATACAAAACCGCCTGGAGACTAAAGCTAATAAGTAAAATGTGCTCAATACCTAAGTAGAGCAAATAATAAAGATAAATCTAATGAGTCAGACGAACCTACTAAAAGTTTCGCTTAATGTTCTTCACGGCTAAGATCTGACTTTAAGTCAGATCTTAGCCCTGAAGAGCATTAAGCGAAACTTTTAGTAGGTTCGTATGACTCATTAGATTTATCTTGACTTATCTATCTATCTATATATCATCATCATCATGTCGTGCAGGCAGTACGGATATCCATGACAATCTCTCGCCAACCTTCCCTATCATTCATCGCCCCAGGGAGTTCTTCCTCGCAGCGGCCCACACTGGCATGTCCATGTGTTGGCTTCCACAGGAGAACATTACTTATGAGTTCGTCCTTGCTTCTCCAGCAGTGCCCTGCATGCCTAGTCCGTCTCACTCGGATGGTCTGTGAGATAGGGGGCAGGTGACCATACAGCTGCTTCCTTGTGGGATGCTGGTTCCACGACTTGTTCAAAACTGCTCGCAGCATTCTTGTGCAGCTCACATCTAACTTATTCTCGAGGCGCCTCGTTAGGGCCCAGGTAGTGCAGCCATACACCAGTACTGATATGACTACAGCTTCAGCTTGTCAGTGAGATCAGATTTCCATATGACAGACAATTTGTTTTTGGCCATCCATGCCTTTCCTATTCGTGTGTTAATATCGTTATCTGTGGATGAGATATTACTACCCAGGTATGTGAATTGTTCTACTGGCTTACCGTCTAACGTGGAGATGTTTCTCCTAACACTAGCAGAATCTACTAGTTTTCTTTCTTTTACTCGCCATTGTATCCACTATACGTCCACGATATCAACACTAAATCATCCTTACTGACAGCGTATTGAAATAGAATCGCTCTTTTGAAATATGCGAGGATAATAATCGCAGTTAATAAAATCTCATGTCGAAAAATGTGTTAATAATTTTTCATAACATTAATCAGTTTAGCGGGGCGGATATTGCGAAATTTAAATTGCAAAAATTAAGCTCGGCTATAGTTGGAACTTTTTACTTAATTCTTGTGATTGATTACTCGTTACGGTTTGTGGTACATCGCGAAAGGAAAAGATATTAAAGATCTGACAAAAAGTCTAGACAAAAAGGTTATATTTATCAAAGATGACCAAGAAACTAATCAATTTTTGGCTTTTTCAATAAGAATAATTAACTGACTGGCACAAACATCATTGAACAACGGAGTGGGGGAAACATGTAGCTACAGAAATACACACACACACACACACACACTCTCTCTCTCTCTCTCTCTCTCTCTCTCTCACACACACACGCACACACACACACACACACACACACAAATATATATATATATTATATATATATATATATATATTATATATATATAGTGGACTCTCCTATCGAGAACGGTAGATGAGGGTCAGCAGTGAGTGATTTGATTCCTCCCATGTTGTGCATGCTGTCAAGAAGACATTTTATGTTTCCTCGAGTATGACAGCAGCCCAGCCCTGCTGCGAGCCATGAAGCCACACTGACAAATGAGTTAAATGTTTTTTCTTTTAGAGTTATGCGGTGCCGATCTCTATGCTTCAGTCTATTTTGTTCAAAGCTCTTTAGTTTAGTGAAACAGGTCTTACGCAATTCCTTCCGATCCGATGCTAGATTTTCCCAAGCACTCAGGTTAATATCTAGGCGTTTCAAATTGTCCTTCAATTTGTCTTTATAGCGTAAGAGAGGACGTCCAATGGAACGCTTAGCATTTGGTAGTTGCCCGTATAAAAACTTCTATTTATTATTTAATTATTTAATTATATATAAGAGAGTTTTATAATTTGCTTGAAGCATTGTGTATATATTGGTTAGGGGGTTGATTTAGAAGGCTATCACAATGCAGGTGTAAAGAAAAAAAAAAAACGGTAACAATGGTGTTGTGTGTTAATCTGTATTTAATTCTTGAATTTTCGAGATAATATCTCTTTTTCAAAAGATCACTGGAACTGAAAAAAAAAATTCATTTAACATGAAATGCCAGTTCCAATGATCTTCTGAAAAAGAGATTTTATCTCGAAAATTCAAGAATTAAATACAGATTAACACACACCATTGTTACCGTATTATTTTTTTTTTCTTTACACATGCATTGTCATAACCTTCTAAATCAACCTCCTAACCAATATATATTATATATTATATATATATATATATATATATATTTACAGATAGAAGTAAAAATTGCACAAACATGGAAAAACAGAGAGAGGCACACACACACGCAGACACACAAACACACATACACACACAAAAAACACACACACACAAAAAACACACACACACACATACGTGCGCGCACACACACACACAAACACACACATATAATATAATATAATATAATATAATATATATATATATATATATATATATATATATATACATGAAAATTGAATGAAAGTGAATCCGACAGTGTAAAAATAAATATTTAGAAAAAACAAACAGAAATCTGTTTCGACCCCTTATTGAAGTGGTCTTCATCAAGAGCGAGTTGTGTATGATAGAGAAAACAGTGTGAGTGGACCGTTATAAGACGAAAGTGGTGCAGATGTTCAATGTTATAGCCGGAATTATTTTTTTAATTTAAAAAAAAAAATGTTAATTTTGAAAATGCATATTCTGTTTTTAAAATAAAATAAAATAAAATAAATTTTATTTTATTTTATTAAATCAGAAGAATCACTCCACAAAGAAAACTGAAAAGAGTTTGATGTAAATATGTATATTATATATATATATATATATATATATATATATATATATATATATATATATAATATATATAGTTTTATAATTGGCTTGAAGCATTGTCTTATATTGGTGATTGGTTTTGAAGGCTATCACAATGCAAGTGTAAAGAAAAATAAGGTAACTATGGTGATGTTTGTTAACCTTTAATTCATTCTTAATATTTCGAGATAAAAATCTCTTCGACAGAAGATTTCCTAGCGCGTTTCATCAATTCTTTGACCTTGTATGTGCGTGTGTGTGCTCTGTGTCTGCGTATGTGTGTTTGTGTGTCTGCATGTGTGTCTCTCTTTCCGTTGATCCATGATGTTTGTGCAAATTCTACTTATTATCGATATATATATATATATATATATATATATATATATATATATATATATGAATATAACATTTTGAAAAAACATATGATGTTTGTTATGTGATTGCTGACAGGCCTGTTTCGACCGAAACGATAAGTTGGTCTTCATCAAAGAGCGACATAGACGAGAAGAAAATATCCGTTAAAAAGACTGTTTACAAAACGAACGCTGATATCAACCGCTGATTTTGATACCCACTTTACATTTTTTATATATTTTTACAATTTTTACAATAAACTCTTTTGAGTTTTACTTTGAACTATAATGCTTCTGATTTTTAATTTAAAAAAAAAAAAAATAAATAAAATTTATTTTATTTTTATTTTTAAAACAGAACATGCATTTTCAAAAAATTTTCAGCGGTTGATATCAGCGTTCGTTTTGTAAACAGTCTTTTTAACGGATATTTTTCTTCTCGTCTATGTCGCTCTTTGATGAAGACCAACTTATCGTTTTGGTCGAAACAAGCTTGTCAGCAATCACATAACAAACATCATATGTTTTTTCAAAATGTTATATTTCATACTGTCGGATTAATTTCCATATATTTTCATATATATATATATATATATATATATATATATATATATATATATGTATGTCTGTGTGCTTATGTGTATATTTCTGTAGTTACATGTATACAGGTATTTGTGTATACCTATGAATTTCCTCAGACCTCTAACTTTATATCTGGATGTTTTAAATGAGACATTCAGTTATTATCTCTATGTTTCATTAGCATTTCTTTCATCTTTATTTCTGTTTCTTTTTCTTGTACCAGAAAACAAATGTTTTAAATGAGACATTCAGTTCTCATTAATGTTTCATCAGTATTTATTTTATTTTTATTTCTGTTGTTTAATCTAAAACATTTGTTTTCAGGAAGTAAGAAAACTCTGAAACTACAAAAGCAACAGAAACAAAAATGAAAGAAAATATTGTTTAGGTTTTTAAGGGCCATGATTGGCCAGTTGATTCTAGGTAGAGAGTCCTCCGATTTGGATCAACTGCCATTGATACATGTATAGATAGATGAGATATAAGGAATCGAAGACTGACCAGGGTAAACATTACACCTGTAATCCCTCAAAGAATGCTCAAGAAAAAAACAGCATGGCTTCTGGTTCAAACGATTTATGTCGATTCACGACAGATTAACTGGACAACAGGACAAATATCAACAGGGGCCCATAAATCTTTAATAGATGACGAAAGGGAAAAAACCCCAAACATCCTGTTCCCAAAGAGATCCAGAAAATAAGATCACCCCAAGCAACTGTATTTGTAAATGATGCGGCAAATCCTGACCGCTCAAGTAAAAGAAAAAAATATTAGTTTGATAGAAAGCAACAGACCTCTTCCCGATGAATGGGAATGATGCCTGAAAGGAAATATAAACATGAATGACCTTCTGTACATTAATCAACACATTTGAAAGAAGGAAAAAAAGAAGTGAAGAGAGAATGAGGGAGATCTTAGCCATGGCATTGACTGCCGGAAGGAAGAAGGACATGACCCTGCAATCATGGATATTGCAATATTTCTCAATATTCAAAATATCTAACCACATAACTAACCTGATCATTCGTGCTATGAAAAACTGGAACGAGGAACTGACAGTTAAAATATCTGTTTTGATTACTTTATTTAATGGTATATAAACCTTACTGGGTTAGATAATGCCTACGCCATACCTTTACACGAACAGAAGTGGTACTATTTAAGCTATATCTGGCGGAATATGGGGTCTCGTACGTTTCCCAACGGTATTAGTCCGAAAGGGAATGTAATTGCGTGACTTGATTTTAAAGTTAAATTTTTACAAGGATGGCTCAGTCATTAAATAACTCACTAAATTTGATATGCCATTAAAGAAATAAATAAAGAATCTTATAGAATTCTGGTAACCATTTATGAAGAGTAACATTTTATATGAGCTTCTGGCTTGACAATATATTACTGTGGTTTCCTTTAAAAGGGGATACAATCAGACAAGGTTTATAGTCGAGTTGTAAGAACTGTCAACATTAATCAACACATTCGAAAGAAGGAAAAAAGAAGTGAAGTGATCTCCGCCATGGTATTGAATGCCGGAAGGTGTAAGGACATGAGCCAGCAAGCATGGAAATTGCAATATTTCACAATACTCAAAATATCCAGCACGTAAACAACCTTATCACTCGTTTTATAAAAACACTGGAGCGTGGAACTGACAGTCATAGGATCGGTTTTGATTACTCTGTTTTATGTTATATCAACCTTACTGGATTATATAATGCTAAAGCCATTCTTTCAGACGAACAGAAGGTGTACTATTTAAGCTATAGCTGGTTGAATATGGGGTCATGTACGTTTCCCAATGGTATTAGTCCGAACAAGAATGTAATATCGTGACCTTCTGTACATTAATCAAGGGTGGCTCAGACATTAAATAACTCTCTAAATTTGATACCCGATTATAGAAAAAAAGAACGAGTCTTATAGAATTCTGGTAACCATTTATCAAGAGTAGCACTTCATAAGATTTGGCTTGACAATATATTACTGTGGTGTACTTTAAAAGGGATACACTCAGACAAGGTTTCAGTCGTGAGGAAGGACCAGTCAACACGTTCGTTGATTTAAGATAGAGTGTTTTATTGCAGAGAGGTACAATAAGATAGACAAGGAATAGTGATTTACGCTACTAATCCTCGAAGCCAGCCCAGCATAATGAAAGAGGGAAAAAACATCCTGATCCTAAAAAGACCCAGAAAAGAGGAATCACCTCAAGCAAGTATATTTCTTAATGATGCGGAAAATCCTGACCGCTCAAGTAAATGAAAAAAAAAATAGTAATTTGATAGAAAGCCAAGGACCTCTTCCTGATGAATGGGAATGATGGCTGAAAGGAAATATAAACATGAATGACCTTCTGTACATTAATCAACACATTTTGAAAGAAGGAAAAAAAAGAACGAGAAGAATGGAGGACATCTATCTCTCTCTTTTTT
>CM042173.1:30215662-30258162 GCA_023376005.1 Doryteuthis pealeii | reverse complement strand
TCCTTGCTTCTCCAGCTGTGTCCCGCGTGTCTTGTCCGTCTTACTCGGATGGTTTGGGTGATATGTGGTAGGTGGCCGTACAGCTGTTTTCTCGTAGGGTGCTGTTTCCACGTCTTGTTCAGGATCACCGCAGCATTCTTGTGCAGCTCCCATCTAGTTTATTCTCTAGTCGCTTAGTTAGGGTCCAGGTGGTGCAGCCATGCAGCAGTACTGACACGACAATGGCCTGGAAGAGCTTGTTTTGAATCCAGACTTATCGAGAGAGAAGCTGAAAAATTTATATATATATATATATATATATATATATATATATATATATATATATATAAAAGGATATGAAAACACACAATGC
Source organism: Doryteuthis pealeii (assembly GCA_023376005.1). Classification (NCBI taxonomy): domain Eukaryota; kingdom Metazoa; phylum Mollusca; class Cephalopoda; order Myopsida; family Loliginidae; genus Doryteuthis; species Doryteuthis pealeii. The sequence goes on along the minus strand of CM042173.1, from coordinate 30,257,810 downwards.
TATTAAAATGAAAATATTCTATATCATATTCATAGCTAATATTGAACAATATTTCGATTTATAAAAATCATCTTCAGCGCTTGTTTATACTCCGGACTCATCGAGAGAGAAGCTGAAGATGATTTTTATAAATCGAAATATTGTTCAATATTAGCTATGAATATGATATATAATTTTTATTTTAACAGCATTGTGTGTTTTCATATCCTTTTATCTATACTTATCTATACGGATTCATTTCCTTACTCTTAACCTAACTTATATATATATATATATATATATATTATATATATATGTGTGTGTGTGTGTGTGTGTGTGTGTGTGTGTGTTTGTGTGTGTGTGTTATGTTCTTGTGAACGCTGTTTGTTTGGTCTTTTTAAAGCATTGGAAATAAGAACAAAACGAGAAAAACAGAACAAAAATCAGAATTATATATGTATATAAACTTCATACAATGACTGCTAATTACACAGCAGTATTGCAACCAACAAAGCCTTCATCAGATGATGACTCTGGGTTCAGGCATGGTTTCGGGGCCGAAGCATCATTACCACTAACCCAGAGCGTCCCAGCAGTATCTCACGATACCACCAGACTCTGTCGGTTTGATGTCACAATATATTCTTGTCTTCTTGTCCCTACGAATAAAAGAATTTAATTTTGTTAAAAATTCCAGACAGAAATGTTGTAAGCCAGTAAAGTTGTCGGGGTGGCCTAAAGTCGGTATCAGCCAATCAGCGAGGGAGTCTATCCCCTTTTCAATAGCGCTAGACCAAGGAGATTATTTTAGCGTCTGAGGCGGTGCGCCACACCTACCATCAGCTCCTTACTTTGCGCACAGATCCCTGTGCTACTCATACGCTAAGTTGGCGAGGACCGGTACTAGGAACCTTGTGGTTTCTAGCCGAACGCTCTACCGACTGAGCCAACCTAGATTGAGTGAATAGACAAACTTTATTGATTTTGTTCATAAATTGTTGCTTTTTCTAAGTGCAAAAAGATACACTGCTTATTCGTTACCATGGCAATTGGTTTTGTTATAGAAAGCAAAACACATCTCTTTTGGTGGAATCATTAGAAGATAGAATAAACGACACAGCAAGTAAGTATTATGCTATTATTTTTGGAGGGAGTGAATGAAATTGATATATATATATATATATATATATTATATATATATATATATATATCTTATTATAATGGAGATTGTGTGTTTTTTCTGGCTGTAACCGAAACTATATTACTAATCGAGTCACAATTAACATAGTTATTTACACATCACATTCTCCATTATTTTATTTATATTTAAACCTCAATTATTAATAAAATTGCTTCACCTTTTTATTAGTGTTGTCCATATCTACATACAAATAACATGCAATTGTATTTATATATACAACAAATAGCGGTTTGCAGTGTGAATGGGAAGGCTAATTTGCATATAGATATTAAAAATGTGATTTTATTAAATGTGTGCTTAGTATTATTGATTTCTAATTGTTTCGTTTTATTTTAATGAATATAAGCAAAAATCTTTTCAATGAATCTTAAATGAAATCCATTAACAAGAAAAAATAACTGTCATTTTATTCTTTATTTCCTAATTTAACTAAATAGTTAAATAAGTAAAATTCAGCAATGAAAGACGAGAGTGATGGAAGAGTAAGTTTCATTTCTATTTTTCTATTATACCCCCACTCTGTTACATATCTTTTTGTCTGTCTCTAATTTAATACGACATTTCATAACATTAAAACTTAAATACTTGCACCCGGAGGGTGCATATATTTGCTAGTATATATAAGATAAATCTAATGAGTCAGACGAACCTACTAAAATTTTCGCCAAATGCTCTTTAGGCCTAAGATCTGACTCAGATTTTAGCCCTGAAGAGCATTAAGCGAAACTTTTAGTAGGTTCGTCTGTCTCATTAGATTTATCTTTATTATTTGCTCTACTTAGGTATTGAGCACTTTTTACTTATTAGCTTTAGTCTCCTGGTGGTTTTGTATAAATATATATAACTTATATATATATGCATATAAATTGTTTTTTTCTTTTGGCCAAAATATTGTACCAATAGATTATTTTCTGTTGGTACTATTATCTTAGTCTATTCTTTTTTCCAAAGTTTTTTTTCTTCCGGTTGATGTTTGGTAGTATATATTTACAATCAAACTATTTGCTGTTTTTTTTTTCTCACGGCGAGGATTTACCAATAAGTTTGGTATATTAAATATATATATATATGTGTGTGTGTGTGTGTGTGTATGTCTGTGTGTGTACTTCTCTAAATGTATATATATATATGTGTGTGTGTGTGTACATGTATATATATATATATTATATATATATATATATATGTGTGTGTGTGTGTGTGTGTATTTATGTATTAGGTCTTTGATATTTTTTACAATAGATATATAATATAGATATAATACACACAGACTCGCATACTTATCTTATTATAATGGAGATTGTGTGTTTGTCTGTCTGTAACCGAAACTAAATCACTATTCAAGTCACAATTCCCTTTGTTATTGACGTCACATTTACCATGAATTTTTTTTTTTTTAAACCTCATTATTGATAAAATTGTTATACTTATTAATACTGTTGACCATATCTACGTACTAATAGCATGTAATTGTATTTATATATACAACAAATAGCGGTTTACAGTGTGAACGAGAAGGCTAATTTGCATATTGATATTTAAAATTTGATTTTAGTAAATATATGCTTAGTATTATTGATTTTTAATTGTTTGGTTTTCTCTTAACGAATCTGAGCAAAGATCTCGGGGATAAATCTTAAAAGAAATCCATAACAAGACGAAAGAACTGTAATTTTATTAAATACTTCATAATCTAACTAAATAGATAAATTAGGAAAAAATGAAAGACGGGAGTGAAAGAAAATGATGGAAGAGTTAAATCTAAAGCTGTTCTATTTTTCGATTATACCCTCAGTTTATCATTTTCTAAATAGTTTATAATATTTTATTATACATCAAAACCTAAATACTTGCACCCGGAGGGTGCATATATTTGCTAGTATACATAATATACACATATAAGTAGACTCATCAGATATATATAAAACTGAATTCAGACCTGTTAAACTCCGCTTGTGGTGGTCACTACTAGAATAGGCTCAGACATAATTAGTGATTTATTTCACTAATTTTTTTAAATTCTTAAACAGAGGGTGTTGCAAGATGATAACGATCGTACAATTAAGGAACACAAGTATTGATATATAGATTGTCAATTGTAGGTATTTACCTAAACTCTCTGTCACGAGTAGGATGCGACACAAGGTAATCTTTTAAGAGGAGTCTAATAGAATTTTCCTTCTCATAGACTGGTTGCCATACAATGATTAATGTCTGCAGTAGTATTATTTATACTAGTTGTCATGACTGCCAAAAATGTTGCAGTGGTAATTGCTGCAGTAGTATTATTTGTCTTGTCTTCTGATAGAATTTACCCTGGGTGGGTTGAGCCGGCTCCATCTATTGAATTATCCCTCTAATGATACTAACAACCTGCTCTTGCCCCGTGCCCCGGCAACACCTCTCCCAGTAGATTTAAAAAGGTGGAACTGGGTTTTATTGTTCACTGCCACCCTTGAAGGGGAATGCTTCGAGATCCACGCATTTTTGCCCAAGCCATCCCATGAGCTTCGGATCGTCGGTGGTCCACATTAAACGACTTTGTTTCATACCCGCATAATTGGATGCGAAGCAAATACCCTAATGCCACTGGGGACAATACCTGTTTGCTTTGTGTGACCCTACTGAGAATTTAAGTTCCCGACGGCACAGCTTTGACACTACTACGTTTATACCACCCTGTAGTTGCCATGACTGCCTAAAATGTTACAGCAAATAATCCAACTATCTAAAGAAGAACATGAACAATGAAACAAACAATATTTACATTTAGTCATTTTCTTATCTCATTAAAAAATCTTCTTTTTTTTCTGACAGTGGCCAATTTTAAGATCAAAGATCAGACTGACTAGACAAAAAGCGTCGAAATAAATTTAAGTTTATATCTACAGCGATATATCTATTTAATCATTTATATACTCCGTATACGTAAAAATATAAATTAATCTTTATAGATACATTTGCGTTCTCAGTTTTGATTGAATCCTATGAAGCAAACACTTGATATTATCTACCTATATACATATACATACATACACACACACACACACACACACACACACACACACATATATATATATGTATATATGTATATATATATATATATATATATATATATATAATCCAAAAGTCCAGAGAAGAAATCTTCCTTACGACACAAGAGTTTTATGTAAAAAAAAAAAACTGTCGCAGTTTGAGAGCTCAATGTGTGCTCTTAATATTAGAGTCACATAGCAAATATATAAGTAAAGAAATAACAAAAGACTCAGAGATTTAGCATTATAGTCTAAGCTCCCTGAAATAGATTATAAAGCTAAATCTCTAAGTCTTTTGTTATTTCTTTACTTTTATATATATATATAATATATATATATATATATATATATATATATGGAAACATTTTTGAAAGACGAGTCGCGACCCGGACACGCGAAGATGTCATGATGCGTGAATATTTTTAAAGACGAGTCGCGATCCGCACTTTCAAAAATATTTCCATATTTACTCCCATTTTGTCCTTTTGAAACCCAAATTGCTGAATATATATATATATATATATATATATATATATATATATATATATATATATATATATGTAAAGACATCTAAGTGGCCTAAAGTCGGTATCAGACAGACATCCAAGAGTCTATCCCCTTTTCACAAGCACTAGACTTTGAGATTGTTTGACGTCTTAAATCGAACGCCACATCTGCCATCAGCTCCTCACTTTACCACACAGATATCTGTGTTACTCATTCAGTGAGTTGGCAAGGGCCGGTATCGAACCAACCACCTTATTTGTTCCTGACCGACGCTCTACCCACTTAGCTTAACTAGTTTTTGTTTTTTGACATGAAAATTAGAATTAAGGATTGATAATAAACATAAAAATATGTAAATGAAATCCATATTGCCCTTATGGCAAGTCCCAACCCTTTTTATCATATGGGTGCTAGAAGGCGGTGGCTGCGGGTCTACATGTCCTGGGAATGACGTTAAACTCTATCTGATGGTGGGGTTCCAGTTTTGGAGGTTTGGGGAATGTGGAGCACCCCTTCATCACCATTGCTCCCTGGTCCACTCTTACCCGGAGTGGTAGTACCTGTTAGGGTCCTATCTATGGGTTAAATAGAAAAATGTATTTATAAAAATTGTATTATCCATTAAGAATTGATTTATTTCAAAACTTTATCGGCATTAAATGGCCCACTGAGGTTGATATGCCGTAAAACAAAACAAACAAACAGTGAATGAAAATAAAACACACAATCGGACTTAGCGAAAGAAACACTGAAATTGAGTTTGCTTTTATCGATCTAATCTTAAATCAATCAGTTGCTTTGATCCTCAGATCGATATCATTCCAGAAGTCATATTAGTTGCAATGTCGATTGTATCTTAATACACCAATCGCTCCCTCTATATAATGTCACAAAGCGTTAACAATTGGAAGCACTGAAGCATACAGAGCTCGATTAAAAAAGAAATGATCATCTCTCTTATTACCAAGCTTCTATCTAAAATAACTCTCTCCAGAAATAATAGCATAATACTTACTTGGATACCAAGCCACATCGGTATGCAAGGAAATGAAGCGATAAAGAAGCGCGTGGTGTAATGGTTAAAGTCATGGGAAATGGACTCGTCACCCCGAGTTCAAATCCTGGATTTGGTAATAGCATTTCACTTAGCACTAATACCATTGGGAAAGGTATGAATCCTACTCTCCCTCCAGCTATGGATAAATAGTAGAGCAGACTGGACTCTGGTTAGGCAACCGGTCTAGGAGAAGGAATACTCTGAATTCAATCCTGTTGATATCCGCTTAAGAAATTGACCTTGTGTCACATCCTACTCGTGCGAGGTGTTGGTAAATATATATAAGGAACTGAAAGGGAAGACAAAGATGCAAAAAAGCATTTCTGATTCACATGTAAATTTCACATGGTTTGCACTTCTCAGCCACCAAATATTTGATATCAGTCCTCTGTTTTATCTGTTCCATTTAGTCACCCAGCCAAAGCATTCTTAATAACTTTCGTTCTCACGCTTGGTTCTGGCAATCAGAGACTAAGGTTAGTAAATGGTTTAGCCCCGTCAATTACTTATACGTTTTTTTCCTTGATTCAGAATTTCAACTCTCCTGTATATAATTTTATAATATAAGAATAAAGGTTGTGTCAACTATGTAGCTAACACCAATTTCTTATAATGTGTAGGTTATGTGTGACACAATGGCTATGATGTGGAACCATGATTGTGGTTTAGTTAGGGAAAATTTTAGTGGTGGCGTGATCTGTAACGGAAAAATTTAAAATGATTCAGCAAAGACGCATGGCATTGTTTGGCATATTATATATATATATATATTATATATATATACTAGACCCCCGAGTAGGATGTGACACAAGGTCAATTCCTTTAGTTTAACAGGTTTGAATTCATAGTTTTCCTTCTCCAAGAATGGGCACTTATCCAAGGTTAAACAGAAATGGAACCAGCCTCGACGAGTCCATTTCCTACGACTCTAAGCATTATACCACGTCCGTACAAGATGAAGATTCACGGGTCCAGATCAAAATGAGAGAGAGTGAGAGTCATTTTCGCGGACTGCGTTTCAATACTTAAGTTGCAACGCTCTCTAGCGGCAAACCTCGCAGCAAAGAAAGATAATCCCTTACAATTTCGACTACAAAAACATGATATCAATTATGAAGATCGGTATCATAATTCAATATTCCCAAGTTCATAGATTTTGACCATTTTGTTCATTCTTCAAGCTGAAAAGCAAAATCAACATTAAGTAATAATAAATCTATAAGATCAGATTATTAAGGAAGGTACGTATCCTTAAAACGGACCCTCTTGAACGGGCACTACTGGCACTCTCCTGTGTACCGTTGGCGTGAGAAATGTCCTCTGCATTGGTACCACTGGCACTCTCATTGTGTACCGTTGGCGAAAGAAATGTCCCTCTGCACTTGTACCAGTGGCACTGAAAACGGACCTCTTGAACAGGACGTTCTCATGAATTAAGTGAACGAGCGGCTACATCCGTACGCCAGTACTTAATTCAAAACCCATTCACTACCCGGGGTAAACCTCAAAAGAAGATGGGGCAAAAGTGAACAAAATGACAATTAGTCGAATATTCCATGTTGTAGGAATGAATACTCGGTGTCCTAGAAAACAACTTCTTCTCTGAACCCCAGTCACGTGATGTCTCATCTACTATTTGTTCATAACCATCTCAAAGAGTTGCATCATTTTGCTTGGATGATTGGTTGGCTTGATTTTTATGGCATGTCAACATTGTTGGGTTATTCTATCTGGGACTTCCGAATTAATGGATTTAATTTCTTCAAATGTGCTAGCATTAAATCTACGGAAACCCATTTTTGATAAAAAAATCCTTTTTAAAAATACAGTAATCAATTCAGCATTATCAGAATTATTTCCTTAAATAATCTAAATTTCAATGGATTTAATATCTTCAAATGTGCTAGCATTAAAACTACGGAAACCCATTTTTGATGAAAAAAATCCTATTTTAAAATACAGTAATCACTTCAGCATTATCAGAATTCTTTCCTTAAATAATCTCAAATTTCAACGGATTTAATTTCTTCAAATGTGCTAGCACTACAATTACGGAAACCCATTTTTGATTTTAAAAAATCCTGTTTTAACATACAGTAATCAATTCAGCATTATCAGAATTATTTCCTTAAATAATCTAAAATTTCAATGGATTTAATATCTTCAAATGTGCTAGCATTAAAATTACGGAAACCCATTCTTGATAAAAAAAAATCCTTTTTTAAAATACAGTAATCAATTCAGCATTATCAAATTCTTTCCTTAAATAATCTAAATTTCTTCAAAAGAAATAAGAGATTCTGTTAAATCGAAGTGTTTTCCATTAGAAAATATTGATTTTAAAAATTGACTATATGTATGCGTATCGATTTTTAATCGGTAGAAATGTACAATAATTACATAGTATGTCGTTTTGCCTGTGTAATGTTAACGACAGAAATGTCAGTTTGCCCTTGAACCATTGGAAAGGAAAATGTCACTCTGTCCTTGTATCACTGGCAACAAAAATTTGCTTTACCTGTGTGCCGTTAGGAACATAAACATTGCTGCCCGTATACTGTTAGTGGCAGAAATATCGACCTGTCTATATACCATTGGCGACAGATATTTATTTCTGACTGTGTGCCGTTGGCAACAATGTCACTGGCACTCTCCCTGTGTAGGGTTGGCAAGGAGAAATGTCCTCTGTACTTGTACCACTGACACTCTCCTGTGTACCGTTGGCGAGAGAAATGTCCTCTGCTCTTGTACCACTGGCATCTGAAAACGGACCCTTTTGAACAGGCACTACTGGCACTCTCCCTGTGTACCGTTGGCAGAGAAATGTCAAACCACTGCATCTGAAAACGGACCTTTTGAACAGGCACTACTGGCACTCTCCCTGTGTACCGTTGGCAAGAGAAATGTCCTCTGTACTGTGTACCTTTGTGACATTAGCACTCTCACTGTGTACCGTTGGCGAGAGAAATGTCCCTCTTTACTTGCGACATTTCTCTCGCCAACGATACACGGGGAGAGTGCCAGTGGTACATGAACAGAGGGACATTTCTCTCACCTATTTGCTATTCTGTTGTGTTTCATCGATTTTTACTTGGAGATAATTTGTTCTCATTACATTGTTCTGGGCAGCCATTATGAGTGACTCGATTTCTCACTTGAGGTTTTCTGTTCTTAAGTATGCCCAGGTGTTTTCATGTGCCACCTCCCTAATTTGTCGTTCGAAGTATCCATATAATTGCTTTCTTCCCATTAGTGTTTGTTGTTTTTCTGTTTGTCCATATTTTGTATCTGCTGTTATTGGCTACCATAAGTAATATTTCTTAGTTCTTTTTGTGTATTCTTCGAGTCCTTGAATTGTGGCATCTACGCAACCCTCGATGTTTGCAAGACCTCTCCCACTTTCCTTTCGTGATACATATAGCCTATCGTCATTAGGGTGTAAGGCCTTGTGCATCGTTATTTTTTTCTAGTCTTTTTACTATTATTATTCCAGGTGTTGTAAAAATAGATTTTGAAAGATATTGCCTGAGGTGGGTGGGACAATTAAGTAGATAAAATAAAAGGTTTAATATTTTTTAAAAATTATTTACTTAAAAAGCATCATATTCACTCCACTCCATTCAGGTATTTGTTTTGTTATAAAATGCCACTCTGTCCTTGTATCACTGGCAATAAAACTCTTGCTTTACCTGTGTGCTGTTAGGAACATAAACATTGCTGCCCGTATACCGTTAGTGGCAGAAATATCGACCTGTCTATATACCATTAATGACAGATATTTAATTCTGACTGTATGCCGTTGGCAACAAAATGAAAAAGAAGCATTAATATTCACTCCACTCCGTTTTGTTTTACGACAGTAGGGACCTCCAAAAAGACTCTTATCTTTAGAGAAAAAAATTAAAAAGTAAAATATATTTTGTTCGGATTTCATATGTTGACCTAGTAAAAATAAAAAAGTATTTCCTCCAATATATTTTAGGACAAAAAACTTTTTTAAACATGAATACATATCATCATCATCATCATTATAATGTCGCGCTATTAGCACGGATATCCATGACAATCTCTCGCCAACCTTTCCTATCATTCATTTTCCCAGGGAGGTCCTCTGCGCAGCAACCTGCATCTTTGCTTAGTTGGTCAATGTAGGTCCTTGCTGGGCGGCCCCACACAAGCTAAAGCGACAATTCTTCCAGGCGGTGGTTGTATCAGTGTTGCTGTACGGATGCACCACATGGACCCTAACGAGGGCGCTTGAGAATAAGCTGGACGGGAGCTGCACAAGAATGCTGCGTGCAGTCCTGAATAATCGTGAAGCAGCACCCCACGACGAAACAGCTATATGGCCACCTGCCCCCCCCCATCTCACAAACCATTCGAGTAAGACGGACAAGACATGCCGGGCACTGCTGGAGAAGCAAGGATGAGCTCATAAGTGACGTTCTCCTGTGGAAGCCAACACACGGACATGCTAGTGTGAATACATATACATATGAATAAGTATAGAAATTTTCGTGAAAGTTTGATAATTATTTTATTTTTTTCACAAAATTTTGATATTTTTATGTAGTAATGATAATGACTATAAATTAAATACTCGTTGATAAACTTACTTAATACTCAAATGAACGTGATGTAAGCAGTGATTTAGTTTCGGTTACAGACAAATAGAGACCGAATCTCTATTATTATTACTAGCAAAAAAAACTCAGAGTGGTGTAAAAATATTTTAGAAAGATATTGTATGGGGGAGGGGATTAATTAAATAAACAGAATAAATTTTAATGTTTAAAAATGCAAATAATTACTTACTTGAAAATCATCATATTCACTCTACTCCACTGAAATATTTGTTTTAATTTACGACTGATAAAAAGAAGGAAAGAAAGAGAAAAAGAAAGAAAGAGAGAGAGAGAGAGAGAGAGGAGAGAGAGGGAAAGAGAGAGAGAGAGAGAGAGAGAGAGAGAGAGAGAGAGAGAGAGAGAGAGAATAGGACCTCCGAAACGTTTCTAAAAATGCTTGATTTAATTATTCATAACCTTTATAGAAAATTTAAATATCGTACGAGTTAAATATATTTTGTTCGGAATCCATAAAATTAAATTGTGTGCGTGTAGGGGGGTGACCTATTTAAATATTTCTAATATATTTTAGGAAAATTTAAAAAAAATATAAATTCATCTAAAGGGAAATCAGTATAAAGATTTTCGTGGAAATTTGACTCTTAATTGATTTTTCATAGAATTTCTTTAAAAAGAATTACTGTGACGTAAGCAGTGACGTAGTTTCGGTTATAGACAAATAGAGACCGAATCTCTATTATTATTATTATTATTATTATTATTATTATTATTATTAAGCAAGCAGAATGAACGTAAAGAAAATACTATCTTATTTCCGATCCATAGAACTTAGTTAATGATCGTAGAATGTAAAAACGACCTGAAAATTATGAAAATAAACAAAAAAAGTTAACAATAAAGATTAGCGAGTAATATTTAACGATATTTCTTCATCAACGGAATTCCGACAACATTTAAATTAAATTTTTGAAATATTTAAACAAGTTTTTTTTTTATTCCGTCAACAGAGATGTTTTTCGAATAACTTTCATACATTTGAATAAAATTGTCATAAAATATGTTCATTAAAATTTAAATTATTTGGCGTAGTGCGCGCGCGGGAAACAAACGAAGACAGCTAATTATGGTGGAATACTTTGTCGTAATTACGAATGTTATTTAAAATTATATAAGTTAATTTTTCATAGTTTTACCGTTTCAATCAAAAATTGGGAAGAGTTTGTCCTCTCGAGACGACCAAACAGTTTAATGTGGAGCCTCCTAAGTTGCAATGCGTAATTACTGAATGCCAAAATAAAAAAGAAGTTTTTAAAACAAAAATAATTTTGTATTAACGGTTGGTTTTGAAGGCTATGGATAAATAGTAGGGCAGACTGGGCTCTTTAACCTTGATTAGGCAACCGGAGAAGGAAAACTCTGAATTCAAACCTGGTGAACTCCGCTTAAGATTCTGATTCATATGTAAATTTCACATGGTTTGCACTTCTCAGCCACTTATCATGGAAAAGCTTTTTATATCTGTTTCATTTAGTCACCCAGCCAAAGCATTCTTAATAAATTTCTGTTCGCACGCTTGGTTCTGGCCAATCAGAGACTAAGGTTAGTAAATGGTTAAGTCATGTCAATTACTTATACGTTTTTTTCAACTCTCCTGTATATAATTTATAATATAAAAAAATAAAGGTGGTGTCAACTCTGTAGCTAACACCAATTTCTTATAATGTGTTAGGTTATGTTTGACACAATGGCTATGATGTGGAACCATGATGGTGGTTTAGTTAGGGAAAAGTTGAATTTAAAACCAGTATAAAAAAGAATAAAGCTGGTGTCAACTCTGTAGCTAACACCAATCTCTTATAATGTGTTAGGTTATGTGTGACACAATGGATATTTTTACAGCCATATCACCCATAACATCTAGCCGCCTAACTCTCAATATTGTAACTGACTTGGCAATTAACGTTTCCATAACACGCGTTGTTTAAAAAACATCTTTTCGCCGTTATTCAATCGTATATATTTGATTATACGATACATCTGATATATATTCCGATGGACCTCACATCAGTGAGGGGACCGGTGTGCAGTTAAAACCGTTGAGAGGAAGGCCCCGAAACGGTGCCCATTCTCTCCTGATGATCCCACAATCAATTACATAAAATATAAAAACAAACAAAGAAAAAGAATCATGGAATTGAACTTCTCGTCGGTTTTGCAACTAAAATGAGGAGCATTCTACACATACGCTCGCTTTATGGTGAGTTTCCGTTACTTTTCAAGTAACTTTCTTCTTCTTCTTCTTCTTCTTCTTCTTCTTCTTCTTCTTCTTCTTCTTCTTCTTCTTCTTCTTCTTCTGACTTTACTTTCATGTGTGTGACACTGTTGAGTGAGAGTGCAACAAAACTCCGGGCCACACCAAAGATAAATGAATCTTTTAAAACTAAATTTAGAATTCTGGTTTTAGTGTTGGAACTTTAATCTCTCTCTCTCTCTCTCTCTCTCTCTCTCTCTCTCTCTATATATTATATATATATATATATATATATATATATATATATATATATATATATATATATATATATATATATATATATATATATATATATATATATATATTTATATATATATATATATATATATTTCCAGGAGATATATATATATATATATATTTCCGGGACTTTTCAAAAGTTAGGGATAAATAATAACATTTTATTTTTGCAATACATAATTTTATCTACCATAACTCCTAGGAAAATCAAATATTCAAATTCTCGAGATTGGCTAACGACTATATCGTTCAGCGTCTTGAAAGTGAATTTAAAACAATTCTCTTCGAACATTTTTAAAAATTCTCCGTTTTTCTCCAACGAATTTTTTCATTCAAATAAAATTTCATTCTGATGTAGGACGAAATTTCTCTGTGTACGGTATATTTTTTTACAGTTTTCTATTATTATTTCATTTCATTTGTTTATCTAATGATAATAATAGCTTGAATCGTTTACACAAAGATAAACTGACCGAACACATGTGTAAGTGATATTGATTAAATTCATCTTTTATTATCCATTCTGTACTTTCTTTTCTTTATTCATTCTTTCTCATATATATATATATATATATATATGTTAAGTAAACAAACAAATGTGTTTATTTTTATCTGGCTTTAAGCCGACAATTTTTGGAGGATATGTGCTTAATTGAAGTCATACCTAATTTTGAAAATTAATTAGTTAATAATTAATGAATTTTGTCATTTACACCAGACACCACAATACTTGAAAGATGTCACCTGCCTAGTATTGAGAGCTTAATCTTTAGATCACGTCTTCGCTGGTCTGGTCATCTAGTTCGCATGAATGATTGCCGAACCCCAAAACAACTATTTTACGGGGAAATCTCATCTGGCAAACGACGTGGTTGCAAACCCAAATTGAGGTTTAAGGATTGCCTCAAGGACACTCTAAAGAACACTGCTGTGTTGTGGAGGACTGAGAGAAGCTAGCTTGTAATAGAACTGGCTGGAGAGCCACCATCTACCTGTATATATATTTACCAACCCTCCGCACGAGTAGGATACGACACAAGGCAATTTCTTAAGCGGAGTTTAACAGGTTTGAATTCAGAGTTTTCCTTCTCCTATACCGGTTGGCTAACTAAGGTTAAAGAGCCCAGTCTGCCCTACTATTTACCCATAGCTGGACGGAGAGTAGAATTCATACCTTTCCCAAGGGTATTAGCGCTAAGTGAAATGCAATTACACGTCAGGATTTGACGATTTAACCATTACACACGCGCATTCTACCTGTATATGGAAGAATTTGGGACAACCGAATTAAACACCAAAAGTTGAAGCGGAAAGGGTAATTTTAGCCCAGCAAGATTCAAAGTGGAGAAATTCATACCTTTCCCAAGGGTATTAGCGCTAAGTGAAATGCAATTACCACGTCCAGGATTTGACGATTTAACACACGCGCATTCTACCTGTATATGGAAGAATTTGGGACCAACCGAATTAAACACCAAAAGTTGAAGCGGAAAGGGTAATTTTAAGCCAGCAAGATTCAAAGTGGAGAAATTCATACCTTTCCCAAGGGTATTAGCGCTAAGTGAAATGCAATTACCACGTCCAGGATTTGACGATTTAACCATTACACCAGCGCATTCCACCTGTATATGGAAGAATTTGGGACCAACCGAATTAAACACCAAAAATTGAAGCGGAAAGGGTAATTTTAAGCCCAGCAAGATTCAAAGTGGAGAAATTCATACCTTTCCAAGGGTATTAGCGCTAAGTGAAATGCAATTACCACGTCCAGGATTTGACGATTTAACCATTACACCACGCGCATTCTACCTGTATATGGAAGAATTTGGGACCAACCGAATTAAACACCAAAAGTTGAAGCGGAAAGGGTAATTTTCAGCCCAGCAAGATTCAAGTGAAGAAATTCCAACATGTAGTTTATGCGGAAGAGTATGTATCTCCAGAGCTGGCCTGGTGAGTCATCTGAGAAAACACAAGGATAGAGTGTCAAATGCTACGGGCACAAACTATGATGATAAAAAAAACAGGAAATGGTCTTACTCGAACACGAGTTGACAGCCATTATTATTCTCCGAATTATTTGTATGTGTGTGTAGGTATCCTATTATAATGGAGATTGTGTGTTTTTCTGTCTGTAACCGAAACTAAATCACTACTCAAGTCACAATTCCCTTAGTTATTGACGTCACATTCTCTATGAATTTATTTTAATTTTAACCTCAATTATTAATAAATTGTTTTACATTATTAATACTGTTAATATCTACATATTAATAACATGCTATTATATTTATATATACAACAAAATACCGGTTTACAGTGTGAACAGGAAGGCTAATTTGCATATTGATATTTAAAATGTGATTTTAATAAATTCGTGCTTAGTATTATTGATTTCTAAATGTTTGGTTTTATTTTAATGAATATAAGCAAAAATCTCTTCAATGAATCTTAAATGAAAATCCATTAACAAGATAAAATAACTGTCATTTTATTCTTTACTTCCTATTTTAACTAAATACTTAAATTAGAAAAAATAACAATGAAAGACGGGAGTGATGGAAGAGTAAGTTTCAGTTGTTCTATTTTTCGATTATACTCCCTCTGTTTCAAATCTTTTTATCTGCATTCTTATTTAGTTTCATTAGTCTTTCTAATTTAATACGATATTCTATTACATTAAGACTTAGATACTTGCAACCGGAGGGTGCATATATTTGCTAGTTTGTTTAATAACGTGTTAGTATCAATAAGATTTTTTCCCGTGTGTTTTTTTTTTTCAATATAAAACAGTGGATATTCAGTTGGTTGGTTGGCTGGTTAGATTTTACAGCAAGTCAACCCTTGTGTTATGTTATGCCGAAGACTTTTGTAGCATAATGGTGCGCCCTACCCGGGAACCCATATCTGTGGCCTTGTGCCAGACACAGAGAAACCTTAGTAGGATGTAGCATGATTCTCAGACCTTACGGGGGTGGGCGAGCCGGAAGAATATGAATTCTCGTTATCACCTGTGAGTCTATTCGTAGCCAGTGAGTCCGGGATTTTGCTATTAAAATTTAGTTTTATCGGTTTGTCAGAAGAAAGGATGGTTGACCCGTTGACCTCTTAATTGACACGTGCAATTTGGTAGAACAGTTAGAACCCTCTTTATGTTTATGTTTATGCCTGGACATTAAATGTACAAAGTTCAGATATCTGTATAATTCGTTGAAATATATAATACTATTTAAGATTTAGCTGAGTAAAAGCACATCGCAATCAAATCTAAAAGACACCGGCCAAGAGGAAAGACTTGAAAAGTGGAAATAACACTTCAAGAAATTTCTTGGAAGACATCATAAATCATAGGAGTCGTATGTGTGCTACCTAGAGAAGAAAGCATTCTAAGTAAAATAATTTATAACAGGCATTTCCTTAAATATATTGAAATCGCAAATTATAAAGTTTATTTTTACTAAAATGCGCGACATATTTTCACCACGAAACGGAGAGAGAAAATTTTGTTTACAGACAAAATGGCCGTTGAGAAATCAGAATTTAAAAAAAAAAAAGTTAAAACATTCTTGACATTACATTTCAAAAGTTCACATGTCTGCATTTTTTTTTACCATTTCTCTTGGAGTAAAAAGCAAATATATAGAAAAGTTCTGAGGAATATTAGAAATGTTTTCATGTCATGTAAATAAAATTCTGTCGATTTTAAAAATAACAGATGACAGGCAAATTTGGCGGGAAAGAAAATGAAAAAGAAAAGAAATGGCTGAAGTTGAATGAGTCTTAAATGAAAGAATGAAAAATTTGAAATTAATTTTTGGGTTATTGTTTTTTTGTTTTTTTTTCGACTTAGCGATTTCTTTATTTATTAAAAGAAATTTGATTTTTTAAAACATTTTTCTTCTCTTTATAAAATTGTCGTCGTATATTTTCAGTGAAAAGTTTGGTTTATGTGTATAAAGAAGAAGAAGAAGAAGAAGAAGAAGAAGAAGAAGAAGAAGAAGAAGAAGAAGAATTAAAAGCCAGAGAGTGAGAGAGGGTGAGAGAAAGAAAAATAAAGAAAGAAAGAAAGAAAGAAAGGAAGAAGAAGAAGAAGAAGAAGAAGAAGAAGAAGAAGAAGAAGAAGAAGAAGAAGAAGAAGAAGAAGAGAAGAGAGAAAGAGAAGAAAGAAAAAAAAAGAAAGAAAGAAAGAAAGAAAGAAAGAAAGAAAGAAGAAGAAGAAGAAGAAAGAAAGAAGAAGAAGAAGAAGACAGAGAGGAGAAGGGTGAGAGAAAGAAAAAGAAAGAAAGAAAGAAAGAAAGAAAGAAGAAGAGAAGAAGAAGAAGAAGAAGAAGAATTAAAAGCAAGAGAGTGAGAGAGGGTGAGAGAAAGAAAAAGAAGAAGAAGAAGAAGAAGAAGAAGAAGAAGAAGAAGAAGAAGAAGAAGAAGAAAAAGCTAGAGAAGGAGGAATAAAAGTTGAAATAATAATAATAATAATTTCGGCGGTACATATACTAAAATTGGAACGATACAGAGAAGATTAGCATGGCCCCGCGCAAAGATAACACGCAAATTCGTGAACGTTTCATATTTTTAATAGAGATGAGACCGTAAACCATATACTCTGCGAATGTAGCAAACTAACACAACGAAAATACAAAACTAGACACGACTGGGTTGGGAAGGTGATCCACTGGGAATTATGCAAAAAAATAAATTTTGACCATACAACAAAATGGTATATGCATAAACCAGAATCTGTTCTTGAGAACGAAATGCATAACATTCTCAGGGACTTTGAAATAAAAACGGATCACCTTATCCCAGCAAGAAGACTAGACCTAGTGTTGATTAACAAAAAAGAAAGAACTTGTCAACTGGTGGATTTTGCAGTGCCAGCAGATCACAGGGTGAAGCTAAAGGAAAATGAAAAAAATGGACAAATACTTGGACCTTGCCAGAGAACTGAAAAAACTATGGAATATGAAAGTGAAAGTTATAACAATTGTGGTAGGTCACTTGGAACAGTCCAAAAGGATTAGAAAAGGGTCTGGAAAGTTTGGATATCAGAGGAAGGATTGAAACCATTCAGAACACTGCACTGCTGCAATCTGCCAGAATACTCAGAAGAGTCCTGGACCTGAGGAGACTTGCTGTCACTCAGACTCCAGTGAAAGACCATCAGCTAACTGATGTGAAAACTCAAAAATAATAATAATAATAATAATGATAATATTAATAATAATAATATAATAATAATAATAATAATAATAAGGGGGAGAATGATAATAGAAGCGAGGAAGAAGAAGAATGATAAAAATGTAAAAGAGTAGGCAGGTGAAAACAACAAAAACAATAATAAAAACAACAACAAAAATAATAATAATAATGGTAAGAATAGTTTGGTTTATTTTGGGTTTTTTACGGCATATCAACCTAGGTGGGTCATTTAATGCCGACAAAGTTGTGAAATAAATTCATTCTTAATGCATAATACAATTTTGTTTATAAATCAAGTTTTTCTATCCAACCCATAGATGGACCCTAACAGGTACTACCACTCCGGGTCAGATTGTCCTGTGAGCAATGGTGATGAAGGGGTGCTCCACATTCCCCAAACCTCAAAAACTGGAACCTCACCATCAGATAAAGTTTAACGTCATTCCCAGGACATATAGACCCTCAGCCACCGCCTTCTAGCACCATATGATAAAAAGGGGTTGGGGCTTACCATAAGGGCAATAGGGTTGGGAAAATCATATAGGTGCTAGGGCTTGACGTGACCAGCCGATTAATCAGAGGGGGCCTCTCCGACCGCCCGTCTAGCACAAGAAATGCCTAAAGTGGAATATTGCAAGACATGGACTGCTCAGCAACCTGAGTTCTGTCCTTAAGCATCACAGGTCACCACGCACGGCCCACAGGTGGCCCCATTGTAGGAGTCTTACCCCTCTGCAGTCGGTGCATTATAGTGCCCCACCGAAAGGGCGGCATAATAATAATAATAATATAATGGAGATTGTGGGTTTGTCTGTCTGTAACCGAAACTATATTTCTATGCAAGTCACAGTTCCTTTAGTTATTTACATCATATTATCCATGATTTTATTTTTATTTATACCTCAATTATTAATAAAATTGTTTTACATTACTTACACTGTTGACCACATCTACATACTAAGAACATGCAATTGTATTTATATATACAACAAAATAAAGGTTTACAGTATGAATGGGAAGGCTAATTTGCATATTGATCTTAAAAAATTGATTTTAATAAATATATGCTTAGTATTATTGATTTCTATTTGTTTGGTTTTATCTTATTGAATATGAGCAAAAATCTCTTCAATAAATCTTAAAAGAAATCCATTAACAAGAAGAAATAACTGTAATTTTATTCTTTACTTCCTTTTTTAACTAAACAGTTTAATTAGGAAAATTTACCAATGAAAAACGGGAGTAACGGAAAATGATGGAAGAGTTAGTTTCAAAGTTGTTCTATCTTTTAATCATACCCCTCTGTTCCAAATCTTTTTATCGGATTCTTATTCAGTTTCATTAGCCTTTCTAATTTAATATGATATTTTATTATATTAAAACTTAAACACTTGCACCCGGAGGGTGCATATATTTGCTAGTAATAATAATAATAATTGGGGAAATAATAAGAGGGGGGGGGGAATAGTAAAGTGGGACACAAGGAAAGAAGGAAGAGAGATTAGAAAAGAGAAAAACAAAGAATAAATAGAAATGATTCCTTTGAATAAAAATAGAGATTCTGCTAACTCCGCCGTCACGTGACTAGTAGAGTAGAGAAAGAAGAAGAATGCAACACTTACGAGTGCCAAAAAAGAATGAGAAAAAAACATAAAAAAGAAGAAACGATGAAGAAGAAAATGAAGTTAAGAAAGAAAGAAAGAAGAAGATAAGAAAGAAAGAAAGAAAGAAGAAAGAAGAAGAATGAGGTAAAGAAGAAGAAGAAGAAAAAAGAACAACAACAGCAACAACAAAGAAAGAAAGTAGAAGAAGAAGAAATAATGAATAAAAAACGAACAAAGAAAGAAAGAAAGAAATTAGAAGAAGAAGAAGAAGAAGAAGAAGAAGAAGAAGAATGAAGTAAGAAAAAAAGAAGAACAAAGAAAGAAAGAAGAAGAAGAAGAATGAAACAAAGAAGAACAAAGAAAGAAATGAAGAAGAAGAAGAAAGAAGAATGAAGTAAGAAAAAAGAAGAAGAAAAGAAGAAGAAGAAGAAGAATGAAACAAAGAAACAAAGAAAGAAGAAGAAGAAGAAGAATGAAAAAAAGAAGAACAAAGAAAGAAAGAAGAAGAAGAAGAAGAAAGAAGAAGAATGAAATAAAGAAAAAAGAACAAAGAAGAAAAAAGAAAGAAAAAAGAACAAAAAACAAAGAAAGAAAGAAGAAGAAGAAGGAGAAGGAGAAGAAATGAATAAATAAATAAAAAAGAACAAAGAAAGAAAGAAAGAAAGAAGAAGAAGAAGAAGAAGAAGAAGAAGAAGAATGAAATGATTCCTCTGACTAATGATAAAAAATAACCCAAGCGATTACTCCACCCCACCCCACCCCCTTACGTGCCCAGAAAAGTAGATAACCCAGAATAATGCGACGCTTAAAACGACTGCCAAAAATGGCAATGGAACTAAAAAGGGAAACAAATAAAGAAGCATTAAACTTCAAAAGAGAGACCTCCCCCCTCCAAAAAAAAAAAAATCAGCAGAAACAAAAGTGCTTAACCATTTCATACAAGAAAGAAACAAAAAGAAATTTTGAGAAGAAACGGCATGTACATAGGAATCGAAGGAATTGAAAGGATTATTAATAGCAGCCGTGGCGAAATTGGAGAAAAAAACAACAACAAACAAAAAGAATATAGCATGTTCAGAGAAATAGATGTCACTGTTATATATATAGAGAGAGTGAGTGAATGATAGAGAAACAGAGAGAGAGAGAGAGTAAAAGAGTGAGAAAGATATAGAATAAGAGAGAGAGAGAGAAGAGACAGAGAGACAGAGACAGAGACAGAGACAGAGAGAGAGAATCGACATTTGACCTAGATATTAATAAATAGTTGTTGGGTTGGTTGGTTGGATTTTAATGGTATTTCAACTCGTTTGGGGTTATTTTATGCCTAGATAGAGCTGGGTTAGCTCAGTCGGTAGAGCATTTGAGAGCAATTTTAAAATTGAACATTAAATAACTCACATTGGACAAATGATAAAATCTTTTCATTAAAAAACATAGAAAAGTTCAACATTTAAAGATTTAATATATTTTTTTACTGCAATTCAAGATGACCGCCATCTTTGTTGATACATTTTCACATTTCACATTATTTGTTGATACATTTTCAACATGTAGCGGGTCAACAGGTGGCCCCATTGGGGGAGTCATACCCCTCTGCAGAGGTGCAGTCGGTGCATTCTAACGCCCCAGCCGACAGGGCGGAAATGCTACTCTTGATAAATGGTTACCAGAATTCTATAAGATTTTTTATTTCTTTAATGGCATATCAAATTAAGTGAGTTATTTAATGTCTGAGCCATCCTTGTAGAAAGTTAACTTTAAAATCCAGTCACGTTATTACATTCCCTTTCGGACTAATACCGTTGGAAACGTACGAGACCCCTATTCCACCAGATATAGCTTAAATAGTAGCACTTCTGTTGGTGTAAAAATATGGCTTTAGCATTATATAACCCAGTAAGGTTTATATACCATTAAATAAAGTAATCGAAACAGATCTTCTGACTGTCAGTTCCACGCTCCAGTTTTTCATAGCGCGTGTGATTAGGTTAGTTACGTGATTGGATATTTTGAATATTGAGAAATATTGTAAAATCCATGATTGCAGGGTCAGGTCCTTCTTCCTTCCGGCAGTCAATGCCATGGCTAAGATGTCCTTCGTTCTCTCTTCACTTCTTTTTTCCTTCTTTCAAATGTGTTGATTAATGTACAGAAGGTCATTCATGTTTATATTTCCTTTCAGCCATCATTTCCATTCATCAGGAAGAGGTCCTTGGCTTTCTATCAAATTACTATTTTTTTTCATTTACTTGAGCGGTCAGGATTTTCCGCATCATTAAGAAATATACTTGCTTGAGGTGATTCCTCTTTTCTGGGTCTTTTTAGGATCAGGATGTTTTTTCCCTTTCATTATGCTGGGCTGGCTTCGAGGATTAGTAGCGTAAATCACTATTCCTTGTCTATCTTATTGTACCTCTCTGCAATAAAATACTCTATCTTAAATTCAACGAACGTGTTGACTGGTCTTCCTCACGACTGAAACCTTGTCTGAGTGTATCCCTTTTTAAAGGACACACAGTAATATATTGTCAAACCAGATCTTATGAAGTGCTACTCTTGATAAATGGTTACAGAATTCTATAAGACTCGTTCTTTTTTTCTATAATGGGGTATCAAATTTAGAGAGTTATTTAATGTTTGAGCCACCCTTGATTAATGTACAGAAGGTCACGATATTACATTCTTGTTCGGACTAATACCATTGGGAAACGTACAAGACCCATATTCAACCAGCTATAGCTTAAATAGTACACCTTCTGTTCGTCTGAAAGAATGGCTTTAGCATTATATAATCAGTAAGGTTGATATAACATAAACAGAGAAATCAAAACCGATCCTATGACTGTCAGTTCACGCTCCAGAGTTTTTATAACACGTGTGATAAGGTTGTTTACGTGCTTGGATATTTTGAGCATTGTGAAATATTAAATATCCATGCTTGCTGGCTCATGCCCTTACACCTTCCGGCATTCAATACCATGGCGAAGATCACTTCACTTCTTTTTTCCTTCTTTCGAATGTGTTGATTAATGTTGACTGATCTTAACACGGACTATAAACTCGTCTGAGTGTATCCTTTTGAAAGGACACAACAGTAATATATTGTCAAGCCAGAATATCATATAAAATGCTACTCTTCATAAATGGTTACCAGAATTCTATAAGACCCGTTCTTTATTTCTTTAATGGCATATCAAATTAAGTGAGTTATTTAATGACTGAGCCATCCTTGTAAAAATTTAACTTTAAAATCCAGTCACGCAATTACATTCCCTTTCGTTATTTAAGATAGAGTGTTTTATTGCAGAGAGGTACAATAAGATAGACAAGGAATAGTGATTTACGCTATTAATCCTCGAAGCCAGACCAGCATAATGAAAGGGGGAAAACGAAAATCCTGATCCTAAAAAGACCCAGAAAGAGGAATCACCTCAAGCAGTGTATTTCTTATGATACTTTCATCAGGAAGAGGTCCTTGGCTTTCTATCAAATTACTATTTTTTCATTTACTTGAGCGGTTGGATTTTCCGCATCATTAAGAAATACACTTGCTTGAGGTGATTCTCTTTTTTGGGTCTTTTTAGGATCAGGATGTTTTTTCCCCTTTCATTATGCTGGGCTGGCTTCGAGGATTAGTAGCGTAAATCACTATTCCTTGTCTGTCTTATTGTACTCTCTGCAATAAAACACTCTATCTTAAATCTACGAACGTGTTGACTGGTTCTTCCTCACGACTGAAACCTTGTCTGAGTGTATCCCTTTTAAAGGACACACAGTAATATATTGTCAAGCCAGATCTTATGAAGTGCTACTCTTGATAAATGGTTACCAGAATTCTATAAGACTCGTTATATTTTTCTATAATGGGTATCAAATTTAGTGAGTAATTTAATGTCTAAGCCACCCTTGATTAATGTACAGAAGGTCACGATATAACATTCTTCTTCGGACTAATACCATTGGGAAACGTACAAGACCCATATTCAACCAGCTATAGCTTAAATAGTACACCTTCTGTTCGTCTGAAAGAATGGCTTTAGCATTATATAATCAAGTAAGGTTGATATACCATTAAACAGAGAAATCAAAACCGATCCCATGACTGTCAGTTCCACGTTCTAGTGTTTTTTTATAACACAAGTGATAAGGTTGTTTACGTACTTGGATATTTTGAGCATTGTGAAATATTGCAATATTCATGCTTGCTGGCTCATGCCCTTACACCTTCCGGCATTCAATACCATGGCGAAGATCACTTCACTTCTATTTTCCTTCTTTCGAATGTGTTGATTAATGTTGACAGTTCTTACAACTCGACTATAAACCTTGTCTGATTGTATCCCCTTTTAAATGAAACCACAGTAATATATTGTCAAGCCAGAAGCTCATATAAAATGTTACTCTTGAAAAAATGGTTACCAGAATTCTATAAGACCCGTTCTTTATTTCTTTAATGGCATATCAAATTTAGTGAGTTATTTAATGACTGAGCCATCCTTGTAAAAATTTAACTTTAAAATCCAGTCACGCAATTACATTCCCTTTCGGACTAATACCGTTGGGAAATGTACGAGACCTCATATTCCACCAGATATATCTTAAATAGTAGCACTTCTGTTCGTGTAAAGGTATGGCGTTGGCATTATCTAACCCAGTAAGGTTTATATACCATTAAATAAAGTAATCAAAACATATATTTTATCTGTCAGTTTCTCGTTCCAGTTTTTTCATAGCACGAATGATCAGGTTAGTTATGTGGTTAGATATTTTGAATATTGAGAAATATTGCAATATCCATGATTGCAGGGTCATGTCCTTCTTCCTTCCGGCAGTCAATGCATGGCTAAGATCTCCTTCATTCTCTCTTCACTTCTTTTTTTCCTTCTTTCAAATGTGTTGATTAATGTACAGAAGGTCATTCATGTTTATATTTCCTTTCAGGCATCATTTCCATTCATCGGGAAGAGGTATGTGGCTTTCTATCAAACTAATTTTTTTCTTTTACTTGAGCGGTCAGGATTTGCCGCATCATTTACAAATACAGTTGCTTGGGGTGATCCTATTTTCTGGATCTCTTTGGGAACAGGATGTTTGGTTTTTTTTCCTTTCGTCATCTATTAAAGATTTATTGGCCCCTGTTGATATTTGTCCTGTTGTCCAGTTAATCTGTCGTGAATCGACATAAATCGTTTGAACCAGAAGCCATGCTGTTTTTTTCTTGAGCATTCTTTGAGGGATTACAGGTGTAATGTTTACCCTGGTCAGTCTTCGATTCCTTATATCTCATCCATCTATACATGTATCAATGGCAGTTTTGTGTATGTATGTATGTATGTATGTATGTAGTATATACGAAAATACAACAATTAAAGACAAAGTAAATATATATACACACGCGTTGCTTCTTTCTCAGTTTACTGGCAGGCATCAACGAAGGAAAGGAGGATTCTCGACTTGAGAGGATTGCCAAAGGAACCAAATCGGAGGACCCTCTACCTAGAATCAACTGTCAATCATGGCCCTTAAAAACCTAAACAATATTTTCTTTCATTTTTGTTTCTGTTGCTTTTGTAGTTTCAGAGTTTTCTTACTTCCTGAAAACAAATGTTTTAGATTAAACAACATAAATAAAAATAAAATAGATACTGATGAAACATTCATGAGAACTGAATGTTTCATTTAAAACATTTGTTTTCTGGGCAAGAAAAAGAAACAGAAGATGAAAGAAATGCTAATGAAACATAGAGATAATAACTGAATGTCTCATTTAAAACATCCAGATATAAAGTTAGAGGTCTGAGGAAATTCATAGGTATACACAAATACCTGTATACAGGTAACTATATAAATATACACATAACACACAGACACAGACACAGACACAGACACACACACACACACACACACACACATAATACATATATATATATATATATATATATATATATATATTATATTATATTATATTATATTATATTATATGTGTGTGCGTGCGTATGTGTGTGTGTGTGTTTGTGTGTGATCTGTCAGCGTACGTGTGTTTGTGTGTCTGCGTGTGTGTGCCTCTCTCCGTTTTTCCATGTTTGTGCAATTTTTACTCATATATATATATATATATATATATATATATATATATATAATATATAATATATATATTGGTTAGGAGGTTGATTTAGAAGGCTATCACAATGCAGGTGTAAAGAAAAAATAATACGGTAACAATGATATTGTGTGTTAACCTGTATTTAATTCTTGAATTTTCGAGATAATATCTCTTTTTCAAAAGATCACTGGAACTGAAGCAGTCTAGTTATGGCATTTCATTTTAAATGATTTTTTTTTTCAGTTCCAGTGATCTTTTGAAAAAGAGATTTATCTTGAAAATTCAAGAATTAAATACAGGTTAACACACAACACCATTGTTACCGTATTATTTTTTTTTCTTTACACCTGCATTGTGATAGCCTTCTAATCAACCTCCTAACCAAATATATACACAATGCTTCAAGCAAATAATAAAACTCTCTTATATATATATATATATATATATATATATATATATATATATATATATATATATATATATATATATATATATATGCATGCGTTGTCTTCGTGTCATTTGTGATATAAAATGGGATGACAAAGTAAAAAATAGCACAATTTAAAAAGAAGTGATATTGCTGCATCGAAACCCTACTAGTCAAGATAAAAAGGTGGCTGGTCACGTTGTCCGTATGAATGAGAACAGACTGCCAAGAAGTTTTTTATACGGGCAACTACCAAATGCTAAGCGTTCCATTGGACGTCCTCTCTTACGCTACAAGGACAAATTGAAGGACAATTTGAAACGCCTCGATATTGACCTGAGTGCCTGGGAAGATCTAGCGTCGGATCGAAGGAATGGCGTAAGAGATGTTTCGCTAAACTAAAGAGCTTTGAATAAAATAGACTGAAGCATAGAGATCGGCTCCGCATAACTCTAAAAGAAAAAACATTTAACTCCTGCCTTGGATCATTTCGTTTGTCAGTGCGGCTTTATGGCTCGCAACAGGGCTGGGCTGCTGTCACACTCGAGGAAACATAAAATGTCTTCTTGACAGCATGCACAACATGGAGGAATCAAATCACTCACTGCTGACCCTCATCTATCGTTCTCGATAGGAGAGTCCACTATATATATATATATATGTGTGTGTGTGTGTGTGTGTGTGTGGTGTGTGTGTGTGTGAGAGAGAGAGAGAGAGAGAGAGAGAGAGAGTGTGTGTGTGTGTGTGTGTGTGTGTGTGTGTTTCTGTAGCTACATGTGTTCCCCCACTCCGTTGTTCAATGATGTTTGTGCAGTCAGTTTAATTATTCTTATTGAAAAAGCCAAAAATTGATTAGTTTCTTGGTCATCTTTGATAAATATAACCTTTTGTCTAGACTTTTGTCAGATCTTTAATATCTTTTCCTTTCGCGATGTACCACAAACCGTAACGATAATCAATCACAAGAATTAAGTAAAAAGTTCCAACTATAGCCGAGCTTAATTTTTGCAATTTAAATTTCGCAATATCCGCCCTGCTAAACTGATTAATGTTATGAAAATTATTAACACATTTTTGGACATGAGATTTTATTAACTGCGATTATTATCCTCGCATATTTCAAAAGAGCGATTCTATTTCAATACGCTGTCTAAGGATGATTTAGTGTTGATATCGTGGACGTATAGTGGATACAATGGCGAGTAAAAGAAAGAAAACTAGTAGATTCTGCTAGTGTTAGAGAAAACATCTCCACGTTAGACGGTAAGCCAGTAGAACAATTCACATACCTGGGTAGTAATATCTCATCCACAGATAACGATATTAACACTCGAATAGGAAAGGCATGGATGGCCAAAAACAAATTGTCTGTCATATGGAAATCTGATCTCACTGACAAGCTAAAGCTGTAGTCATATCAGTACTGCTGTATGGCTGCACTACCTGGACCCTAACGAGACGCCTCGAAATAAGCTAGATGGGACTGCACAAGAATGCTGCGAGCAGTTTTGAACAAAGTCGTGGAACCAGCATCCCACAAGGAAGCAGCTGTATGGTCACCTGCCCCCTACTCACAGACCATCCGAGTGAGACGGACTAGGCATGCAGGGCACTGCTGGAGAAGCAAGGACGAACTCATAAGTGATGTTCTCCTGTGGAAGCCAACACATGGACATGCCAGTGTGGGCCGCCCAGCAAGGACCTACATTGACCAGCTATGTAAAGATGCTGGCTGCATCGAGAAGAACTCCTGGGCGATGAATGATAGGGAAGGTTGGCGAGAGATTGTCATGGATATCCGTACTGCCTGCACGACATGATGATGATGATATATAGATAGATAGATAAGTCAAGATAAATCTAATGAGTCAGACGAACCTACTAAAAGTTTCGCTTAATGCTCTTCAGGGCTAAGATTTATTATTTGCTCTACTTAGGTATTGAGCACATTTTACTTATTAGCTTAGTCTCCAGGCGGTTTGTATGAATATATATATTATATATATATATATATATATATATACATATATGCATATAAATTGTTTTTCTTTGGCCAAAGTATTGTACTAATAGATTATTTTGTTGGTACGATTATCTTGGTCTTTTCTTTTTACAAAAACTTTTTTCTTCCCGGTTGATGTTTGGTAGTATATTTTTTACAATCAAACTATTTGCTGGTTTTTCTCACCGCGAGAATTTACCAATAAGTTTGTATATATATATAATATATGTTGATGAGGCCTAATGGGCTGAAATGTACATACAGAGATGACTTTTTCTCGATTTGTTTACGCTTTACATTTAAACCGATATTCACGCCTAATCATTAGTTATAATTAATTAATTAACAAAATTAGGTATGACTTTTATTAAGCACATGATCTCCCACGAAGTGTCGGCCTTTGCCATTTCAAACACATTGTTTGACTACTTCATATATATATATATAATATATATATATATGTATATATATCATTGTGAATAGTACATTTAAAGTTCAAATGCTACCACTGGTTTCCAAGCAGCATGATTACGTTGCTGTCCTTCATCGCCTTAAATGTATTATACACTATAATAAATAATACAGCTCTTACAGAAGTAATAGAGCACTTTACTCTGATTTCTCCAATACTCAACGGATTAACTATATATATATGTTATATATTTCTTTATTTATATTTTATTATTTTTATATAAATGTTTGTTTTATTCTTCCTATACTTGTTCAGATTCATTCAATAGTTTAATTCATAGTTTGATTTTGTCTGACTACCATCCCTCAAGAAACCAGAACTTGAAAAATATACTTTCTTTTCATTTGACTTCCTGTCACCATGGTGACAGTCTTACAATGTAAAAATAATTTTTTATTTTTTTAAATTTATTTTTAATTTTTAAATTTTTTTTTTTTTGAGAAGTAACATTTTTCAGTTATGCAATTCAAATAACCTTCCATCTGATGAGACTGGATTTGGGTAGCTATAT
Source organism: Doryteuthis pealeii (assembly GCA_023376005.1). Taxonomy (NCBI): domain Eukaryota; kingdom Metazoa; phylum Mollusca; class Cephalopoda; order Myopsida; family Loliginidae; genus Doryteuthis; species Doryteuthis pealeii. The sequence goes on along the minus strand of CM042173.1, from coordinate 30,228,585 downwards.
TAAATCAACTTAGATTTATAAGGCCCCAATTTTGGTCGAAATAAATTTATTATGGAATTACGGTGTTGAGTTTTTCCTGCATTTCAAGATAAATATTGCTCTGTATATAATCTAAAAAGTTTATTATACATTGAGCTCTCTGCAGTGATTTAAAGATTCACTCTATTATACATACTGGTTCATACAATAATAATACAGTGTGTCTTAGAAATCACATATAGAATCATCCCTTACTACCAAGTTTTGGATACCTCTTATATATATATATATATATATATATATATATATATATATATATATATATCGCCACCTCCTGAAAAAAAAACGCTGAATTTATCTGAATACCATTTTCAATAAAGAATGCGTCTGATGAACCTCATTGGTATATTCAGATGGTAGCATAACCCCAGTGAACCCGATTTAAGCTTTGTCTTTAATATATATATATATATATATATATATATATATATATAATAATAAATAATGGTAAATTTTAAAAAAATTCAACAAAGAGGGGGGGGTAATAAAAAAAGTTGAGGAAGAGAAGGGAAAAGAAAAAAGAAAGAAAAAGGGGAAAAATACTTACAACAACCGTTCTTCCTGATAGTAAGACCAAACTCGAGTAATAAAATGAATGTAATATAATAAGGAGAGCTCTATTTCCATTGGCTGGAGGTCAGGTGACCAGTACAATAAAATTATGGCCATGAAGACACGAGGTCATGTGCCAAGAGGAAAGGGCGGGATTTGATCAACCCAATTGGTCCCCTGGGCGAGGAAATCCGTTGTTGAAAGACCAGAAATTTCCAATGATCCCAAGGATATAACAACGCTGATGACTCCCCCAAGCATCTTATAGATGTATTTTACAATATATATATATATATATATATATATATATATATATATATATATATATACATAGATAGATAGATAGATAGATATACACTTTAGTTTAAGTAAAAATTAAGAAATAAGCCGAAGCTACATTTATTGAATTACAAAAGAGAGTTGCAATCTAAAACTGTCCCTCAATTAATGGATATATAATTAGTGGGTAGTCTACGAATTATGTCTGTAAGTGTAGTTAAAATTCAAATAACGGGCTAGTAATGAAAACTTACCGTTAGCTGTTTTAGTTATTAACGCTAGATCGTCTTCTCTGACCTGTACGCCGATTGCTGATTGGTGAAGGAAAGGAATTGGTCTGACCGTTAGTTGAGGGAAGTAGACGTTAGGATCGTTTGCTCCCAAAAGATGGCAGGCACTCACCGCGCGGTTAGAAACCCTTTTGGGCTCTGGTTCTTTTTGTCTTTTTTAATTAGCAATTCAAATTTTGCAATATCCGCTTCGCTAGGCCGATTAAAGTTATGAAAAATTATTAACGGATTTTTTGACATGAGATTTTATTAAACGTCATTATTATTCTCTCATATTTCAAAACAGCGATTCTATTTCAAATCACTGTCAGGAAGGATGATTTAGTGTTGATATCGTGGATGTATAGTGGATACAATGGCGAGTAAAAGAAATAATCCAAGTTCCGCTGGAGAATGTAGCGATAGTAAAAACAAAGAATGTCATATATATATATATATATATATATATATATATAGGTGAAGGTCATTTCCCCTTAGAAATATAGCGATTAAATAGCCTGCTATACTTGGCGACTGACTGTGGATGTGTGGGTAAGAGGCTTGGCGAGCGTAAGTTCGTTCAGGTCTCGAACCCAGCCAGAGGCAGCTGCTAAAAATCGTAAACTATACTGATGAGAGGTGATACCTCGAAACACGTGTCTATAGTTTACTCTATATATATATATATATATATATATATATATATAATATTAATAATTGGAAGGCAATTACAATGCGTATAAAAAATAAAAACAAAAAGATGTTATTTTTGTCTTATCGATTTCGAAGCATAAACTTCATCATCAGAGTTTCATATCAGAAATGGACGTGCTTACGTTTTTATTTGTGTGGTTATAATTTCGCTTATTATTTCTTTCCCTCTCCTTTTTTCTTTCTTCTTCTCCTCCTTTCTTTTTCCTCATGTTATGAATGAAATGGGCGAATAACTGTAATTTCGTTTTTTTGTTTAATGTCTGTTGAGAACGAATGCTTGAACCCTGTATCCAATATTGTCTGTTTGTCATCCGGTGAATATCGCAACAAGGTAGCCATGTCAAATTCAAAATAAAACCGTCAATAGAACAATTCATATACTTAGCCTTTGTTTGTTTTGTTTTTTCTTTCTTTTTCTTTTTCATGAGGAAAAAAGAAAGGAGAGAAGAAGAAAAGAAAAAAAGGAGAGGAAAAAGAAATAAGAAGATAAATTATAACCACACAAATAAAAACGTAAGCACGTCCATTTCTGATACGAAACTCTGATGATGAAGTTCATGCTTCGAAATCGATAAGACAAAAATAACATCTTTTTGTTTTTATTTTTCATACACATTGTAATTGCCTTCAAATTAATTATATATTATAACATACATAACCATGCTACAATCAAATTACAAATTACTTATATATATATATATATATATATATATATATATATATATATATAAAATTTTCATTTAACGTTATCACATACAATTTTAATTATTTTCATGAATATATATAAATCTTCATTACATTTCCTCAAAAAGCAAGCTCTGGTGATAGTGAATGTGTATACCTATTTACTTTCTCGTTAATTGTAATCTCTCAAAGAATGCTCAACAAAATATCAGCATGGTTTCTGGTTCAAACGATTTATGTCAATTCACAAAAGATTAACTGGACAACTGGACAAATGTCAACAAGGACCAATAAATCTCGAATAGATGACGAAAGGGAAAATAACTTAGCTTAGATCTGGCACAAGGCCAGAAGTATGAAGCGCCCAGTGAGAATCGAACTCACTAACAATGGTCTACAAATCTGACTTGCTAACCATTACACCATATGAAGTGTCCAGTTATTTACTAACCTTAGCTTAAATGTGACATAAGGCCAGAAATAAGAGGCACCCAGTGAGAATCGAACTCACTAACAATGCTCTCTAACAAATCTGACTTGCATTACATCATATGAATTGCCCAAAACGGCTCTGTATAGATAAATATAAATATCTTTTCCAGATATAAAATAAAATCTTTATTTTGCACAAAACCCAAAATCCGTTGATAGAATTATATATATATAATCTACTTTGTCTTAATTGTTTTATTTTCGTAGTTTCCTCCGGACATACATGGCAATAGCATAATCTTTACAGATCATTGCCGTCCCTCACAATCCCACAACTCCACCACCAGAACCCTTCCTTGCATGAGCCCTCAAATGACTCATCAAACCTGCTGCAGATCTACAAAGTTGACGCAAATATGACATTGAAAAGACTTCTTCCCCGTTGAATGAGATGATTCAGATGAATCAGGTGAATCAGATGATAAAAATTTGATGCTTATGCACCACCATATGTCTCTTAAGACCAGAAGCCGACTTACAGACCTTGCCACAGATAGCACAAGACACATTATTTACTCCTGGAATCTGCATGGATTGACCCAGGTGAGATTTCCTATGATTGACATAGCCAGCCTCGAAAGCAAAACTCGACCACATGTCAGACACTTCCAACCCTCCATGTTCTCTCCCAATATACAGGTGTAACCCTGTAACATACATATATACATACATACATACGCACAACTGCCATTTATATATGTATAGATGAATGAGATATAAGGAATCGAAGACTGACCAGGCTAAAAAGTACATCTGTAATCCCTGAAAGAATGCCCAAGAAAAAAAACAGCATGGCTTCTGGTTCAACCTTATTACTAACCTTAGCTTAAATGTGACATAAGGCTAGAAATAAGGGACACCCAGTGGAAATCGAACTTACTAACAATGATCTCCAAACTAGCTTGTTAACCATTACATCATATGATATTCCAAAACGACCCTGTATAGATATAATATAAATATCTTTCCAGATATAAATAAAATCTTTATTTTTGCACAAAAAGCAAAATCCGTTGATAGTGAGTGTATATATATATATATATATATATATATAATATATATAATACTTTGTCTTTAATTATGGTATTTTCGTAGTTTTCCCCGGACATACATACATACATATATGATGGCTGTCAACTTGTGATTCGAGTAAGACCATTTCCTGGTGTTTTTTTTTTTTTTTTTTTTTTTTATCATCATATTTATATGCCAGTTGTATTTGACTCTCCATTCCTGTGTTTTCTCAGATGACTCACCAGGCCAGCCCTGGAGAGACATACTCTTCCACATAAACCACATGTTGGAACTTCTCCACTTTGAATGTTGCTTGGTTGAAAATTACCCTTTCTAATTGACCGTTTCAGTTTTTGGTGTTTGATTCGGTTGGACTCAAATTCTTTCACAGACAGGTAGATAGTGGCTCTCCAGCTAGGTCTATTACATACATACATACATACATACATACGCCAACTGCCATTTTATATATGTATAGATAGATGAGATATAAGGAATCGAAGACTGCCAGGCTAAAAAGTACACCTGTAATCCCTCAAAGAATGCTCAAGAAAAAAAACATCATGGCTTCTGGTTCAACCGATTTATGTCGATTCACGACAGATTAACTGGACAACTGACAAATATCAACAGGGGTCAATAATTCCTGAATAGATGACGAAAGGGAAAAGAAAGAATATCCCCATCCCAAAGAGATCCAGGAAAGAGAAATCTCCTCAAGCAACTGTATTTGTCAATGATGCAGAAAATCCAAACCGCTCAGTAAAAGAAAAACATATTAGTTTGATAGAAAGCCACATACCTCTTACCGATGAATGAGAACGATGCCTGAAAGGAAAACATGAATGACCTTCGGTACATTAATCAACACATTTGAAAGAAGGAAAAAAAGAATGAAGAGAGAATGAGGAGATCTTAGCCATGGCATTGACTGCCGGAAGGGAGAAGGACATGACCCTGCAATCATGAATATTGCAATATTTCTCAATATTCAAAATATCTAACCACATAACTAACCTGATCATTTCGTTCTTTGAAAAACTGGAACTCGGAACTGACAGATAAAATATCTGTTTTGATTACTTTATTTAATGGTATATAAACCTTACTGGGTTAGATAATGCCAACGCCATACCTTTACACGAACAGAAGTGCTACTATTTAGCTATAATTGGTGGAATATGGGGCCTCGTATGTTCCCAACGGTATTAGTCCGAAGGGAATGTAATAGGGTGACTGGATTTTAAACTTAAATTTTTACAAGGATGGCTCAGTCATTAAATAACTCACTAAATTTGATATGCCATTAAAGAAATAAAGAAAGAATCTTATAGAATTCTGGTAACCATTTATCAAGAGTAGTGTTTTATATGATCTTCTGTTTGACAATATTTTACTGTTGTGTCCTTTAAAAGGGATATATATTAGAATAATTGACTAACATATCCTATTATAATGGAGATTGTGTGTTTTTCTGTCTGTAACCGAAACTATATTCCTACTCAAGTCACAATTTCTTAGTTATTGACATCGCATTCTCCATGATTTTATTTTATCTAAACCTCAATTATTAATAAAATTGTCTTACATTATTAATACTGTTAACTATGTCTACATACTGACAACATGCAATTATATTTATATATACAACAAATAGCAGTTTACAGTGTGAACGGGAAGGTTAATTTGCATATTAATATTAAAAAATCGAATTTAATAAATATGTGCTTAGTATTATTGATTTTTAACTGTTTGGTTTTATTTTAATGAATATAAGCAAAAATCTCTTCAAAGAATCTTAAATGAAATCCATTAACAAGATAAAATAACTGTGATTTTATTCTTTACTTCCTCTTATAACTAAATACTTAAATTAGAAAAAATAACAATGAAAGACGAGAGTGATGGAAGAGTAAGTTTCAGTTGTTCCATTTTTTATTATACTCCCTGTTTCAAATCTTTTATTATACTCCCTCTGTTTCAAATCTTTTTATCTGTATTCTTATTTAGTTTCATTAGACTTCTAATTTAATACAATATTTTATTACATTAAAACTTAAATACTTGCACCCGGAGGGTGCATATATTTGCTAGTTAACATAAAACAGGTTTCCTTCTACGAGGGAACCTAGGATTCGCTACCTGAGAGATTACCAAAAGGACCAAGTCGGAGGACTCTCTACCTAGAATCAACTGGCCAATTATGACCTTTAAAAACTTAACAGCATATGTGTGTCTTAGTGAGATTTGATATTGTGTGATACCATTGGTTATGGGTATGAAGCTTAACTCTTTGCCTATCTTAAGCCACACACAGCGGCTCCCTCACCACTGTGATCCTACGGTAAATCACTGCCAGTGGCTCTCGCGCTTGTCACTTGTTTGCACTAAAAGCTCTCTACGTGAATACCCATAATGCGACTTAGAATATCTAGAATCAACTGGCAAATTATGGCCCTTAAAAAAAGGATTAAAAAGGAAATGTTATATTGTAAATGTGTATGTCTGCAAATGCTTTCAGTTTTTATGAGGGTAATCCTAAAAGTAAGGTCTCAAAAGCAATATTCAGGTGGCTATTGGCAACACTGTTATGTTTGTTGTGCATATGCCCATGTCTGCTCCCAAACACAATCTTTCACATTAGAGAAATGGTTAAGTATTAAAGAAAATGTTATATTGTAACTGTGTATGTCTGTAAATATTGTTAGTTTTTATGAGGGTAATCCCATAAGTAAGGTCTCCCAAGCATTGTTCACGTGGCTATTGGCAACACTGTTATGTTTGTTGTGCATATGCCCCAAACACAGTCTCGTGCATTAGAGAAATGGATAAGAATTAAAAAGGAAATGTTATATTTCATTTTTTACAAGGGTAATTCCGAAAATAAGATCTCCAAAGCTCAGTTCATATGGCTATTGGCAACACAGTTATGTTTGTTATTTATGTGCCTGTGCTTTCCCCAAACAGTCTTGTGCATTAGAGAAATGGTTAAGTATTAAAAAGGAAATGTTATATTGCAAATGTGTATCTCTACAAATGTTGTCAGTTTTTATGAGGGTATCTGTAGCAATTTGCAACACTGTTATGTTTGTTATACATCCGCTTGTGCCAGCCCTCCCCCCCAAAAAACTGTCTTGTACATTAAATAAATGGTTAAGTATTAAAAAGGAAAAGGCACATACACAACTAACACAACCATAACTAAAACGGCTAGATCAGATTTTTAAAAAAACACAAAAAAAACACACAATATGAGTCTAGGTAAAAATGTGTGAGTATGCAAGTGTGTGTGTGTGTGTGGTGTGTGTGTGTGTGTGTTAATAATGTCGTTGGCTGTATAGAAAAAATGTTAATCGATGATAGACCATGTGTAGATCTTTATTATTACTAGCAAATATATGCACCCTCCGGGTGCAAGTATTTAAGTTTTAATGTAATAATATATTATATTAAATTAGAAAGGCTAATGAAACTAAATAAGAATGGAGATAAAAAGATTTGAAACAGAGGGTGGTATAATCGAAAAATAGAACAACTGAAACTTACTCTTCCATCACTCTTGTCTTTCATTGTTATTTTTTCTAATTTAAGTATTTAGTTAAAAGAGGAAGTGAAGAATAAAATGACAGTTATTTTTTTTTTTAATGGATTTCATTTAAGATTCATTGAAGAGATTTTTGCTTATATTCATTAAAATAAACCAAACAATTAGAAATCAATAATACTAAGCACATATTTATTAAAATCACATTTTTAATATCAATATGCAAATTAGCCTTCCCCTTCACACTGTAAACCGCTATTTTGTTGTATATATAAATATAATTGCATGTTGTTAGTATGCTGATATGATCAACAGTATTAATAATGTAAAACAATTTTATTAATAATTGAGGTTTAAATTAAAATAAAATCACTGAGAATGTGATATAAATAACTAAGGGAATTGAGTAGTAATATAGTTTCGGTTACAGACAGAAAAACACACAATCTCCATTATAATAAGAAGATATCATTGATTCTGTGTCCTCGCTATCCTAACAAATATCTCCCCACTCCTCTCTCTTCTATCTATCTATCTATCTATCTATCCCTGTATCTCTCTCTCTCTCTCTCTCTCTCAATCATTCACTTTCTGACACACGCATGTATTTTCTTTCTTATATACATATTTATCAACCCTCCGCACGAGCAGGATGTGACACAAGGTCAATTTCTTAAGCGGAGTTCAACAGGTTTTGAATTCAGAGTTTTCCTTCTCCTAGACCAGTTGCCTAACCAATGTTAAAGAGCCCAGTCTGCCCTACTATTTATCCATAGCTGGAGGGAGAGTAGGATTCATACCTTTCCCAAAGGTATTAGCGCTAAGTGAAATGCAGTTACTATTTTCTTTCTTATAGATACACTTTCCTTATGACAGACACTCACATACACTTACCTATACACACGCACAATCACACACACACACACACACACACACACACACATATAATCTATATATCTATGTCTGTCGCTTTCTGACACACGCATGTATATTCTTTTTTTTCAGACATACTTTGGTCTTAAACACACACACACACACACACACACACACACAAACACACAAATACACACACACACATATATATATATCCCCACACATACCAACATACACATATACATATACACAAACATACACACATATATCCATATACACATGTATACGTATACATACATATGCACATATAAACAAATACATACATATACACACATATACATACATATGCATATACATATATACATTTATATACACACACATACAGGCATATACATATATATACATTCACATATATACACACGTATATATACGCATATATACACGCATATACATATATATATATATACATACACACATACATATATATATATCTTCACACACACACACACACTCTCTCTCTCTCTCTCTCTCTCTCTCTCTCTCTCTCTCTCTCTCTCTCTCTCTCTCTTCATTGGATAGCTGATGATACCTGTGTCAATTACGCAGTCAAAAACACAAACCGTTCCATCTTTCAACTCACCACATTCACACGAACAACTCCTTCTCTCTTGTGGATTGGCCGACATCAACATCCCTTCCGGGAAAAACAGCCAATCGAAGGTCTTCCAGGTCACGAGCTCAGTCACGTGTATTCCCGTAGCTGTTCTCACTTTCAAACTCAACTCGGCAAACAATTCGAGAAGATATAAGGCAATCCAGATTGTCTCTCACCTGGTTTGTGAGTTCTTCATGTTGGAAACGCAACGTTGCAAACGCTCAAACAACACTGATACAAAGTTCACTACGTTCAGTTTCACGCTTTGATAAGTTCCCTCCTACCATTCTTAAAAAATAAGAATTTTTCTTCTTAATACTTAGATCATCATCATCATCATCATCATCATCATGTCGCGCGCGCAGCACGGATATCCATGACAATCTTTCGCCAACCTTCCCTATTACTCATGGCCCCTTGGAGTCCTCTGTGCAGCATCCAGAGTCTTCGCATAGTTGGTCAATGTAGGTCCTTAGTGGGCGTCCTACGTTAGCATGTCCATGTGTTGGCTTGCACAGGAGAACGTTGCTTATGAGCTCGTCCTGCTTCTCTAGCAGTATCCTGCATGTCTAGTCCGTCTCATCCGGATGGTTTGTGAGATGGGGGCAGGTGACCATATAGTTGCTTCTCTGTGGGGTGCTGCTTCCATGACTTGTTCAGGACTACTCGCAGCATTCTTGTGCAGGTACCATATAGCTATTCTCGAGGCGCTTTGTCAGGGTCCAGGTGTGCAGCCATACAGTAGCACTGATATAACCACAGCCTGGAAGAATTGTTGCTTTAGTTTGTCAGTGAGATCGGATCTCCATATCACTGATAGTCTGTTTGTGGCCGCCCATGCCTTTCCTATTCGTGTATTTGGTATCTAATGATGTTCGAAGTGGATAGTCTAGGCATATTATAAATATATATGGTGCTAATGTATCTCCTTGTAGGACTCCAGCGGCAATATCAAGAAATCTGTGTGGCCATCAGGTGAGCGTACCATAAAAACACTAGAGCATGGAACTGACAGTCATAGGATCGGTTTTGATTTCTCTGTTTGATGTTATATCAACCTTATTGGATTATATAATGCTAAAGCCATACTTTCAGACGAACAGGTGTACTATTTAAGCTATATCTTTAGATACCAGGATGTCATTATTACTGGTGTGAGATTAAACAATCAAAACGGGTATTATTAGGTATTATTACTCATTCTGTCCCCTGGTTAGAGAAAAGAGAAATAAGATCAAAGAAGCAGCCCAAATTAATAAAACAAACCCAACTAGCACCAACCTCCGCAACCTTAAGAAAGCCAGATAGACCTAGACAAAACATACAAAAAGGAATAAATAGAATACATACAAGTACAGATAAATAATATCAGACAATCGGTAGAAGACAACAGTCGCGATTAGCATGGCAAACGGTAAACGAAATTAGTGGTAGGAAAAGTACCTCTAAATCAAAGCTAAAGGCAACCAGCCAAAAGATAGACTTCAGTAATGGAAAGACCACTTCCAGAAACTGCTGGGAAACCCCCGAAAATCATAGAAAGTAATATCCAAAAGATTGTAGATAAAACAACTAGATATCAAGCTGGGGATTTCACAACAGATGAAATCAACCAAGCTTTAAGGAAGCTAAAAGGTAGAAAAGCAGCAGGACTTGACGAAAATATCCTCGGAGGTGGAAGATAGGAAAGTTCAATGACATACTGCTTAGGCTATGCAATGCAGTATATAAGACAAAATAGAATAGATAAATGGACGAAAGGCTGCATCCTCCCATTTCCCAAAAAGGGAGATCTAGGAGTAGCTAAAAACTACAGAGGCATAACTCTCACTGCTATTGCAGCAAGATATATAATGTCCTTCTTCTTAACCACATCCGGCCCGAAATAGAGAAAATCCTTAGGAGAAACCAAATCGGATTCCGCAGAAATCGATCCACAACCTCTCAGATCCTGACTATTCGACGGATCATAGAAGGGGTACGAGCAAAGAATCTAGAGGCAACGCTACTATTCGTAGATTTCTCCAAGGCATTTGATTCTATACATAGAGGAAAAATGGAACAAATACTATTAGCATATGGTCTCCCAAAAGAAACGGTTACAGCTATAATGATGCTATAACAAAGACACTGAAGCGATGGTACGCTCACCTAATGGTGACACAGGTTCTTTGACATCGTCGCTGGAGTCCTACAAGGAGATACATTGGCACCATATATATTTATAATATGCCTAGACTACGTACTCCGAACATCATTAGATACCATAAAAGAAAAAGTTTTCACACTAAAAAAAGGCAAGAAGCGGGCGATATCCCGCACAAATAGTCACAGATGCAGACTATGCTGATGACCCTGCACTTCTTGCGGATACACCGGCACAGGCTGAGTCATTGCTACATAGCTTGGGGAGGCAGCAAAGAATATCGGCCTCTATGTGAACTCCGGTAAAACAGAGTTCATGGGTTTCAAAAAGAAAGGAAACATCTCCACACTCAACGGCAAGCCTTTTAAGCCAGTTGAACAATTCTCGTACCTAGGTGGTAATATCTCCTCCACAGAGAGCGATGTTAATACACGGATAGCAAGGGCATGGTCGGCAACAAATAAATTATCTGTCATATGGAGGTCCGATCTCCTGACAAGCTGAAACGACAGTTCTTCCAGGCTGCGGTTGTATTAGTGCTGCTATATGGCTGCACCAATTGGACCCTAACGAAGCATCTTCAGAATAAGCTGGATGGGAGCTGTACAAAAATACTACGTGTAGTCTTGAACAAGTTGTGGAAAGAGCACCCACAAGGAAGCAGCTGTACGGTCACTTGCCCACCCCATCTCACAAACTATTCGAGTGAGACGGGTAAGGCATGCTGGACACTGCTGGAGAAGCAAGGATGAACTCATAAGCGACGTTCTTCTGAGGAAGCCAACACATGGACATGCAAATGTGGGGCGCCCAGCAAGGACCTACATTGACCAGCATATGCGAAGATGATGGTTGCTCCGCAGAGGACCTCCCATTTGAATGATAGGGAAGGTTGGCGAGAGATTGTCATGGATACCTGTGCTGCATGCGCGATATGATGATGATGATGATGATGATGACTCATTATTAGTATTTCTCGTCAAAAAACAAATCTGCTGCCTTTAAACTATGTATCAAAAATTTTATTATAGCGTTATCAAATCGTGCTGACTGCATGCATTCCTTTACCCCCTCTCTCTCTCTCTCTCTCTCGCTATATATATATATATATATATATATATATATATATATATATATATATAGCGAGAGAGAGAGAGAGAGAGGGGGTAAAGGAATGTATATGAGAGGTATTCAAAACTTGTTAATAAGGGATGATTCTATATGTGATTTCTAAGACACACTGTATTATTATTGTATGATCCAGTATGTATAAATACAGTTAATCTTTAAATCACTAAAAAAGAGCTCAATGTATAATAAACTTTTTTAGATTATATACAATTCAAATAACCTGATCTTTTATCTTATGAGACTGGATTTGGGGAGCTACATTAAATCAACTTAGATTTATATTAGGCCCCAATTTTGGTCGAAATAAATTCATTATGGAATTACGGTGTTGAGTTTTTCCTTCCTTTCTAATATATATATATATATATATATATAATATATATATATATATATAATATATATCCCCATGTATATCAGTCATCATTTTCCTTAACAATTCATCGTGTGTTCATGTGTAGGCATCCACAGGAGAATGTCACTTATGAGATCGTTCTTACTCTTCGAGCAGTGTTACATCCTACTGTTGCGGCG
>CM042173.1:30160662-30210662 GCA_023376005.1 Doryteuthis pealeii | reverse complement strand
ATTATTAATATTATTATTATTATTAATATTATCATATTTAGTTGTTTATTTACTTATTTATATATAATTCAATTTATCTTTTTATATTTTATAATATTTTTAAAATATATATAATATATATATATATATATATATATTTTATTTATTTATTTAATTTTTTTTCCTTAACAACTAGTGTGCAATGGCTTGTGTGTTTGTATGTGTGGGCGAGATGTTGGGCTATAGATTTGAGTGCGTGTTTCGTATTAGTCTTCTCGTTGTAGATTTGTTTCATTAGTAATTCTCCATTGTGCATGTGGGTATGTGTTTCGTGTGTGTGTGCATATACTGTTACATGTGTGCGTTGGTTGTGGGTTTATTGTATGATGAACTCTGCGCTGAGTTCACTCCTGTTATTGATCTCTGGGTGTAATCTAGCGATTAGCAAGGCCTCTTTAATTCTGAGAATACCCAAATTTCTCTCGAGCCTCTATATTGACTGTTATATTTCTTTCTGTGTTGTTGCATTTAACTAAGTGTTTACGGAAAGTGGATGCTTGTGTGTATAAGTGTTCTTTGATTCTAATGTGTAGTGGTCTTGTGGTGCTACCTATGTAAAATTGCTTACATATGTTACATTTTGTGCGGTATACCACATTCACTTTCGTGGCACATACCTGTGTCGCGGATGGGGCAGTTCGCTAGTGTACAACTAGTGGCCTCCTTATGGCGGCTTTTGGAGAGTTTTCTCCTGAGTGATGGTCCGTAATGGGCAAGTTGTATATCCAGGCCCTCCTTCCGTATCGCCCTACGTATTTCTGTGGTTATATTTTCGTTGAAATGTGGTAACCTTAAAAAACAGGCATTGGACGTTTATATATATATATATATATATATATATATATATATATATAAAATAAAGTTTTTTTTTTATAGTATCTTTGGAGCATTGTGCGTATGTGTAATATAAAGATTTTTGAAGGCAATATACAATGCAATATGTGTTGAAAATTATATTTATTTAACTTTTTTTTTAATTCTAGATATTTTCGGAAATAAAATTCCATCATCAGTGTTATTGAAAGTACTAGGTGTTTTTTTTATAGTACTTATCCCGGCGATATTGTAATCATCTGTTTTTTTAAGAAGTTGAGGAACGCCGTATATTTGAAAATTTTTTTTTCTTTTTCGGTTACTTCCGTGATGTTAAATCGGCTATTTCCGTCATGTTAATTCGGGTCGGCTGCTCCTGCGCTCGTGGAGATTGTTCGAAATTCTTTTAATTTTTACTATAAGTTTAGCCTCGCTCAGGCATAGTGAAATAAAGTTTTTTTTTATAGTAACTTTGAAGCATTGTGCGTATGTGTAATATAAAGATTTTTGAAGGCAATTTACAATGCAATATACGTTGAAAATTATATATATATAACACAATAATTTCATTAATTATCAATCTAAATGTGTTAATACTTATCTATCTATATTATTGTTTTTATATAATGTTTCCTTTTATATAATGTTTCCTTCCGGTCAATTCAAATACTGTAAACCGAAAGAAGTAGCAAACATCTACCTACCAACCAATCTAGCCCCCCCCATCTAATCTCATCCCTTTGAGTGCAAGTGTTACATGATCATTAGATACCTAATGATTATGACAATAGTGTAGAAATCATTATGGCGATCAGTACAGCTGATGGCCTTGAGAGTGAGTGACAGCGTTTGACCTCACTTTGACCTTGCTTTCTGGGGATAGACCGTGAGAACCCATAGAAAGCCCCCTTCCGGTTTAAGGGGTAAGCAACTCAGTTAGAGTTAGAACTTAGAAGCGAAGCTAGCAAGATGTGAGTCTCACTGCGTGATTGTCTGGTCTGGGGGTCTACGAATAAAGTAACATCATCGTAAATCGAAGTCTTGTGTTTATTACTAAAAACTAACAACGACACAAGGCTTCTGATAAGGAATGATCCCCAACAGAAACCAGACCCGAAGTCCCCAAGAAACACCACGACAAGACCAGACCAAGATAGATGATAGAAGAACCAAGCCGGCCAGAAGAGTAGACGACCAGAATAAGAAGTAAGAAGGTATATAACATATACCCATTTAGTGCCGGTAAAGAAAGGGTATACAACACAAGTTTAACATTGACTTATACACAACAAATTCATTCGATTTTCTTAATTAAAATCAAAACACAACGGGAACACTCCTACCGTCTATCGACCGTTTTCTGTTGTCTTCTCTTTAACAATTTTATCAATAAATCACAAACAATTTCATATTTCACCAAGGAAACCGAATTGACGTCAAAACATTATTTTTGCGCTGACTTCCTTGTCATTTTTTCTCATTAAACAAATGATGAACTGGATTTATGCATCGTTCAAAATTGTTTGAAGAACGTCGACACTTCATTAATAATTTGAAAAGAAAAGAAAGAAAGAAAGAACGAAAGATCCTCAATGAATAATTGCATATTTATTTACAACCGAATATTGATTCATTAAAAAAACATAAAAAATAGAAGATTCGAGAAAAAAAAATAAAAAAAATTAAATAAAATAAAAGCTAAGCATATGAATTTTTCTATGTGACCGTTTTTATTTTGAATCCAACATGGCTACATTTTTGCAATATTCACCGGAAGATAAACAGACAATATTGGATACATATACAAGGTAGGGGTTCAAACATTCGTTCTCAACAGATATTCAAAAAAATGTTATAATATATAATTAATTTGAAGGCAATTACAATATGTATTAAAATAAAAAAACAAAAAGATGTTATTTTTGTCTTATCGATTTCGAAGTAGAAACTTCATCATTAGAGATTCGTATCAGAAATGGACGTGCTTACGTTTTTCTTTGTGTGGTTTTAATTTCTCTTCTTATTTCTTTTTCCTCTTCTTTCTTTTTCTTTCTTCTTCTCCTCCTTTCTTTTTTCCTCATGAAAAAAAGAAAAAGAAAACAAAAAAGAAAAAAAACAAAGGCTATGTATATGAATTTTTCTATTGACGGTTTTTATTTTGAATTTGAAATGGCTACATTGTTGCAATATTCACCGGATGACAAACAGACAATATTGGATACAGGGTTCAAGCATTCGTTCTCAACAGACATTAAAAAAAGAAATTACAGTTATTCGCCCATTTCATTCATAACATAAAGAAAAAGAAAAGGAGGAGAAAGAAAAAAAGAAGAAGAGGAAAAAAATAAGAAAAAAATATAACCACACAAAAAAAAACTTAAGCACGTACATTTCTGATATTCATCTCTGAAGATAAAGTTTTCTTTGAAATCGATAAGACAAAAATAACATCTTTTTGATTTGATTTTTTATACGCATTGCAATTGCCTTCAAATCATTAATATATTATAACATTTTTTCTTTATTTTATTCGCGTCCCTATAAATGAGCAAATGTATACGCTTTTATTTTCTCTCGTACAAAGTCAAGAACCTGTCATGTATCTGCCGGAAATTTCCTTTATCTTTTTTTTTTATTAGGTTTACTGGTTATATTGTAGGTCAGGGATTTTTCAATTCTCTAGCAAGGTCCTGATATTTGTCTAAATTTTCGTTTTTTTATTATTTTTTTTTAATTAAATTTTACGACGGAGTAAAAAATGCAACTTTACAATGATTAATAACACTGGTTTACAAAGAAATTGAGGCAAGCACAAAAATAGCTGTTTTAACCTAATTTGGGGGTGCTGAACTCTGATTGGAAATCCGTTTTTACTCATCACCTCTAGTTTTTTTTAGATATGCATACTGTACATTTTGTATACATACTGTACATAAATGCGTATATGCATTCATGGTAAATTTCTAATATTGTGTGACTTATGGCTTCTTTTTTAGTTATTATGCAATAAATGTACGTGATAGCATTACATTATATATATATATATATATATATATATATATATATATATATATATATATATATATATATATATATATCAAGACGGATTTTGGCAGTTAAGCGTTGTCAACACGTCTCAATCAATAGCCAGTAGTGCACTGGCCAGTAGTGCACTGGCAGTCATCAGATCATCTAAGAAAACACATTTCTAACTGTCTTCAGTACTATGAATTGTGTACATTGTGTCATCCAATTATATTTATTCCGTCAATGTTCTTTATCTATCCTGTTTTATCTGTAATAAGCTGCTGCAACTGTTGAAATAAGCACGCATATACTCTGTATATACTAAAATGAGACTATTTAAAAGACAGAAAACTAGAGGTGACATAATAAAACTGTTTATAAATTTGAATTCAGCACACCCAAATTAGTAAAAAAAACATCTATTCACATTCTTGCCTCAGACAAAAAATAATTTTTTGTAAACTAGTGTAATTTTGAAAAAAAAAAGAAGTAAAGATCCTCATCAAATAATTGCATATTCATTTACAACAAATTTTCAAGAGTGTTATGTTCTCTTCATCAGACTGAGAAGATAGCATAACAATCTTGAAAATTTAGAAAATAAACGAAACTCTACTCTCAAACAACCGAGATTCTTATATTTTTAGTTTCTTGAATGCTTCACACTAATGCCCAAACTTGATATATATATATACCTCCAAGAAAGGATATATATATACGTAAATAAACATAACTATATATATATATATATATGGTCTTGTCTGTTCAAAATTTGGCTAGTATATCATTGGAATTAGATTTATCGTTATTACTATGTGTATACCACCATTAACTGCTCTAACCCGATCTGCTCAGTGCGTTTTGGCATAACGTCAGGTAAACAACATCACCAAAAATATCAGGGAATATTGTGTTTCACTGGTCATTAATTGGGGGTCTGTGTTAGTGCAGTGAAAATTAATTGCTGATAAGGATGCAAAATATAAGATTTGGCAATGTGTTCGGTCATGGGTCTTATATATCCGTGTAGCTCGTATATGTTCCTTAATAAACAGAGAGAGAGAAAGAGAGAGACAGAGAGAGAGACAGACAGACAGACAGACAGAGTCAGACAGACAGAGAGAGACAGAGAGAGAGAGAGAGAGAGAGAGACGGAGAGAGACAGAGGTGAGAGGGAGAGAGTGAGGGGGCAGGGATGGAGTGTGTATGTGAGTGTTAGAGAAAGATTAAGGAAGAGAGAGTGTGAGACTGTGTGTGATAGAGAGAGAGAGAGAGAGAGAGAGAGGGTGAGTGGGTCATAGACAGAGAGAGATATAAAGAGAGGTGTGTGTGGGTGTAAGTTTTAGAGAGAGTGAGAGAAACAAAGAGAGAATGGGTGTGAGTGAGCAAGAGAGAAAGACTGAGAGAGAAGAAAGAGAGAGAGAGAGAAAATGAGTGTGAAACTGTGAGTGACAGAGAGAGAGAGAGAGAGAGAGAGAGAGAGAGAGAAACGAGAGAGAGCGAGAGAGAGAGAGAGAGAGAGAGAGAGAGAGAGAGAGATAGAGAGTGTGTGTTTGAGGGAGAGAACGAGAGAGAAAGAGAGAGGTGTGTAAAAGTGTTAGAGTGATAAAATATGCATCGACCAGCAGAGTTATGCAATTGGGCATATCGAGATTATATATATATATATATATATATATATATATAATATATATATATATACACACACACATATATATATATGTGTGTATATATATAATATATATATATATATATACACACACACTCACACACACACAACCTTAAGGTTTATTTCCGCTGTCGTTCATCGCAAATACACACACACACACACACACACACAAACCACACCTAAAAAATGCACAATGTTTCCTTTCAATACACACACACATACATCGTCCCATACTCACGCCATAAATAGAATATTTGACGTCATATTTCAAAACCGTCTCTTTTATACAAACTCAAAATTTTTAAACAGACTGAATAACAATAACTACCACTCGCTTTTCTCGTTATTCTTTGATAAATAATTTCTTATCACCTTCCATATACCAACAAATGCCCTGAAGATGATCTGATTAATAGATCGAAACACTGCAGTGTCGGCCAATAAACTCACCACTTAACTTATTTAAATCTGTGTTTTTTTCATTTTTCCTAATATACTACATACCGTCTGATTCACTTCCTTTCTTCACATATATATATGTATATATATATATATAATATATATATATTATATATATTATATATTATATATATATATGTATATGTATATGTACATATATATATATATATTATAAGATATTATTTCATATTATATTATAGATAGGAAGGACATGCCACATAGAAAAAATATAATAAAAAAGAAAGAAAGAAAGTGAGAAAGTGAAAGATAGGAATGAGAATGTGCATATTGAACTATATTGCAATAACTCTTAGGTAAACATATAAAAAATAGAATAGTTTTTTTTCTAAATCATTCTATTTTCTTGTGACACATCCGATTTGATTGCTAAATTCAACGAGTAAAATCTGACAAGAGAGAGAGAGAGACAGAGACAGAGACAGAGAGAGAGACAGAGACAGAGAGACAGAGACAGAGACAGGAGAGAGAGAGAGAGAGAGAGAGAGAGAGAGAGAGAGAGGATGAAGCAATGAAATTGAGAAGTAGAAAGAGGAAGGATTAATGAAGAGAGAGAGAGAACGAGAGAGAGAGAGAGAGAAAGAGAGAGAGAGAGGAGAGAACGAGAGAAAGAGAGAGAGAGAGGATGAAGCAATGAAATTGAGAAATAGAAAGAAGGAAGTAGTAATGAGTGAGAGAGAGACGGAGAGAGAGAGGGGGAGGGGATACAGCAATGAAATTGAGAAGCAGAAAGAAGGGAAGAGTAATGAGAGAGAGAGACAGACAGAAAGTCAAACAGACAGAGGCGGGCAGAGAAAGAGAGAGAGAGGGAGAAAGAGAGAAAGAGAGGGATAGAGAGAGAAGAGAGAGAGAGAAAGAGAAAGAGGGAGAGAGAGAAAGAGAAAGAGAGAGAGTGAGAGAGAGGAAGAGGCATATATCTACTTTCGCTATACAGTTGGTTTCCATTATATAACCGAGAAATATCTTTTTCAAATTTTATCAGCTTTCTAAGAACTTTCAAATTACACCAAACCACTGAATAGCATGAAATCAATTTCAGAGTTTCTTCCATTTCTATTTCATTCCCATAAATGCAAACCATCTCCAACGCTGAATTTTTATTTTTTCATTATTTATATATTTACATACTGATAAATTTATTTCAATTTTCCCTAATATATATATATAATATATATATATATATATATTATTATAATATATATATTGAAATGTATCTCTTTTTTTTTCATTCACTTCCTGTTTCTATGGTTACAATCCTATACTGTTAAAAAATATTTTTTTATATTTTTTCATTATTTGTTTTTGTTTGAATTTTTTTTTTAATACTCAGCTTTTTGGGGTTTTTTGTGATGTGCTTGTCCATAAGTGAATTGAGACCCATCTGATGAGACGAAAATTTGGGGAGCCGGTTTAAATCAACTTGGATTTATATAGGCCCCAATTTTGGTCGAAATAAATTTATTATGGAATTACGGTGTTGAGTTCTTCCTTCCTTTATTGATAAATATTGCTCTGTATATAATCTAAAAGGTTATTATACATTGAGCTCTCTTCAGTGATTTAAAGATTCGCTGTATTTATACATACTGGATCATCAATATTAATACAGTGTATCTTAGAAATCACATATAGAATCATCCTTACTACCAAGTTTTGGATAAATCTCTTATATATATATATATATATATATTATATATATATATATATATATATATATATATATATATTATTATATATATTAACAAAAGTAGAAATTTAAGTAGAAAACCACAAAATTAAATAGAACAAAAACAAATTGCAAACACAAACACCTGACATATCAAATGAACATCTGATGAACTATATCAGAGCAACCCTTTAAAAGAGTCATGAAAACTAAATTTATAAGTTTATTACCCAGCCACCCAAAAACAAAAACACCTGTTTAAAAACACAAATGTAAAAAAAAATTCATTTTCATATTATTGACCAAAGCCTGTAGAAGATACCAGAAGATCTTAAACACGTGTCGCATATGCAAGATAAAAATAATCAAAAAAAATTTTCTAAAAACATAATCCATTTTGCGGACCTTCTTTTTTATAAAAATATTGAATTTTCTCCCGTTGGAACCAGAACAACACTTTCTCTCTCTCTCTCTCTCTCTCTATTATATATATATATATATATATATATATATATATATATATATATATATATATATATAGACATGAGCTTGGATTAAAAGAATGCAAGGAAAAAATTGCCCTGCTGGATCCATTCAGAATTAAAGCCCCACGGCAATGATTAAGGGTGGCCATGGTAATGTTGTAGAATTTGCAAATAGTGTCCTGCGTATGACGTTAAATTATTCCTGATGGTGTTGTTCCTATTCTGTAGCTCTGGGGAAAGTGGAGTATCCCTCCATCACCATTACTCTCATGTCCACTGAATCGGAGCGGTAGTACTTGCTAGAGTCCCATCTATGGGTTAAAATAGAAAAATTGTGGATGAGCAATTCATGACATGCAATACTCCACTTTGGCCCTATCTTGGGCTAGACGGGCGGTCGGAGAGGCCCCCTAGCTATGCCCTAGCACCTATATGATTTTCCCAACCCTATTGCCCTTATGGCAAAGCCCCACCCCTTTTTATCATATGGGTGCTAGAAGGCGGTGGCTGCGGGTCTACATGTCCTGGGAATGACGTTAAACTCTATCTGATGGTGAGGTTCCAGTTTTGGAGGTTTAGGGAATGTGGAGCACCCCCTTCATCACCATTGCTCCCTGGTCCACTCTGACCCGGAGTGGTAGTACCTGTTAGGGTCCCATCTATGGGTTAAATAGAAAACATGAGTTGATAAACAAAATTGTATTATCCATTTAAGAATTGATTTTATTTCGAAACTTTATCGGCATTAAATGACCCACTAAGGTTGATATGCCGTAAACAAAACAAACAAACAAACAAATAAATAGAAATTGAGTTTAAAATATGTTTTTGAAAAAATGAATTTTAAAAATACCGTCCAGCAAAGATCTACATAGATCAAGTGCGGATACTGCATGCTGAGCATGGGACCTCCCGGGGTCACTGAATATATGGGATGGTTGGCGAGAGATTGTCAAGTATAACCACGCTGCTGGTGTGACACGATGTTGATTATGATAGTGACTTGGTATTATTTAATTAAACTTGGGAGGCTTGTGCAGAAGACCGTGTCACCTAGTGCCTCCTCATCAAACAAGGAAATAAAGGAGTGAAAAAGAGAGGAAAGAAGCCGTCACAGAAAAGAGCTTAAAGAAAGGAGAGACTACGGCACCCCCAACACCTACAGAAAGCGTCACCTTTTGTTTGCAATCACTGTACCAGAGACTGCCATTCAAAGATCGGTCTGTTCAGCCACTCACTTAGTTGTAGGTAAAAATATATTTAAAAATAAACACTACGCCATCGTCTTCAAATATACGCTCCTACATTTGGGGCGCTGGTGGTTGTCGTCAGTGATGTAATTCGCAGGGTTCGTTGGGAAGTTTCGGGTCTTCCAACATCAGACTTCCCTCGCCCTGCTGACCCTATCAGAGGTGATCAAACTCCGGTACAACCACCAACAATCAACAAACAACAATCACCAATCACCGCTAAAAGACGTTTGACTTATGAGAAATTTTCTGGACGGTAGAACTAACCCATTCAAATACAAAGCACCGCGCACCCGATTGGTTGTTTGTAACAGCCAATCAGACGCGCGGTACCCTATATTTAAATGGGATATGTAGCCAGGAACACTTTTCTTCGTGCGGATTACGAGGCTTAGATGATTAGGTAAGTCAACCCTTCTTTAATAATGATAGGAGAGGAATGATTTACTGATTTTTTAAAACTTTTTTCCTTTATTTTTTTAGATTTTATTATGTAATTAACCTTTGAAATGATGTACTTTATTTTTCTTGGCTAAAAACTTTTTTGGAAGCTACTGTATTTTCCATTGCAAAACTTTTGGTAATATAATGATTAAAAAAATAGCTTCCATTTCGGGTTTTCGAAATATTATTTTTTTCAAATATTACGACCCAATGTTTACACATTATAACCAACTTGTTAAAAGAGAGAAAAAATATTGGATTCTAACACTGGTTGTATTCCCCAAAACAAATGTTTTTATATTGACAGAAAATGGGAGAAACATTCATGCGACGGACACAGAAAATATTACATCACTTGTTTTGGTTTGGAATAAGAATATTTTTTGCAGTAAGATTTTTCTATTTTATGAACCGTGGCAAACTATATATATATATATATGGGACTAAATATGGAAATAAATCCGACAATATTAAGAAATTTGAAAAAAAACAAGTGTTCCGAAAATAGGATGAATTTATTTATCAACGTTTAAACGTTTCGGTTTCTTTGAACCTGCATCAGGATGTGTGTTGGGGTGAATAAATTGATGGATGTTTTATAGATGACAGGAGATGAAAATCTTTATAAAATCTTTTTTGTTGTATATATATATATATATATATATATATATATATATATATATATATATATCAGATCGACTGAGGAAGTTCTTCGCGTCAGAAGGACGAAATATCTCTCCCCCCTAATGACTTGTTTGAGTCATTATTTTGTTCATTCTTCCTTTTACCTCACCTCATATATATATATATATATATATATATATATATATATAGTAGATAATATTGATGCTATATTTCTACACATATAGTGCTCAATATCATTGGTAGACTGTTTATATTTGAGTTATGTTAGCAAGTACATGGAGTCAATTCCAGGTTACTGACAAAATCTCGCCTTTGCGATCTTCAGATAAATAGGCGGGAAACTGTCAGTAACCAGGTGTTGACCCCATATCCATGGTAATTTATTTCATATATATATATATATATATATATATATATGCATATGATATAATGAAAAAACAAAAGATGTTTACAACTGCATGGGCTCATCAGGAGAGAAATGTGCAAACCGTTTCGGGGCCTATTCTCTGGACGGTTTAAAAAGCTACACCGGCCCTACCTCACTGATATGAGGACCCTCGCAATATAATGCATCGACCGCACGTGGTCATTTTTCCCGTCTTATTTTTGTTGATGACCGACCCACATGCGGTCGATGCATTATACCTATAAGTGGAATAAGAACCTACTTCTGAACAAAACGAAAAAATCTAAGAGGGCCGTTTTGGTGTAGGGGTAAGATGCTCGCCTGTCAGCTTGACATTCGGGTTTCGAATCACGCACAAGGCGGTCTTTCTATCTATAACTCTGCTGATGAGGCCTAATAGGCCGAAATGTACATACAGAGATTGATTCTTCTCGATTTGTTTAATAGGTATGCCCGCCTAATTGATTAATTAATTAATTATTAATTAATTAACTTTCAAAATTAGGTCCGACTTCAATTAAGCCCGTATTCTCCCAAAATTGTCGGCTAAAAAAAGCCATATCATAAATACATCGCTTGTGTATCTACTTCTCATATATATATAAATATACCACGTGCAACCACGTCCGGTTGTCAACGCCACACCTCGTAATAGACAACACCGCAGTTCAAACCCCCACCACCCATAATATACAACATTACAACCTTAAAATTAATATTATCCAACCCACTCCCCAACTATCACGACCCGTCCGTATACATCATACACGGCCTACGCATCAGATAGAAAGAAAACATGCACACACACACATACATGTATAGACACGAGCGCTCGCACGTAAGCACTATTAAAATACCGCACACTAACGTATTATGTGTGTGACCAGTCACTACGCGTACGCAACCTTTATACTGCCCATAAACACTCTCATACATTCAATTCACCTTCACATACATACACACATCATTTTATCCAATCATACGCATCCCATGTCTATTGAATTTTTTGAAATTTTTTCGATTTTCCCTCACATTTGAAACATCTTCATCTGATGAATGCATCACATGAAACCAATATGGTTGTGAATGTTCCTTTGTCACCCAATAAATAGATATGTAAAACCTATATATTTATGTTATTATATTATATATACTAGCAAATATATGCACCCTCCGGGTGCAAGTATTTAAGTTTTAATGTAATGAATATCGTATTAAATTTGAAAAGTCTAATAAGAAGGCAGATAAAAAGATATGTAACAGAGTGGGGGTATAATAAAAAAAGATAGAAATGAAACTTACTCTTCCATCACTCCCGTCTTTCATTGCTGAATTTTACTTATTTAACTATTTAGTTAAATTAGGAAATAAAGAATAAAATGACAGTTATTTTTTTTTTTGTTAATGGATTTCATTTAAGATTCATTGAAGAGATTTTTGCTTATATTCATTAAAATAAAACCAAACAATTAGAAATCAATAATACTAAGCACCATATTTAATAAAATCACATTTTTAATATCAATATGCAAATTAGCCTTCCCATTCACACTGTAAACCGCTATTTTTTGTATATATAAATACAATTGCATGTTATTTGTATGTAGATCCTGGCCAACGCCGGGGGTCCAGTGGCTTCGGCCCTGGATCTTTACAAGTTAATAGCGTCGATCCCAGGGGCCATCCCCCAGGCAACACCTGCCCCCTCGATTTAAAGGGGCAGGGCTGGGTTTATTGCCCAGTGCCTGAGGCGCCCCCCTTGAGGGGGAATGCCGACGGGATCGACGCAATTTTTCACCTGCCACTCCATGAGCTTCGGTTGTGGGTGGTCCCACGTTAATAGGGACTTTGTGCCTGACCCGTACAAGTGGGGTACGCGGTAAATACAGTATGTAGATCCGGCCAACGCCGGGGTCCAGTGGCTTCGGCCCTGGATCTTTACAAGTTAATAGCGTCGATCCCAGGGGGCCATCCCCCAGGCAACACCTGCCCCTTCGATTTAAAGGGCAGGGCTGGGTTTATTGCCCAGTGCCTGAGGCGCCCCCTTGAGGGGGAATGCCGACGGGATCGACGCAATTTTTCACCTGCCACTCCATGAGCTTCGGCTTGTGGGTGGTCCCACGTTAATAGGGACTTTGTGCCTGACCCGTACAAGTGGGGTACGCGGTAAATACAGTATGTAGATATGGACAACACTAATAAAAAGGCGAAGCAATTTTATTAATAATTGAGGTTTAAATAAAAATAAAATCATGGAGAATGTGATGTAAATAACGAAGGGAATTGTGACTTGAGTAGTAATATAGTTTCGGTTACAGACATAAAAACACACAATCTCCATTATAATAAGATATATATATAATATATATATATATATATATATATATATATATATATATATATATTATGCGTCTGTGTATAAACATAGAGTCGTTCTCTGCTTGATGAAGTGTTTTTACCACTATTGTTTCTTATAGCTTTTCATCCAATACATCAATAAATATGAAAGACATGTTAACTTATTTTTCTCGTTTTTCCATTAATTATCAGCACGCTCCGAGATTACAGGCTTTTCCTATCAAAGTTGCCGATCACCAACTGCTGTGAGTTGTTTGTTCTGCTTGTCTGAAGCGGAACTTGACTAAATAAATTGGATGAGTCATTGGAGTACTTTACTATCAACGAACGTGACGCACAAAAACATAATCCGGTTTAGCTTAGTCGGTAGAACGTTTGACTAGGAATCAGAGGGTTCGGTGTTGGATATCGGCCCACGCCAACTTAGCGTATGAGTAACACAGGGATCTGTGCGGTAAAGTGCGGAGCTGATGGTTGGTGTTTGAACGTAACCCTTTATTTAGTCCTCGGGTGTATCCTGTTCTCATTTCGCTAACCATAGCTGGGGCAGAGGTGTTAAGCTGTGTTAATTATTACTATGTTACTGCTGCCCTTACCAGGATTGAACCTGCAGTCTAGGGGTAACTGTCACTTAGAACTGTCTTAAACTAACTCCTCTATTCACTAGGCTATGTGTCCATTTGGACATCATCATCGTCTATAATCTCTACGTCTCTAATCTATCTGTCTCTCGCTATTATTATTCCCGAAGTATTATGTGGATATATATGAGTATAAAACACATCACTTATATAATGTCTTCTATACACCAGTCACCACTTTATCAATATATCAATCTACCTGGAAGCGCGTGGTGTAATGGTTAAAGACATGGGAAATGGACTCGTCGCCCCGAGTTCAAATCCTGGACGTGGTAATTGCATTTCACTTAGCGCTAATACCCTTGGAAAAGGTATGAATCCTACTCTCCCTCCAGCTATGGATAAATATCAGGGCAGACTGGGCACTTTAACCATGGCTAGGTAACCAGTCTAGGAGAAGGAAAACTGTAACGTCGTCCCTTTTTTCCGGGCACTGAAACGATATCTGTAACGTTGTCGTATATCTGGTCACTGTACCCAAAGCGATATACATAACGGGGTGGTGGTGGTGGTGGCAATATATTCACGGTACTAAAAATGTCTTTTGTTTGATAGAAATTACAACGCGAGAAATATGTAGTCACAACAGCTAGCCTTTATTTCTAGGGTAGGCTCGTCTCGTGGGTTCGTATCAGAGAGGAGGAAAGGCAGAGAGAAAGAGAAGAGAGAGAGAGAACTATTAAACTATCGTCATCCCACACGGGACCAAGGCAGGTCTTAACCCTACGCTGTTCCAAATCGAAAAGAGGCCGGTCCCTTTCTTCGTTGTACCACGTCACCACGTGACTTCCGGTTCCGGTCAACACCTGACTTCCGGTTGACACCAATTCCCATTCGGGGTCACGCTACGGTCAAACCATCGTTCATCCTGTTTTGCTCATCACTATTTTTTAAACTTTATCATCTTCCTTATTTCCTTCTTCTTCCTTTTCTAATATAGTAGTTCTAGCTCACAAAGGTCAGGATAATATCTCATCTTGCTACAAAACTCTGATTTCAAACCTGTTAAACTCCGCTTAAGAAATTGACCTTGTTTCTATCCTGCTCGTGCAGAGGAGTTGGTAAATATATATTTCAATCTACCTGTCTTTGGGGGATGGTAATGTGTTTGGGGGAGGCTGGAACGGGAAGAAGAGAAAGGACATTTGAAGAGAATAGATTGATTTCGAAGAGACGATACAATAAAGGGTATTTATAGCATTAAAGACATTGCAATTGAGAAGCTATACTCTACTATAAAAAGCTCATTACATATGTTACAAGAGGCAGACGGTCTTCCTGACCAACCACCCACAAGCCTGCCCACCGCTTTGAAATCAGCTTTGAAATCATAAGGATTTTAACTGAGGTTTGAAAATCAACCGGAAAGACACGGTAGGATCATAATGAATCATAATCTAATCGCGTCACCAAGCAGCGTCCAATGAACACGAGGGAGAATTTACAATATATATATTTTATTAATGAAAAAAAAAATAAATGGGGGTGGGGTGTTACACGAAGGCCTCTTTTTCTAACCGGTTACTTTTTAAGTGATACACCGTGACGAATAAAAGTTAAATTCCCTAGCAAGAAATTTTGTCTAAGAATAACGTATATGGAGGTGAGCTCAGAAGGCGGCGACAAAAAAAGGAAAGAGGAGTATGTATTGAACCCTAGTTCAGAAACAGTTGGAAAAGTGTTACACCATATAAATAGAATGAGTGCTTTTGGAGTTTGTTTGCCACAGAGTAAGGCCGGAAAAAAGAATTTGAAATGCTTGTAGAAGGACTATTCAGATGAGTCTTCTCTATTTGCACAAGAGCTAGGTCAATATAACAGCATTAACCGATCCTGAAGCTTGTAATACAATCTCCTTTGTCCGCGCCCCTACTCTCGCAAAACAAACTCCCAAAGCACTCCTTCTATTTATTGGGAGACACTTGCCAACCCTGTTTCTACCTAGTGTTCATACATTACTCCCCTCTGTTCCTTTTTTTGTCTCCCCCTCTGGCTCACGCTCCATTCGTTTCTACAAATTCTTGTACAATTTAACTTTTATTCGTCGACCGTGTATCACTTTAAAAAGTACGGTGAAAACGCCTTCGTGAACCCCCCCCCCATTTATTTATATATCATTAATAAAATATCTTCCACTAAATACTATTGTAAATTTCTCTCCCTCTTTCATACGACTTGTCTGGTGGATCCATTGATATGCATTCAAATGATTCCTTACGTGTTCCTTCCGGTTTGATATTTCAAACCTCAGAAGTAAAATCTATGATTCAAAGAGCTGATTCTTCAAGACATAAAGTGGGCAGGCTTCTGGTGTTGTCAGAAGACCCCTCTCCTCTTGTAAAACATATGTAATGAAAGCTTTTATAGGTACTCTCAAATTCCAATTCTTAATGCCCTATAAATACCCATTGTATGTTATCCGTGTCCTTCGAGTATCCATTTATTTCTTTTCAAATGTCTCTTTCCTTTTCTTGCTTCCCGTTCCAGCTTCCCCAAACACATTACCCATACCCCAAAGACAGGGTAGATTATATATTAGAATATCTTACCAACTCCTCCGCACGAGCAGATACGACACAAAGTCCATGATCTAATAAGCGGAAGTTAACAGGTTGAACTCAGAGTTTGTGTAAAAGCAAGATGAAAAATCATAAATAATCCTGACTTGAAGAATTTAAAGTGATGAGCTATGAACTACGTTATATTTAGAAAAAGGAGAAGAAGGAAAATAAGTGAGAGATGAAAGGTTTAAAAATAAGTAGATGAGCCAACCACAGGATGAACGATGTTTGACGTTAGCGTGACCAATGGAGAATTGAGTCAAAACCGGACACCGGGGTTGACCGGAGAACCGGAAGTCACGTTGACGTGTAACAACGAAGGAAAGGACCGGCCTCTTTTTCGATTTGGACAGCGTAGGGTAAGTAGCTGCCTTGGCTCCGTAGTGGATAGACGATTAGTTTAATTATTCTCTCTCTCTCCTCTTTCACAATGCAATCGCCCTTCCATCTTCTTCTTTCCATAACGATTGAGAAACCCACGAGACGAGCCTATCCCCTGGCTTAAAAGAAGGCTACTGTTGTACTACATAATTTCTGCGCGTTGAATTTCTATCAACATGAATACATTTTTAGTACCGTGAATATATCCCACCGACCACCACCGCCCCGGTATATATGATCGCTTTGGGGATACTGTACCAGAGTATATCAACAACTGTTTACCAGGATATCGGTGTTAGTCCCGGACACGATAAAAGGACAACGGTACATTGTCACAACCTTCTCCCCTAGGACTGGTCCCTCCTTGACCTAGCCATGTTGTTAAAGAGCCCCAGCTGCTCAACTATATTTATCGCAAGCGTGGATGCGATGCAGTTAGGATTCATATCCTTTTCCCACAGCGCCGTTATTAGCGCTAAGTGAAATGCAATACCACGTCCAGATGTGTGAATCGTGGCGACGAGTCCATTTTCCCATGCTTAACCCATTACAGCCACGTACTTCCTAGTGGGGGTGATATATTAGTAAAGTGGTGATTGATGTATTAATGAACATGACATAAGAGAGGTTTGGTATACTCATACAATAACCAACAGATATACCTTCGTCGTGGATTATATAATAGCGATGATACAGATAAAGATTAAAGACGAAGATTATGACGATGATGGATTGTCCAAATGGACACATAGCCCTTGTGGATAGAGGAGTATTAAGACCAGTTCTAAGTGAACAAGTTACCCTAGACTGCAGGTTCAATCCTGTCAGCGCAGCAGTAACATATGAAATACATAACTGACACCACTTAAACACCTGCTTACCCCCGCTTATGAATGTAGGCGAATGAGAACAGAACCCCCCGAGGAGCTAAATAAAGCGTTAGGTTTAAACACCAAACATCGAGCTCCTCACGTTACCGCAGAGATCCCTGTGCTACCTCATACGCTGATGGCGTGTGGCGATATCCTAAATCCACCGTCAAACCCTCTAATTTCTCTAGTCGAACGCTCTAACGACTAAGCTAAAACCGATTATATCTTTTGTGCGTCACGTTCGCTTGTATAGTAAAGTTACTCCAATTGACGCAATCCAATTTATTTCATCAAGTTCCGCTCAGACAAAGCAGAACAAACAACTCACAGCAGTTCCGTGATCGGCAACTTGATAGGAAAAGCCTGTAATCTCGGAGCGTGACTGATAATTAATGGAAAAACCGAGAAAAAAAAAAATAAGTAACATGTCTTTCATATTTTATTGATGCTAAGTGGTGAAAAAGCTATAAGAAACATATCAGAAAACACTTCATCAAACAGAGAACGACTCTATCTTTATACACAGACGCAGCAATAATATTATAGTATATATATATAACTATATATGAATATATAATATATATATGAGAAGTAGAACACAAGCGATGTATTTATGCATATGCTCTTTTAGCCGACAATTTGTGGGGAGAATACCGGCTTAATTTGATATCTCGTACCTAATTTTTGAAGTAATAATTAATTATATGATTAATTAATATAATCATATTAGGGCGCGGTTCATATCTATTAACAAATTCGAGAACAATCAACTACTCTGTATGTACATTTCGGCCTATAGCTTCATCAGCAGATTGTATAGATAAAAAGCCGCCAGTGCGACTGATCTGAAACACCGACTTCAAGCTGACAGTGTCTGAGCATCTTACCCCTAACACCAAAACGGACCCTCTTAGATTATAAATTCTTGTTCAGAAGTAGCTCTTTATTCCACTATATGGTATACCAGCATCGACCGCCACTGGTCGTCAGCAACAAAAATAAGACAGGAAAAAATGACCACGTTTGCCTGGCGATGCATCTATATTCCGAGAGCTACATATCAGTGAGTAGACGTTGTAGCTTTTAAACCCCGTCGAGAGTATAGGCCCTCCTGAAAACGTTTGCCACATTATCCTCTCTTCGATGAGCCCACTAGTTTTAAACATCTCTTCTGTCTTTTAACTCTTATATCATATGCATATATATAATAGACATATATATATATATATATTATATATTAATATATGAAATATAATTACCATGGATAATGGTCAACGTCACACCTGATTGACTGACAGTTTCCCCGCCTATTTATTTTAAGATCGTAAAGCCAATTTAAGTTCAGTAACCTGAATTGACTCCATTACTTGCAATTACCATAAACTCAAATGATAAACGTCTACCAAATATATTGAGCCAACTATATATTGAAGTGTAGAAATATCAGCATCAATATATAGTCTTACTATATATATAATATACTAATATATATTATATTAATACTAATATATATATGAGGTGAAGGTATAAAAGGAAGAATGACAAAAATAATGATCAAACAAGTCTAAGCGGGAAGGAGAGAATATTCGTCCTTCTGACGCGAAGAACTCCTCAGTCAATTCAATGACTTTTATATTATATATTAATTATATATATATAAATATATTATAAATATATAACTAAAATAAAAGATTTAGAAAGATTTTCAATCTTCCTATTCATACTATAAAAATCCATAATCAAATTTATTCACCCCAATGACACATCCTGATGCAGGTTCAAAGAAACCAAAACGTTTAAAAGTTGATAAAAAATAAATTCTCCTATATTCGGAACACTTGTTTTTTTCAAATTTCCTAATATTGTGTAATCGATTATTTTCAGCATATTTTAGGCCCATTATATATATATTATATAATATAATATAATATATTAATTTATATATTATATTAGTGCCACGGTTCATTAAAAAAGAAAAATCTTACGTCTAAAAATCTTACCCAACCAAAACAAAATGATTGTTATGATGTTCTGTGTCCGTCGCGATGAATGTTTCTCCCATTTTCTTGCAATATTAAAAAACATTTGTTTGGGAATACAAACCAGTGTAGACATACCTAAGATTTTTCTTCTTTTCAACAAGTGAATGTATGGAATTGTAATACATTGGGTGCTTAATAATATTGAATATAAAATAATTATTTCGAAAAACCCGAAATGGAAACTATTTTTAATCTATTATATTTACCAAAAGTTTGCAATGGAAAAGACAGTAGCTCCAAAAAAGTTTTTAGCAAGAAGAAATAAAGGTTACATCATTTTCAGAAGCCGTTAACTTACATCAATAAAATCTAAAAAAATAAATGGAAAACAGTTTTAAAAAATCGAGTAAAATCATTTCCTCTTCTATGCATTATTTAAATGAAGGGTTGAACTTACCGCTAATCATCTAATCCTCGTAAAGCGCGCCACGAAGAAAATGTCCTGGCTACGTATCCCATTTAAATATAGAGTACCGCGCGTCTGATGGCTGTTACAAACAACCAATCGGTGCGCGGTGCTTTGTATTTGATATGGGTTAGTTCTACCGTCCAAAATTTCTCATACGTCAAAAACGATACTTTACAAGGTGCATTAAATGTGATTGTTGTGTTGATTCTGTGATGAATGGGATCCCACGGAGTTTGATCTCCTCGAAATAGGGTCCGCCTCTATGCAGGGCGCCAGAAGTCTGACCTGTTGGTAAGACCCGAAACTTCCCCACCCACCTGAACCTTGCGAATTACAATCACTGACGACAACCACCAGCGCCCCAAGATTTCAGTGAGCGATACTATTGAAGTACCAACATGCCGTAGATGTTTATTTTTAAATATCCTTTACCTAACAACTAAGTGAGTGCTGAACAGCACCGATCTCTCCTTGCACAATTCCCTAATGGCAGTCTCTGTTACGAGTCCGATTGCAAACAAAAGGTGACGCTTTCTGTAGTGTTGGGGGTGCTGTAGTCTCTCCTTCCTTTAAGCTCTCTATTCTGTTGCGGCTTCTTTCCTCTCTTTTTCACTCTTATTTACCTTGTTTGCATTGAAGAGGATGGCGCCAGTGCACGGTCTATCTTTGCACAAGTCCTCCCAAGTTTAATCAAAAATAATACCTATATCACGACAATAATAATCAACATTCGTGGTCACACCAAGCAAGCTAAGTGATATATTACTTGACAATCTATCGCTCACCAATTCCTGCATATTATTCATGACTCCGGTACAGTACCCAATGCCTCAGCTATGCAGCTATATCCGCCCAGACTTGATCATATGGATCTCTGCTGAAGTATCGGTATCTTTTTAAATTCATTTTAATCAAAAAACATATTTAAACTCAATTTTTTTAATTTGTTTGTTTTATATTGACCCGCATATCAACCTCAGAGTAGAGGATTTCCGTAGTATCGAATAATCATATTCTAACTGGATAATACAATTTTTTCATAAACTAGTTAAAGCTAAACAAATCTAGAGAGAATCTAATCTCTGTAATGTACATTTCGGTCCTATTAGTGACCTCATCTATAGCTCATGCTGACGAAGGCCTAATCAGATACGAAATGTACAATACAGAATTGATTTTCTCGATAGCTTAGCCTTAACATTGAGGTAATCCCGCCTAATAATAATGATAAATTCTTCTTTAGTTCTCTAAATTAGCACATATCCACCAAATATTATTAATTATATTACTATAATATATATATTATGTATATATATAATAATATATATATATATTATATATATATATATATAATTATATATATTCTCCCAAATATATATATAATATATATAATATATATATATATAGCGAAAATGAAATAAATTCACAGTATGATAAATATATAAATAAATGAAAACAAGAAGTCAGCGTTGGTAGATTGATTTGACATTTATGTGATGAAATAGAAATGGTGCTTTACCGTTTTGGAAGAAAACTCTGAAATTAAGATTTCATGCTATCAGTGAGTTGGTGTAGCTTTGAAACATTCTATAGAAAAGCTGATAAAATTTCGAAAATGTTTTTCTCGGTGTATATAATGGAACCAACTGTTATAGCGAAAGTTAAGATATATGCCTCTCCCTCTCTCTCTCTTCATTACGTTTCTCTTTCCTAATTTCTCTTTCTCTCTCCCTCTCTCTTTCTTCTCCCTCCTCTTTTCTTTCTATCTGTCTGCCTTCTGTCTGTGTATTGACTGTACTGTCTGTCTCTCTTCTCTCTTACTCTTCCCTTCTTTCTGTTCTCTTCAATTATCATGCGTATCCATCTCCCTCTCATACTCTCTCGTCTCTCTCTCTCATCTCTACTCTCTGTTCTCTCTCCCTCTTCTAACTCAGTACTGCTTCCTCTTCTACTTTTCTCAATTCATTGCTTCATCCTCTCTCTGTTCTGTCTTTCTGTCTGTCTCCTCTCTGTCTCTTCTAACTCTCGCTCTCCGATACCTCTCTAATTTGTCAGATTTTAACTCTGTGATTTTTAGTAATCAAATCGGTATTGTTAACAAATCAATGAATAATAGAAATGATTTAGAAAAAAGACTATTCGATTTTATATGTTTACCTAAAGTTATTGCCATACATCAGTTTAACAACTATGCACATCTCATTCCTACTTCACTTTCTCACTATCACTTTCTTTTTTCTTTCTTTCTTTCTTCTTATCTTATTTAATTTTCTATTAGTGAGCATGTCCTTCCTTTCTTATAAATATAATATAAAAAATTATTATTTTTATAGTAATATATATAATATATTATAATATATATATATATATATATGTTGTGTTGGTGTTGGGTATATATGTGAGGAAAGAGGAAGAAAATGAATCCGACTGGTATGTAGTTAATATATTAGAAAAATGAAAAAACACCAGATTTTAAAAAGTTAAGGGGTGAGTTTATGCCGGTACGCATGGCAGTGTTTCGATCTAAAAATAGTATCATCTTCATGGCATTTTTTAGCGTATATGGAAGTGATAAAAATTATTTATCACATAATAACGAGAAAAAGCTAGTGTAGGTGTATTGTTATTCAGTACTGTTAAAAAAATTTTTGAGGTTGAAAAAAGGACGTTTTGAAATAATGACGTCAAAATATTCTATACGGCGTAGGGTATGGGGGACGTGTATGTGGTGTATTCGAAAGTGAAAACATGTGGCTTTTTAGGTGTGTGGTTTGTGTGGGTGTTGTGTTGTGGTGTGTGTGTGTGGTATATTATTTATTTTTTTTGCGCATTGACACGAACGGAAATAAATCTTAAGGTTTGTTGTGTGAGTACGTGTTCTGTATATATTATATATTTATATTATATATAGATAGATATATATACCATATAATATGTGTGTGTAGTAATATATATATACCAAACACAACAATATTACAATATAATATATACATACATATATATATAACATATATATAGTAATACATACATATCCATGTATACCTATATATCCCTATAACTAATATTATATTCCGAATGCCAATTGCATAACCTCTGCTGGTCCATGCATATTTTCTCTCTAACACTTTACACACCTCTTCTCTTTCTCTCGGTTCTCTCCTCAAACCCTAGCACCCTATTCATTTCCCAAACCCTATTTGCCCTTATGGCAAGCCCCAACCCCTTTTTATCATATGGTTGCTAGAAGGGTGGCTGCGGGTCTACATGTCCTGGGAATGACGTTAAACTCTATCTGATAGTGAGGTCCAGTTGGAGGTTTGAGATGTGAGCACCCCTTCATCAATTGCTTCCTGGTTCACTCTGACCCGGAGTGGTAGTACCTGTTGCGGTCCATCTATGGGTTAAATAGAAAAATTATTTATTAATTGTATTATCCATTAAGAATTGATTTATTTCAAAACACTTATGGCATTAAATGACCCAATGAGGTGATATGCCGCTAAAAACAAACCAAACCCAAAACAAACCAAAACTCTCTCTCCATCCCTCCCTCTCTCTCTCAATCTCTCTCTCTCTCTCTCTCTCTCTCTCTCTCCTCTCTCTGTGTCATCACAGTTAACACTATTTCTCGCTCTTCTCTCCTTCTTCCTCTCAGTCTTTCTCTCTTGCTCACTCACAACACATCTCTCTTTGTTCTCTCACTCTCTCTCTCTCAACTTACACCGCAACACACACCTCTCTTTAATATCTCCTCTGTCTACACACCCACTCTACCCTCACCCTCTCCCCTCTCAGCCCAACAAGTCTCACAATTCTCTCTTCCTAATCTTCTCTAACACTCACATACACACTCTCTATCCCTTGCCCCTCCCTTTCCTTCTCCCCACCTCTCTCTGTCTCGTACTATCCTGTGTCTGGTACTGTCTCTCTCTCCCCCTCTCTGTCTCTGTCGTCTAGTCCTCTGGGTCTCTCTCCTTCTCTCTCTCTCTCTGTTTAGTTAAGGAAAATAACAGCAACGATATAATAGAGCCCTGACCGACAACATTGCCAAATCTATATTTGCATTCCTTATTCAGCCAATTAATTTTCACTTTGCCACTAACACATGACCCCCAATTAATGACACGTGAAACACAACTATTCACTTGATAATTATTTGGTGAGTTGTTTACCTGACGTTAGCGCAATAACGCACTGAGACAGATCGGGTTATAGAGCAGGTTAAGGTGGTATACACATAGTAAAACGTAATCTAATTCCAATGATATACAGCAAAATTTTGAACAGGACAGACCATATATAATATATTATATATATTATTATCATGATATATATAGTTATGTTTATTTAACGTATATAAATAGTCCGTTTCTTGAGAGTATACTATATATATCAAGCTTTGCGCAGTTAGTGTGAAGCCATTCAAGAACTAAAAATATAAGAATCTCAGTTGTTTGAGAGTAGAGTTTCGTTAAAATTTTCTATAAATGTTTCAGACTTGTTATGTATCTCTCATTTCCCTGATGGAAGAGAACTTAAGCACGTTACTTGAAAATTCTGCTTTGTAAGAATGAATATGCAATTATTTGATGAGGATCTTTACTTCTCTTGTTTTTTTTCAAAATTACATAGTGTTACAGAAAAATTATTTTTTGTCTGAGCTAAGAATGTGAATAGAGATGTTTTTCTTTTACTAATTTCGGGTGTGCTTGATATCAATATAATTAAAACAGTTTTTACTTATGTCACCTTCTAGTTTTTCTGTATTTTAATAGTAGTCTCATTTTAGTATATACAGAGTATATATGCGTGCTTTTTCAACAGTTGCAGCAGCTTATTACACAGATAAAACAGATATATAAAGAACATTGACGGAAATAAATATATTGGAATATGACACATATGTACACAAATCATAGTACTGCAAGCACAGTTAGAAATGTGTTTCTTAGATGGATCTGATGATGCAGTGTACTACTGGGCCATGCAGCTACTGGCTTCTGATTGAGACGTTTGACAACGCTTAACTGGCCAAAGATCCGTCTTGATAATATAATATATATACTATAATTATAATAATAGTTATATATATATTATATATATTAGTATAATATAATGTAATGCTATCACTAACATTTATTGTCATAATAATAAAAAAGAAGCATAGAGTCACACAATATTAGAAATTACCATGTGATGTGGATAGTACAAAATGTTTAATACAGTATGCATATCTAAAAAAACTAGATGGATGGAATTGATAAAATAACGATTTCAAATCAGATTCAGACCCTCCAAATTAGTTAAATGAACAGGCTATTTTTTCTTGCCTCAATTTTCGTTTCCGTAATAACCAGTGTTAATTGAATCATTGATAATTGTTGCATTAATTTTACTCCGTCGATATAAATTTATTAAAAAGAAAAGATATGAAAAATACGAAAATGTTTAGACAAAATACCAACAACCTTGCTTCAGCAGAATTGAAAAATCCCTGAGACCTAGTCAATATAACCAAGTAAACCTAATAAAAAAAAGTAAACGAAATTTACCGGCACATACATGACAGAGTTCTTGACATGACAGAGAAAATAAAAGCGTAACATTTTGCTCATTTATAGGGACCGCGATTAAAAATAAAGAAAAATGTAATTATATTAATGCATTTGAAGCCAATTTTAGCAATCGCGTATAAAAACTAAAAACAAAAAGATGTTATTTTTGTCTTATCGATTTCAAAAAATCTTCAGAGTGTATGAATATCAGAAAATGTACGTGCTTAAGTTTTTTTTGTGTGGTTATAATATTTTTCTATTTTTCTCTTCTTAATTTTCTTTCTCCTCCTTTTTTTTCTATAGTTATGAATGAAATGGTGCGAAATAACTGTAATTTCTTTTTTTTTAATGTGCTGTTGACAGAACGAATGCTTGACCCAACCAATGTAGAACCATTTCAAATTTCAAAATAAAAACCGGTCAATAAGAAAAATTCCATATACAGAGCCTTTGTTGTTTTTGTTTTTTTTTTCTTTCTTTTTCATGAGGAAAAAAAGAAAGGAGGAGAAGAAGAAGAAAAAGAAAGAAGAGGAAAAGAAATAATAGAGAATATAAGCACACAAAGAAAAACGTAATGCACGTCCATTTCTGATACGAATGCTCTAAGTTGCATGAAGTTTCTACTTCGAATCCATTAAAGACAAAATAACTATTCTTTTTATTTTTTTTACTTTATCTATACGTATTGTTAATTGTCTTTCAAATTAAACTATATATATTTATAACATTTTTGAATATCTCGTTGAAGAACGAGTTTGAACCCCTAACCTTGTATTATGTATCCAATATTGTCTGATTTATCTTTCGGTGAGAATATTGCAAAAATTGTAGCCATGTTGATTCAAAAAAAAACGGTTCAACATAGAAACATTCATAATGCTAGGCTTTATATTACATTTCTTTCTTTTTTCTTTTCATTTTTTCTCCAATTTTTATTTTTTATGTTTTTTAGATGGACCCCAATATATCGGAATTGTAAATAAATATGCAAAATTATTTCATTGAGGATCTTTCTCTTCTTTCTTTCTTTCTTTTTCTTTTCAAATTTTATTAATAAGTGTCGGACGTTCTCAAACCCACCATAATTGAACGAATGCATAAATCTCAGTCCCATTCATCTATATATGTTTAATGAAAAAAAAAATGACAAGGAACCGTCATGACGCAAAAATAATGTTTTGACAAGTCAATTTCACGTTTCCTTGCCGGAAATATGAAATTGTTTGCGATTTATTATTAAAATTGTTTAAAGAAACAAACAGAAAAACGTCGATAGACGGTTTTAGAAGTTGTCCTTGTGTGTTTGATTTTTAATTAAGAAAATCGAATGAATTGTTGTGTATAAGTTCAATGTAAACTTGTGTTGTATTACCACTTCTTTACAGGCACTAAATTGGAATAAGACTTATACTTCTACTTCTTAATTGCTGTCGTCACTTCTCTGGCCGGGCTTGGTGTCTTAACTATCATCATATCTTCCGTCTGGTACTTGTCGTTTGGTGTTCTTGGGACTTCGGCGTCTGGTTTCTTTGGGATCATTCCCTAATCAGAATGCTCTTGTGTCGTTGTAGTATTTAGTAATAACACAAGACTTCATTTAAACGATTGATGTTACTTTATCGTATGACCCCAGATCCAGACAGTCACTGCGCAGTGAACTCACATCTGCTAGCTTCGATTCTAAGTTTCTAACTNAACTATAAAAAGCATTGGACAATGATTTTACTATAAAAATGCATTGGAAATGATTTTTACTACCAAAATGTATTGGACAATTGATTTACTATGAAAAAATGCATTGAAATGATTTTTACTATAAAAAAGTATTGGACCAATGATTATTTACTATAAAAATGCATTGGAAATGATTTTACTATAAAAAAGCATTGGACAATGATTTTTACTATAAAAATGCCATTGGAAATGATTTTTACTATAAAAATGCATTTGGGAAATGATTTTTACTATAAAAAATCATTGGAAATGAATTTTTTACTATTTGAAATGGCATTGGAAAGAATTTTTACTATAAAACATGATTGGATATTGATTTTTACTATAAAAATTCATTGGAAATGATTTTTACCTATGAAAATGCATTCGGAAATCTATATTTTACATGTGACGTCTGGCAGCGAACTATTAACGATTATTTTGCCTAAGAAATGGGGAAATGTTGAACAAACCGGGTTTAGTTTTATTTTAAGTAAATTGGTGCTAGCACTGCTTTAGAATTTGTCTAAAACATTTATACGGAGCCAATTGATATTAACCACACCTTCTGTCTTTTCTTTCTTCTTCCTCCTCTTCTTTCTTTCTTTTTTTCAAAAGTTTTTCCTTCTTTTCGTCTTTCAACCTAACCAATGGGAATATTGAAAAAACCGGGCTACTTTTCATATTTTGTAAAAATTGATTGTGGCCACCGCTCAGAATGTTGTTCTAACCTTTGTTCAGGAAGCGCCTCAATACTAAACTACAACCTTCTGCTCTTTCTGCCTTTCTTTCTTCCTCTCTTTCTTTATTTCTTCCTCTCTTTCTTTTACGGTTTTCTTCTTTTTAAGTCGTTCCTTTCTTTCTTTCTTTTCTCCCTCTTTTTCCTCGTTGTTTCATTGTATCTTAAGGTTTGGTTTGGTTTGTTTTTAGCGCAATATCACCTCGCATGTTGGGTCAATTCAATGCCAATAAGAGTTTTGAAATAAATCAATTCTTAATGGATTAATACAATTAATAGATAAATAATTTTTCTATTTAACCCATGATGGGACCGTAAAGGTAACTACCCTCCGGTCAGAAGTGACCAGGGAGCAAATGATGATTGAAGGGGTGCTCCATACCACTCGGAAACCTCCAAAGACTGGAACCATCACATCAGATAGAGTTTAACGATCATTCCCAGGACAATAGTAGACCGCAGCCACGCCTTCTAAGCACCATCATCATATGATAAAAGGGGTTGGTGGCTTGCCACTAAGGGCAACAAGGGTTGGGAAATCATATAAAAAGGCTGCTAGGGTTTGACGTGACCAGCTGATTTGATCAGAGGGGCCTCTTCGCGACCGCCCGTCTAGCCCAAGATAGGGCCAAAGTGGGAGTATTGCATGTCATGAACTGCCATCCACCTGGGCTCTTATTCCTTAAGCATCACAGGTACCACCCACGGCCAACAGGTGGCCCCATTGGCGAGTCTTTCCCTCTTGCAGAGGTTGCAGTCGGTGCATTCCTAACGCCCCAGCCGACGGGCGGTGTATCTTTTAAGTTTCCCTATAACAGTTGTCTTTAGCGGGACGTGTGGCCATCAGAATTCTCGCTAGCCGCTCAAGGTCAGCCATGCTTTTGTCGCTTTCTTCATCAACTGCGAAACATGGAAGTCATTATCCAATCAGCCGCCAAGGTCAGAAAAGGATGAAGACAAAAGAATGTCTTCGCGGATGTCACTTGCTCAAGGGACATTCATTGGTCTGAATGTCTTGTCATCAAACACATATTTCAATTAACTTCCAACTGTTCAGGGAAAACAGAGTAACAAAGAGAATCCTATGTGACAGATCACTCGACTGCCTCTCGACAAGCAGAAAGTGAGAGAGAAAGAAGCGATTGAGAGAGAGACGCAGAGGAAGAAGAAAAGAGAGAGAGAGAAGAAGGGGATGAGAGAGGAGAGGCAAGACAGACAGTACGCGACAAAGAGAGAGAGAGTGAGCGGACTGAGAGAGAATTGTGAGCGACAGAGAGAGAGAGAGAGAGTGAGAGAGAGAGTGAGAGAGAGAGAGAGAGGGGGCGATAGAGAGAGTGAGCGACAGAGAGAGACAGAGACAGAGAGACAGAGAGGCTGGTTGATGAGCTATCTTGAAACAATTTGTTTATCCAATTCTTGCATGTCAGTGGATCAGATAATGAATCCCGACACTTCTTATACGCCGATAATGTCAGTAAAGGGCAAACAAGTCTTTGTCAAGAGCAGTCGACGTGATCTGTCACATAGGATTCTCGTTTGTACTCTGTTCCCTGAACAGTGGAAGTTAATTGAATATGTGTTTATGACAAGACATTCACCAATGAATGTCCTTGACGCAAGTGACATCCCGCGAAGACATTCTTTTTGTCTTCATCCTTTCTGACTTGGACGCTGAATTGGATAATGACTTCACATGTTTCGCAGTTGATGAAAGAAAGCGACAAAAGCAATGGCTGACCTTGAGCGGCTAGCGAGAATTCTCGATGCCACACGTCACGCTAAAAGACACACTGTTATAGGGAAACTTAAAAGATACACCGCCCTGTCGGCTGGGGCGTTAGCGATGCACCGACTGCACCTCTGCAAAGGGGAAAGACTCGCCCAATGGGCCACCTGTTGGCCGTGTGGTGGACCGTGATGCTTAAGGATAGAGCCCAGGTGGCATGAGCAGTTCATGACATGCAATACTCCACTTTGGCCCTATCTTGGGCTAGACGGGCGGTCGGAGAGGCCCCCTCTGATCAATCAGCTGGTCACGTCAAACCCTAGCACCTATATGATTTCCCAACCCTGTTGCCCTTATGGCAAGCCCCAACCCCTTTTTATGATCATGGATGCTAGAAGGCGGTGGCTGCGGGTCTACATTCCTGGAATGACGTTAAACTCTATCTGATAGTGAGTTCCAGTTTGGAGTGTTGGGAATGTGAGCACCCCTTCATCACCATTGCTTCCTGGTTCACTCTGACCCGGAGTGGTAGTACCTGTTTCGGGTCCATCTATGGTTAAATAGAAAAATGTATTTTTTTTTTATTGTATTATCCATTAAGAATTGATTTATTTCAAAACTTTATTGGCATTAAATGAACCCACTGAGGTGATTATGCCGTAAAACAAAAACAAACCATTAAAAGATACAATGAACAACGAGGAAAAAGGGAGAAAGAAAGAAAGAAAGAACGACTTAAAAGAAAGAAAACCGTAAAGAAAGAGAGGAAGAAATAAAGAAAGAGAGGAAGAAAGAAAGCAGAAAGAGCAGAAGGTTGTAGTTTAGTTTGAGGCGCTCCTGAACAAAAGGGTTAAGACAACATTCTGAAGCGAGTCCACAATCAATTTACAAAATATGAAAAGTAGCCCGGTTTTTTCAATATTTCACCATGTTTAGGTTGAAAGACGAAAAGAAGGAAAAACTTGAAAAAAGAAAGAAAGAAAGAGAGGAAGAAAGAAAGAAAAGGACAGAAGGTGTGGTTTAATATAATTGCTCCGTAATAAATGTTTTAGACAAATTTCTAAAGCAAGTGCTACAACCAATTTACTAAATATAAAACTAAACCCGGTTTGTTCAACATTTCCCCATTCTTAGGCAAAATAATCGTTAATAGTTCCGCTGCCAGACGTCACATTAAAAAATAATTTCCAATGCATTTTCATAGTAAAAAATCATTTCCAATGAATTTTTATAGTAAAAATCATTTCCAATGCATTTTTATAGTAAAAATCATTTCCAATGCATTTTCATAGTAAAAAAAATCATTTCCAATGAATTTTTATAGTAAAATCATTTCCAATGCATTTTTATAGTAAAAATCATTTCCAATGCATTTTTATAGTAAAAATCATTGTCCAATGCTTTTTATATAGTAAAAATCATTTCCAATGCATTTTATAGTAAAAATCATTGTCCAATACTTTTTATAGTAAAAATCATTTCCAATGCATTTTTATAGTAAAAAATTTTCCAATACATTTTTGTAGTAAAAATCATTTCCAATGCATTTTATATAAAAATCATTGTCCAATGCTTTTTTATAGTAAAAATCATTCCAATGAATGTAGGGGGGGGGAAGGTTAAAAGATAGAATCAAACAATAAGTCAAAAGAGGAGAAAGAAAGAAAAATTTGAAAGAAAGAAAGAAAGAAAAAAAGAAAGAAAGAGAAGAAAGAAAGGAAAAGGGCGGAAGGGTGTGGGCTAATATCTAGGAACCCGCAACAAAAGTTTAAGATAAATCTTTGAAGCAAGTGCCACAATCAATTTACAAAACATAAAAAGTAGACCCGGTTTTTTCAACATTTCACCATTTTTAGGCAAAAATATCGTTAATAGCTTTAAGATGCCAAATTCAAAGTAACCAGCAT
Organism: Doryteuthis pealeii; assembly: GCA_023376005.1. Classification (NCBI taxonomy): domain Eukaryota; kingdom Metazoa; phylum Mollusca; class Cephalopoda; order Myopsida; family Loliginidae; genus Doryteuthis; species Doryteuthis pealeii. The sequence continues at coordinate 30,178,837 of CM042173.1, read as the reverse complement.
TCAAAAACACTACACAACGCATGTCCATCAGTAAAAAAAAATACTTTCCTTCCACTACAGATTTAAAGACAAACGAATTCTTAGCTACCTTCCACATCCACAGAGAGAATGAACTGCAACAAGCAATACTTTTGCAGTCTATAAAATAAATTAACACTGTTGGTCACGCCATCTAGTAACTATTGCCAGATACGTGTAGTGTCACCCTGCGTCAATTAGGAGGAACCAAAGACAAGTACGATATGTAATCCTTGCACGTTTTTGAACATGAAACTTCCAGAGTATTTCCCCGACTGAATGTTGGATTTTTGGGGGAAATAAGGCGTGTGCCAGACGGTCACTACTAAATATAGACTCGTTGACTATCACGTGACCTGAGATAGATTCCTATTGTCCAATCACTGACAGTGCTGCTGCTGCTGCTGTTGTTGTATTTATAGAGGCCTGATTCTAATCTTAACTCATTACCACTCGGACCATCTTGGACGTCGGACTTACAAAGAATACTTCAACACAGGATACTTATTGGCTTGCTTACTTATTCACTACATCTGGAACTAAGGATGGCGGCCAGATATTCAACACTGAACGACATCACTTCATTATCATAGAACATAATTATGAAGCCTCATCTAAAAAAAATTCAAACAAATGCTTTCAAAATATTGTAAAATTTTAAGTGTTATAATCAATATGCCATATACTCGTTTATTAAGAAGCCTTAATTTGTTCTCATACTTTGGTGGCAATATCTCATCTACTGAAAGCAATGTGCATTAGTAAATAATGTAAATTTGGTTTTAGGCCACCAAGTTTGGTTTGGTTTTGTTTTACGAGATATCAACCCCAGTGCGTCATTTTATGCCGATAAAGTTTTGAAATAAATCAATTCTTAAATGGATAATACAATCTTGTTTATCAACTCCTGTATTTCTATTTAACCCATAGATGGGACCCTAACAGGTACTACCACTCCGGGTCAGAGTGGACCAGGAAGCAATGGTGATGAAGGGGTTCTCTATATTCCCCAAACCTCCAAAACAGGAACCTCACCATCAGATAGAGTTTAACGTCATTCCCAGGACATGTAGACCCTCTGTCACCGCCTTCTAGCACCCATAGGATAAAAAGGGGTTGGGGATTGCCATAAGGGCAATAGGGTTGGGGCAATAATATAGGTGCTAGGGCTTGACGTGACTAGCCGATTGATCGGAGGGGGACTCTCCGAACGCCCGTCTAGCCCAAGATAGGGCCAAATTGGAGTATTGCAAGTCATCAATTGCTCATCCACCTGGGCTCTATCCTTAAGCATCACGGTCGCCACCCACGGCCAACAGGTGGCCCCATTGGGGGAGTCTTACCCCTCTGTAGAGGTGCAGAAGTATTTGATTATGATTTAATATTTCTTCATTAATTATTGAAAAAATCGTTTCATTCCTTTCATCAAAATTTAATTATATTGATAGTATATATTTATACTAGCAAAATTACCCGGTCCATGACCGGACGAAAAGTTTTTAGGAATACCAGGGGGTTCTTAAAAATAAAATACGTAATTAAAAACAACCTTAATCCCCTAAAACCGTAAACCTAATTCGCAAAATGTTAATTCATAGACAGTAGTTAAACTGTCATTGTGGATCACCAAAAAAACTTTCCGTTTTAATTTTCCGACCGTTGTGCAAGTTCAGCCTTTCATTTTTAAATTTCAGTTGATTTAATGGTATGAAAATGTAAACATTGTTTTCGTTCATAATTTTCATTATTTTCGTAAGCTGAATTTTTAAAAAATCATCTGGTTTTTTTTTTTATGTTTCTTCTTTTGAATGGTCCAAAAATTGAAACTCCAGTTTGAAAATAATAATAGTATTTGGGGACAATTTTTAATTCAGTTTTTAATTGCTTGATGAGTTAGAAATACATTGTAATTTATTTCTTTGAATTTTTCGTACATGACAATTCAAATCCAGTTCTTAACGATAAAAGAAGCTGAGAATCGAAACATTAAATTCTTCGTATTGCAATATCTATGTTTGTTTAAACACAAGATAGTATTTTAAATACATATCGTTTTAAAACGTTTCATTAGTTCTCTAAACTATTAAGACTTTTTTTAACCATTAGTATTAATTACAAAACAACTCGTTTTATCATTTTTTTTGTTTACATTTATACAGCCCTATACTGGTGACTGGTTTTTATTGACATTCAAAATCTTATTTAAAAAAATGTAACCGTAAACTTGTGGACAAAGATTTGATTTTACTTTAAAAGTGTTGGGATTTTCTGGTTATAAGGTGTGTACTAGATGGTCACTTCTACTTATAGAATCGCCGATAAGCACGTGACCTTGGAAGGCAACCTATTGTACAATCACTGGCAGTGCTCTGCTGCTGTTGTTGTATTTATACTGGCTGGTTCTAATCTTAGCTCATTGCTACTTGGATCTTCTAGGACGTCGGACCTAAAGGATTCTATACCACAGGACTTATTAACTTACCAAAGGATTCTATATCACAGGACTTATTGACTTACCAAAGGATTCTATATCACGGGACTTATTCACTTACCAAAGGATTCTATATCACAGGACTTATTCACTTACCAAAGGATTCTATAACTCGGGACTTACTTAGTTCTTTGCAACTGGCCAAGGATGGCGGCCAGATACGTAACAAAAAGTTAGTCTCAAAAACATACGAAGTATGATTTTAATCTTCGTATAATCGGCTCTCCAAAGCAAAATATTTTAAAATATTTAGAAAGATTATAAAATAAATATTTTAAAGATTTGGACAAAAAAAAACGAATTTTATTTTACGTTAAAATTTAGTAATGACTGGAAGCTGATATTCTTTCTTTCTTTCTTTCTTATTTTTCTTCGGGTAGCTGAAAAAATCAGCACGCAAGCTTCTGCTGATACACCAAGAAGCGGCAGCAGCTATGCTATAGCTTTCGAAAAATCGTTTGATTTTTGTTTGATTAATTAATTATATCCCTTAATCAGTAAAAATCAAATTTTTAGTGTTTCTTAGTTAGAACGATATCAATGTGTATGCAAGATTTTGAATCTGAGTGACCTCCCGTTTTGGAGTTATACGTCGACACGTACATACCAAAATCTCTCCTTTATATATTAGATATAATAATATATTTGATAATAATAATATTCTCCGACTACCTTTCAGTTTAACCAACCCTATGAACTGAGCTTCTCCGACGTCCCTATACGTATATATATAACGTCCCTATATATATATATATATATATATATATATATAATATATATATATATATATATATAGAAAAGAGAGAGAGAGAGAGGCGTGGTGCAATACCAAGAGTTGTAGAAAATGAACTCGTTGAGCCGAGTTCGAATCGTAGATGAGACTGTCCACAATTGACATAACTCTAATACCCTTGAGAAAAGTATACATCCACCTACTCTCCTTCTAGCTATAGGTAAATAGTAGGGCAGACTGGGCTCTTCAACCTTGGTTAGGCACCTACTATTGGAAAACGAAAACACTGAATTCAAACATTCAAAAACATTGACCTTGGTTACATCCTGCTCATATATATAATTATTATAATATTATATATATATCAGGTGCTTTGGAATTACCTCTTCCTGCTGGGAAAATTTGGCTCAGGACTGCCCTCGGTGGTGGCAACTTCTCCGTCTCTTCATGTTTGAAGTCGGCCTGGTGCAACACCGTGAAGCCAAAAGGTCTAGAAAAAAGTGACTGCACAAAAGCACCGGCACATCAACATCTTTAGGGACAGCGTTCACATACGACATCGGTTATCGAGGCTGTTTTCGAACATTGCTGTAACTTCAGGGGCAGAAGAATTATGTAGTTTTCCGAGACTGCAATGCCAATACCACAGAATATATATATATATATATATATATATATATATATATATATATAAAGCACGTGCGTGTGTGTGTCTGTATGTTTGAGAGAGAGAGAGAGACAGAGAGACAGAGACAGAGACAGACGGAGAGAGATAGAGATGCTCGGCGTTATCCTTAAATCTCTCTCTCTTCTTCTTCTTCTTCTTCTTCTTCTTCTTCTTCTCGCGTTTTCCTTCCCTTCTCTCTTCACAGGCCATAAGCAAGTGCATTTCACAATCCCCATATATATGTGTGTGTGTGTGTGTGGTGTGTGTGTGTGGAGATTGTGAAAACGCCGAAAACGAAGATGAAGAAGAGAGATAAGGATAACACAAACTTCTCTTTCTCTCTCTCCTACTCCATCTCTCTGTCTCTCTGTCTCTCTGTCTGTCTATCTCTTTCTTTCTATCTGTCTGTCTCTCTGTCTGTCTGTGTCTGTGTCTGTCTGTGTGTGTGTGTCTCTCTCTCTCTCTCTGTATCTCTCTCTCTCTCTCTCTGTTTTTCTGTTTCTCTCTGTCTCTCTGTCTCTATCTCTCTGTCTCTCTCTCTCTCTCTCTGTCTCTGTCTCTCTGTCTCTGTCTCTGTCTCTGTCTGTCTGTCTGTCTGTCTCTCTCTCTCTTTGTATACACGTGGATTGCAAAATTCCCTTGCTTATGGACTGTGAAGAGGAGAAGGAAAAGAAAAAGAAAGAAAGAACAAGAACAAGAAGAGATAATGACGTCACAAAGCTTCGTTCCCTCCCTCTCTCTCTGTCTGTCTCTCCCTCTCTCTCCCTCTCTCCCCCCTCTCTCTCTCTCTCTCTATCTATCTATCTTTTATTCCTGGTTCACGTTTTCTTTTTCACTATAAACTTTAGTTCAATGCCCCAAATAATCTTTCATGTGTGCAATCACCTGTTCATAATAAAATCTAACCTATCAATTAATTTCAGATGGTGAATAATAACCCTGAAGATGTCGTCACCACATCCAGCTGAAGAGAGTCAAAGATAAAAGACCACAGCAGCAAGTAATTAGACTATTTAACTACGTTAACAGCTTTTGACCACACTTCGTATTTTGAGGCAGCGTGCTTAAGAAAATGTGCACGTGATACACCGAGTTCCATGAACATCTTGTCAAATTCATAAAACATGTCTGTTCCAATGTTCCGAAAATCGATCATTTTCATAGAATGTTGGATGGAATTTTCTTCTTTTCTTTTTTTTTGTTTTTGTTTTTCTTTTTTTGTTTTTCTTGTTCTTCTACAGAAACCACAATTCTTTGTTAAGTGCTTTTGGCTTTTGTTTTGTCTTTTACGCGATTGTAAATTAAAACGTTGTTGCAAAAAAACAAAAACCCGGAACTCGACAATTCTTGTATTTCCTGAAAATGACGTCGTCGCTGATTCTTGAAGGACAAACGAAACAAGCCCTAATTAGATAAGGAAGTTGTAAAAATTTAGTCATGTTTTCGTGCGAGGGGAAAATAAAGAAGAAAAAATATAAAACATTTCTTCTAAAGAGATGAGGGATGTTTAATGTAGATTTTCCCCTATAAACAAATGGAAAGTTCCATGTATACAAGGTGGGTGTTTAATGAAATTTGGACCATATATATATATATATATATATATATATATATATATATATCTTATTATATGGAGATTGTGGGTTTGTCTATCTGTAACCGAAACTATATTACTATACAAGTCACAATTCCTTTAGTTATTTACATCATATTCTCCATGATTTTATTTTTATTTAAACCTCAATTATTAATAAAATTGTTTTACATTACTTACACTGTTGACCATATCTACATACTAATAACATGCAATTGTATTTATATATACAACAAAACAGAGCTTTACAATATGAATGGGAATGCTAATTTGCATATTGATCTTAAAAAATTGATTTTAATAAATATATGCTTAGTATTATTGATTTCTAATTGTTTGGTTTTATCTTATTGAATATGAGCAAAAATCTCTTCAATAAATCTTAAAAGAAATCCCTTAACAAGAAGAAATAACTGTAATATTATTCTTTACTTCCTATTTTAACTAAACAGTTTAAATTAGGAAAATTTACCAATGAAAGACGGGAGTAACGGAAAATGATAGAAGTGTTAGTTTCAAAGTTGTTCTATTTTTCAATCGTACCCCCACTGTTCAAATCTTTTTATCTACATTCTTATTAAGTTTCATTAGCCTTTCTAATTTAATATCATATTTTATTATAAAATTTAACTAAAATACTTGCACATACTTGCATATATTTGCAAGTATATATAAGTTAAAAGAAAGGAAATTAATCCAACAATTTGAGTATGAAAAGGTGGAATGAAAACATCACACAATGCTGTTAAAGAGAAAACAATTTATATAATCATAGCTGATACTGATCAATATTTCGATTTTACAAAATTATCATCAGAGCTCATTCACTCCGTAGTTGTTTGGGTCGGAGAAGAATGTCAAATCAGTTCACAAACAAAAAACCTTAATACTGCAAAAAAAAAAAAACGAAAGTTGTTACATTATTCACCAATGTGGGCATTCGCGCCATATATATGTCGATCATGACTCTATGTATACCTTTTGTCGGTAAAACATATCCAAATGTAGCGGATTCTGAGATGATGGCAACAAGACGAATCAATTTAAACGGAAGGGGATGGGTATTAAAACTGATTTGACATTCTTCTCCGACCCAAACAACTACGGAGTGAATGAGCTCTGATGATGATTTTTGTAAAATCGAAATATTGATCAGTATCAGCTATGATTATATTATAAATTGTTTTCTCTTTAACAGCATTGTGTGATGTTTTCATTCCACCTTTTTCATACTCATTATATATATAGTATATATTATTATATATATATATATATATATATGAATGTAAGCTTATATATGTTATTATGACAAAAGTTCTCGAAATTTGAACACCTCTACAAGGGAATCGAATACGATATTGTAAACTTACTCGAAAATTGCTATTTATCTGCTCAAGGGAAGATCTCTTATGTATGTTTGGTTTTGTCTGTTTAAATTACGGCATATCAATCCCTTCGGGTCATTTAATGCCGAAACAAGTCATTTTGATTAAAAAAAAGTTTCTATGTCTTCAAATTTGTTTAAAGTGTTTTCATTGACTTCATTTAGTTTGTTTTGGTTCAGTTTGGTATGTTTAATGTTATAATAACCCTGTGGGTTATTTAATGCCCAAAAAATGTTCAAGATGGTACTCAAGTTTCCTTTATAGGAATAGTTTTTATAGATGTATTTCGTGGATGTATTTTTTTATATTTGATTCATAATTTACGATATATTTTTATTTCTCTCACGAAAGATAAAATGCCTTCCTTATTAGTATTCTCTCTCTGTCTCTGTGTCTGGTCCAAAAAAAATCGCAACGCCAAAAAACTACAAACAATAACTACAACAAATAAAAATCCCTCTGAAGACGACCATGGATGTGGTTGAAAGCGTTTGGAACAAAATATACTCACAATATGTTAATAACTACTTTCCTTGCCAGTAACTACGAATGATATAGTCGCGGTGTGGCCTATTCTCTGAAGACAATAACTACAATAAATAAAAATCCCTCTGAAGACGACCATGGATGTGGTTGAAAGCGTTTGGGAACAAAATATACTCCCAATATATGTTAAATAACTACTTTCCTTGCCAGTAACTACGAATGATATAGTCGGCGGTGTGGCCTATTCTCTGAAGGCAATAACTACAATAAATAAAAATCCCTCTGAAGACGACCATGGATGTGGTTGAAAGCGTTTGGGAACAAAATATACTCACAATATATGTTAAATAACTACTTTCCTTGCCAGTAACTACTAATGATATAGTCGGCGGTGTGGCCTATTCTCTGAAGACAATAACTACAATAAATAAAAATCCCTCTGAAGACGACCATGGATGTGGTTGAAAGCGTTTGGGAACAAAATATACTCACAATATATGTTAATAACTACTTTCCTTGCCAGTAACTACGAATGATATAGTCGGCGGTGTGGCCTATTCTCTGAAGACAATAACTACAATAAATAAAAATCCCTCTGAAGACGACCATGGATGTGGTTGAAAGCGTTTGGGAACAAAATATACTCACAATATATGTTAAATAACTACTTTCCTTGCCAGTAACTACTAATGATATAGTCGGCGGTGTGGCCTATTCTCTGAAGACAATAACTACAATAAATAAAAATCCCTCTGAAGACGACCATGGATGTGGTTGAAAGCGTTTGGGAACAAAATATACTCCCAATATATGTTAAATAACTACTTTCCTTGCCAGTAACTACGATGATAGTCGGCGGTGTGGCCTATTCTCTGAAGACAATAACTACAATAAATAAAAAAACCCTCTGAAGACGACCATGGATGTGGTTGAAAGCGTTTGGGAACAAAATATACTCACAATATATGTTATAACTACTTTCCTTGCCAGTAACTACGAATGATATAGTCGGCGTGTGGCCTATTCTCTGAAGACAATAACTACAATAAATAAAATCCCCTCTGAAGACGACCATGTGGTTGAAAGCGTTTGGAACAAAATATACTCCCAATATATGTTAAATAACTACTTTCCTTGCCAGTAACTTGATGATAGTCGGCGGTGTGGCCTATTCTCTGAAGACAATAACTACAATAAATAAAAAAAAAACCTCTGAAGACGACCATGGATGTGGTTGAAAGCGTTTTGGAACAAAATAAACTCACAATATATGTTAATAACTATTCCTTGCCAGTAACTACGAATGATATAGTCGGCGGTGTGGCCTATTCTCTGAAGACAATAACTACAATAAATAAAAAAAACCTCTGAAGACGACCATGGATGTGGTTGAAAGCGTTTGGGAACAAAATATACTCACAATATATGTTAATAACTACTTTCCTTGCCAGTAACTACGAATGATATAGTCGGCGGTGTGGCCTATTGTCGGTTTCAGCCGAACAGCGAGAGAATCTATCCCATTTTCGCAAGCGCTACACCAGGAAGATTGTTTTTACCAAGTTGGAGTGCCAGACCTACCATCAGCTCCCCGATGTGTAATTTTTAAAGATGTATTTCGATTTATTTTTATTTCTCTCACGAAGGATAAAATGCAATCCTTATTAGTATTCTCCCTTCTCTCTCTCTCTCTCTCTCTCTCTCTCTCTCTCTCCACAACACACACACACACACACACACAACACACATATGATTTGAGTTAAAATATTTTCTTTCTTATTGGAGCTAAAGCTCTACACTCTAAAATGTAATGTTTGTTAGTGTAGGTGTTTAGCATGTCTCGTACCGTGGTTTATATTCCTGCTTGATGTAAAAAGTGCGTATAAGTCTTATATGGCCACTGCGCACCCGAGCCAGTATTACCTCTTCATTTTATCATATAACTTAATAGGAAAATATTTTTTTTATTATTTTCCTATTAAGTTATTTATTTATTTTCCTATTAAGTTATACTCAGTTGTCCAAAAATAGCTTGACAAAGGGTGAAGGTAATAGGAAATATTGGAAAAATAAAGTGAACTAAGGACAAAAAACGGTTATATATAGTAGATCTCTGATTTGTGTCCTGTTTTTGTTCACTTTTTATATATTTCCATGCTTCCAGATATCACACAAAACGTTCACAAGAAAAAAATTGATAAACCATTAAATTATATATATATATATATATATATATATATATATATATATATTATTGCTACTAACCGTGAACAATGGCGATCATCATGTCAAAACTGCGTACGAAATTTTTCGTCCAGCACTATTGATCCTCTGAAAATGGCAAGGCAAAGAAGAAAGGACAGTTCTAATACCAAGTGCACCCAGCTTCACGACGCTTATCTTTGCATTACTTGCGGGATTGTTCACATGTCACTGGTTGGATAAAAGTGTCACGAGAGGCAAAAAAATAGTTTTAAAAAGTTGACAATGAAAGTTTATGGATCTTCATAGGTCGAAATAGATGGGAGAATCAATCATCATTAAATATTGTCCCGAGTTCATTATCATCTCTTACTTTTAAGCAACAATCAACCTGCTCAGAAGGGTGACCACTTAATAACAGTACGTAGTGTAAGTAATCTGCGGTCTGTGTGCCAATCAAAGCAAAGCCTAGTAAGTAAGTAAGTAAGTAAGTAAAGTCGGTGGAATGGCCTATTGTCAATATCAGCCGGACAGCGAGGGAGTATTTCCTCTTTTTATTAGCGATTGATTAGAAAGATTGTTTTTGCGTCTGAAGTGGAGCGCCATGCCTACTATTAGCTCCCCACTTTACCGCACAGATTCAAGCTGTGTTACTTATGCGCTGAGTTGGTTCATAGGCGGATGCTCTACCGACTGAACCACAATTATAATTACTATATATATATATATATATATATATATATATATATATATATATATATATATATATGCCCGAAGTTAAGCAACTATCACCGACCACTTACGATTTTTGTCGCGATCTTTAGGCTGCAGGTGAGAACATTTTAGACAGCGGAGATTCCTTGTGCACAGGCTGATCCTTAGTGAAGAATCCTTTGGTTGTTCCTCGGTGTTCCTTAGTGTTGGGTAGAATCCTTTGGTTGTTTCCGTGGTGTTTCCTTAGTGTTGGGTAGAATCCTTTGGTTGTTCCGTGGTGTTCCTTAGTGTTGGGTAGAATCCTTTGGTTGTTCCTCGGTGTCCTTAGTGTTGGGTAGAATCCTTTGGTTGTTCCGTGGTGTTCCTTAGTGTTGGGTAGAATCCTTTGGTTGTTCCATGGTGTTCCTTAGTGTTGGGTAGAATCCTTTGGTTGTTCCATGGTGTTTTCCTTCATCTTTCCTTCCACCATCTTGCTTGTCGCCATTTTGTTTCATTCTATCCTTACCGTCTTATATTTTATTTATTTTCATAATTGTTTGTTCTCTTTCTTTCCTTTCATTTTCGTCAATTTCTATTATTGTTTTTTTTTAATATATAGATTTATGGTGGATGTAAGGGCTGTTTGATGTTTTTGTATTAAGGTCACCAGTTTGAGGTCAATAATCAATAAAATATTCAAACATTTAAAGACACCATAAAACATTCAATTACTGCAGGCACATGGCATAGATAACATGACTCAATATTAAAACAAACAACTTGTATTGAGAAAAAGTTTACAAAGGGTAACGCATAATACCGAGCAAAGTTCTTTCAGTACTCTTGTGTACAAAATGTAATTTTTTTTAAAAGTTCATTATAACATGTAAGAAAATATGTTATAAGTTATGAAGTGAGAAAGAAAGGGTAAAAGTTCAAAGTCACACGGCAGTCAGTAGCAAGTAATACTGATGATCTCGTAAAAGGTTGATAAAGAGAGATAGACAGATAGATATTAGTTCATATTTTCTTATAAGTGAATGTGGTTTGTCTTACTTTAAAGTGACGTGAATTTGGTTAGAAGAATAATTTCTTTCTGGTTGGGATCCGAAAAGTTGTTTTTTTTATAGTGCGAGGGTAGGCTCCAAAAGGGGTTTATTTGATAGATTTCCTTTCAGGCGCGAACGTCTCTGATTGGTTGAAAATGTACAATTTTTTATTTTAATTTTCTTCTTTTACTAGGGGGCGCAATCCCATGCGCAAACTATTAATTTTTGTCATTTGACTTTTGTTCGTCGTAGTAAGAACTTCTGGTCCGCCACAGATCCATTATTCATTTGTTTATCTTCATCTTTTTTGCGTTCTCTTTTTTCCATCTTTCCTCTATCTTTTGTTCCGTCATCCTTGTCGCCATTTCTATTCATTTCACTTCTTACTGCTTTATATCTAATTTATTCAATCAACCGCCCTGTCGGCTGGGGCGTTAGAATGCACCGACTGCACCTCTGCAGAGGGGTTAGACTCCCCCAATGGGGCCACCTGTTGGCCGTGGGTTGCCACCCGTGATGCTTAAGGATAGAGCCCAGGTGGATGAGCAGTTCATGACATGCAATACTCCACTTTGGCTCTATCTTGGGCTAGACGGGCGGTCGGAGAGGCCCCCTCCGATCAATCGGCTGGTCACGTCAAGCCCTAGCACCTATATGATTTTCCCAACCCTATTGCCCTTATGGCAAGCCCCAACCCCTTTTTATCATATGGGTGCTAGAAGGCGGTGGCTGCGGGTCTACCTGTCCTGGGAATGACGTTAAACTCTATCTGATGGTGAGGTTCCAGTTTTGGAGGTTTGGGGAATGTGGAGCACTTCTTCATCACCATTGCTCCCTGGAACACTATGACCCAGAGTGGTAGTACCTGTTAGGGTCCCATCTCTGGGTTAAATAGAAAAATGTATTTGAAAAAAAATTGTATTATCCATTAAGAATTGATTTATTTCAAAACTTTATCGGCATTAAATGATCCACTGAGGTTGATATGCCGTAAAACAAAAAAAACAAAAACCATTTAAGTATAGTACTCTTTTTGTTACACTGTACTCTAACTATAGTACTCATTGTTCTTTTTTTTTTTTTTTTTTGCATTCTCCTTTTTATTTTTGTCCTCCATGTTCAGTTCGGCTTTTTGGTTTCCAATGGATACTCCCTCATTTTACAATCGAACCAATAATTCAAGTCATTAAAATTTTCCGCTTCTGCTTTCGTATTATTTTAAACATGTTATCCAAACAAATTTAACAAATCTTTACAGAATGTTTTATTGAATGTTTTGTGCAATTTACTTGTTCACGAGAATTTCTTCGCAATCAAATTAAAAAATAACATGTTTTCCTTCCTTAATGTTTACTGCTTGAACGGTGGTTGGTTAAACCAGATTATTTTCCCCTTAAAGGAGCCGATTCAGCTCTGTCGATAGAAAACCCGCCTAGCAATAGTAAGGTTCCGGATTCGATACCGGTCCTAGACAACTTAGCGTATGAGTAGCACCGATTGGGTCATCTGATCTCCACAGTAATGGGGAGAGCTGACGGTAGGTATGACGCTCTGTCTCATCAAAAACAATATCTCTGATGGAGGTCTCGTAGAGTAGTGGCTAAAGTGCTGGACTGTGACATCGTTGTAGCGAGTTCAAACACCAGTTTCGATATTACCTTGGCTTTTATGACAAGAAGAATGTGAAAGGCATGAACCTTCTTATCCCTTAAGTTATAAGTTAAATACTACTACTACTGTTCTGTCGTGATTGGTGGCCCATGATGCTTAAGGATGGAACACTGGTGGCTGAGCAGTCCATGACTTGCAACACTCCCTTACTTAGGCTAGACTGGCGGTCGGAACGGCCCGCTCTGACCAATCGGTTGGTCAAGTAAAGCCCCTACATGATTGCTCCAACCCTATTGCCCTGATCGTAAGCCCCCCAACCCTTTTTTTCATATATGTGCTAGAAGGATGTGAATGAGGGTCTTAATAACCTGGGTATGAAGTTAAAGTGTATCTGATGGCGAAGCCTAATTCTGGAGTCCCGGGGAATGTGGAGTACCCCTTCATTACCATTACTTGTACATCTAATCTGGAGTGATAGTACCTGTTGAGGTACCCTCTATGGGTTTGGTAGAATAAAATGTGTTTTTTTTTAAAGTGTTTTAAAATGGAGTTTAGAAATTGAATATCCTTCAAGCATGGATAAAACGTAAGTCGGTAGAAGACCCGCCGAGGAATCGTAAGGTTCCGGGTTCGATACGGGTCCTAGCCAACTTAGCGTATGAGTAGCACCGATTGAGTCATCACTGTAATGTGGAGAGCTGACGCTCTGCCTCATCAAAAACAATATCTCTGATGGAGGTCTTGTAATGTAGTAGCTAAAGTGCTAGACTGCGACATCTTATTATAATGGAGATTGTGTGTTTTTCTGTCTGTAACCGAAACTATATTCCTAATCAAGTCACAATTCTCTTAGTTATTGACATCACATTCTCTATGATTTTATTTTTATCTAAACCTCAATTATTAATAAAATTATCTTACATTATTAATACTGTTAACTATGTCTACATACTGACAACATTCAATTATATTTATATATACAACAAAATAGCGGTTTACAGTGTGAACGGGAAGGCTAATTTGCATATTAATATTAAAAAATCGAATTTAATAAATATGTGCTTAGTATTATTGATTTCTAACTGTTTGGTTTTATTTTAATGAATATAAGCAAAAATCTCTTCAATGAATCTTAAATGAAGATAAGATAACTGTCATTTTATTCTTTACTTCCTCTTGTAAATAAATACTTAAATTAGAAAAAATAACAATGAAAGACGAGAGTGATGGAAGAGTAATTTCAGTTGTTCCATTTTTTATTATACTCCCTCTGTTTCAAATCTTTTATTATACTCCCTCTGTTTCAAATCTTTTTATCTGTATTTTTATTTAGTTTCATTAGCCTTTCTAATTTAATATGATATTTTATTACATTAAAACTTAAATACTTGCACCCGGAGGGTGCATATATTTGCTAGTCGTAGTAAGCGAGTTCAAACACCAGTATGGGTTCGGTAGAATAACATGTGGTTTTTAAAAAAGTGTTTAATAATGAAGTTTTAAAATTGAATATCCTTCAAACATGGATACAATGTAAACGGCTTCGGTATAAAATAATTATATATGGATATGTAATACTTCTTTAAACATCCAGAACAGATTTAATAAATTCTGTGATAGGGGTGTAGAACATGATCTTCCAAAGTTGGTGTTGTGATGTAAGATTCCAAAGCAATTGACTGAAAAATACCAAGTCTAACACATGGGTTGATATGGGTGGGGGACATTTACAAAATTTAGTGCTTAGTTTGGCACAAGGCAAGGAATATGGGACATCCAGTGTGTCTCAAATACTTTAATCATGATCTGTTAGTCTAGCTTGCCAACCTTTACACCTGTGTAGGTACCTTACAGTGTATATCTTATTATAATGGAGATTGTGTGTTTTTCTGTCTGTAACCGAAACTATATTACTACTCAAGTCACAATTCCCTTTGTTATTGACATCACAATCTCAATGATTTTATTTTTATTTAAATCTCAATTATTAATAAAATTGTTTTACATTATTAATGCTGTTGACCATATCCACATATTAATAACATGCAATTATATTTATATATACAACAAAATAACGGTTTACAGTGTGAACGGGAAGGCTAATTTGCATATTGATATTTAAAATGTGATTTTACTAAATATGTGTTTCGTACTATTGATTTCTAATTGTTTGGTTTTATTTTAATGAATATAAGCAAAAATCTCTTCAATGAATCTTAAATGAAATCTATTAACAAGAAGAAATAACTGTAATTCTATTCTTTACTTCCTCTTTTAACTAAATACTTAAATTAGAAAAATTACAATGAAAGACGAGAGTGATGGAAGTGTAAGTTTCAGTTGTTCTATTTTTCGATTATACCCCCCTGTTTCAAATCTTTTTATCTGCATTCTTATTTAGTTTTATTAGCCTTTCTAATTTAATACAATATTTTATTACATTAAAACTTAAATACTTGCACCCGGAGGGTGCATATATTTGCTAGTAATAATAATGATGATAATAACTATAATATTATATTTTACTCCTGTGAGTTTTTCACACCGGCATTAACTGATGGTCTTTCACTGGGGTCTGAGTGACAATAAATCTCATCAGGTCTCCAAGACTCTTATGAGTATTAGTTCAGCTTGTAGAGCATCTGCCTCGAAAGATTGATATTTCGTAAAACCCAACCAACCAACCAACCAATCAACCAACCAACCAACCAGCTATTCGTTCTGGGAATAAATAGTCACAGATTCGCTTAGATGATAATATTATTCCGCCATACAGAAAGAGAAAATCATTTTCAAATTAAGACTCTCTACTTGTCACACCTTTTAGTGCCCGTACCACCCTATCTACTGTATCCTCAGTTCCCCCGTTGAAACCCGTGAGCAATTCCATTGTTCATTGGGAAAAGAAGTGGCAACTAGCCAAGTGATCTCAGAGTTGACCCACGGGCGTTGGGGGTGACGATAAATCATGATGAAGTAAATGTCACGGTGTCAATGAAGCTGATAGCGAACACACCATAAATAAAGGATGTCAAAATTAAGGGGCGAATGTTACGTACTGGTATCAAATTCTATATGTTATATATATTTTTACCAACCCCTCCGCACGAGCAGGATGTGACACAAGGTCAATTTCTTAAGCGGAGTTTAACAGATTTTGAAGTCAGAGTTTTCCTTCTCCTTGACCGGTTGCCTAACCAAGATTAAAGAGCCCAGTCTGCCCTACTATTTACCCATAGCTGGAGGGAAAATTGGATTCATACCTTTCCCAAGGGTATTAGCGCTAAGTGAAATGCAATTACCACGTCCAGGACTTGAACTCGGAGCGACGAGTCCATTTCCCATGACTTTAATCCTTACACCACGCGCTTCCTATATGTTATATAGCGGCTTCTTCAAATTCACGCTGCTAAATCGGCATACGTATTGTAACGGGTATCGTCACTAACCCTAGATGATATATGTAGTAGTCAGCTACTACCGACTACTGGACTTCAATAATCAACAGATACGTATGTACAAAGAGAGGACCCTTCTTTATTTTCTTCGGTGTGTGGGTGGTGAATGTGTAGAGATTACAATGAGTGCACAAGGGGTGGTTGCTGACGGGAGACGTGAAGTGTCCCTTTTGGCTGCCGGCTGGAGTCTCTGGGGTCTGAATGACTGACTGCTGTCGGCTTGACCCTCTGGCTTCGTATTGACGACACGCCTACGCATCTTTATCTTTTGATCTGATAACGGACGTTTGTTTTATCTTCTCCCTGCTTCGTTTTCCCCTTTTTTTTAAATATATACTTTTATATTTTTCTTTGTCTTTTTGCCGGAAGCTTCGTTTTCCGGCCAAGGACAATACAACACGAGGATCGTGATATTGTGAGGTGGGAGGACACCGATGGTGATGATGATGACAGGGCCTAGGCTTCCCTGATAATGATGACGATGCTGTCACCCATAGACTTGATACCCAGTTCCTTAAGCATTGCACGATCCAGCATATGCAAGCTGCATCTTGCAATCTCTTCACTAGAAAATGTCTGGGCATAAGTTTTGACAGAGGCAGCAGATATGCCTGCCTCAATAAACATCTTTTCCCATCCAGCTAGGTTGAATCCTGCCCCCCAGCGCCATATTGAAGTAAGTCAGTCACATTGCTCAAACCAATTGTTGACTGTCTAACTGACTTACTTCAATAGTTTGGTTTACGGCATATCAACGTCAGTGGGTCATTTGATGCCGATAAAGTTTTGAAATAAATCAATTCTTAATGGATAATCAATTTTGTTAATAAATATGTTTTTATGTGTTTTTATGTGTTTTTCTATTTAACCCATAGATGGGTCCTTAACAGGTACTACCACTCCGAGTCAGAGTGGACCAGGGAGCAAAGGGGTACGCCACATTCCCCAAAATTCCAAAACTGGAACTTCACCATCAGGTAGAGTTTAATGACATTCCCAGGACATGTAGACCCTCAGTCACCGCCTTCTAGCACCCATATGATAAAAAGGGGTTGGGGCTTGCCATAAGGGCAATAGGGTTGGGAATATCATATAGGTGCTAGGGCTTGACGTGACCAGCCAATTGATCGGAGGAGGCCTCTCCGACCGCCCGTCTAGCCCAAGATAGGGCCAAAGTGGAGTATTGCATGTCATGAATTGCTCATTCACCTGGGCTCTATCGTTAAGCATTATGGGTCGCCACACACGGCCAACAGGTGGCCCCATTGGGGGAATCTTACCCCTCTGCAGACGGTGCTTTCTAACGCCCCAGCCTTTTCCTCAGCCAATCAAAAGTCAGTGTACAGGTCAGCGAAAGATTAACTGCTGTTAATAATGTTAACGGCTAACAGTAACTTTCTATTTAACCTCGTTATTAGAATCTTCAATGAATATTCAACATTCTAATGACAATTACATACATAATTCGTAGGCTACCAACGAATTATGTAACACGACGAGTTAACCAAGTTGCAGTTTTAATCATTTCTAAATCATTACATTGAGTTCTACTATGTTTGGTGGCAGTTTTGCTTTTGTTTTGTTTACTGATATATATATACATTAAGGGGTGATTGTGGTATACTAAAAACCGGAAGCACCGATTATACCATTGTTTGTATGAAACGGAAGTACTGTTTCGGCCATCTTATTTTGTTGCAAATAAAATGCGGAAGTGAGGACTTCTCGCAGTTAACCTCAACTGGGCTACACGTCTTATTATTCGCTATGTGCGTTATAACAGTGATT
>CM042173.1:30123162-30158162 GCA_023376005.1 Doryteuthis pealeii | reverse complement strand
AGATAGATAGATAGATAGATAGATAGATAGAAAAAGACTGATACATAGATAGATAGATATGAACAGAGATAGATAGATAGATAGATCCGCACAGAATCAGATAAATAGACGGATATATAGATAGATATTTGTAATTCTGCTATTTCTAAGTCATTACTTCGCTATATTAGGTACTACGTAGTGACAGAGTTTTCCATTGTAAGAGAAGCACTTTTGAAAATTTGAATACCGTTTTGAAAACTTAAACGCTGCAGTCAATTCCGTTTGTGTGGAATAAATCAAAGAGGCGTAACAATTATTCTTCAGTGAGACTCTTAGCGGGAAACTTAAGAATGAACTTAATTTCCGGGGGTCGGGATATCATGTGATTTGGTTGACATTTTAACAACTGCCCCCTCGATCAGTCAAAGTCTTATAGGTCATAATAACATCACGCCTGGAAGAACATGGTAGAGAAGACACACGCACACATGGGACAGAGGACACACGCACACATACACGCGCACATGGTACAGAAGACACACGTACACATACATGCACTAATACATACTCATAGACGCATGCCAGATAAGAGAAATCGAAGCGGTAGATACATATTCCTTTTATTCGGATTAGAGATCAAAGGTCAGAGGTCAGAAAGACACGTCTAGGATGTACTCAATCGTATATTATGTGAAATGGAAGAATATTAATGATTGAAGCCACAGAGTGTTTGCTGTCCGAACAAATAAACATTTATCACTGAATTTATAGCAAAATTGCATATTTCATATATATATATCTTATTATAATGGAGATTGTCTGTTTTTCTGTCTGTAACCGAGACTATATTCCTACTCAAGTCACAATTCTCTTAGTTATTGACATCACATTCTCAATGATTTTATTTTTATCTAAACCTCAATTATTAATAAAATTGTCATACATTATTAATACTGTTAACCATATCTACATATTAATAACATGCTATTATATTTATATATACAACAAAATAGCGGTTTACAGTGTGAACAAGAAGGCTAATTTGCATACTGATATTAAAAAATCGAATTTAATAAATATGTGCTTAGTATTATTGATTTCTAACTGTTTGGTTTTATTTTAATGAATATAAGCAAAAATCTCTTCAATGAATCTTAAATGAAATCCATTAACAAGATAAAATAACTGTCATTTTATTCTTTACTTCCTCTTATAACTAAATACTTATTAGAAAAAATAACAATGAAAGACGAGAGTGATGGAAGAATAAGTTTCAGTTGTTCCATTTTTTATTATACTCCCTCTGTTTCAAATCTTTTATTATACTCCCTCTGTTTCAAATCTTTTATTATACTCCCTCTGTTTCAAATCTTTTTATCTGTATTTTTATTTAGTTTCATTAGCCTTTCTAATTTAATACAATATTTTATTACATTAAAACTTAAATACTTGCACCCGGAGGGTGCATATATTTGCTAGTATATATATATATATATATATATATATATATATATATATATATATATATTAATAAGTCATTCACAGACAAGTGATTCGGCGTTTCCCGCCTCTTCGGTGTGGCTAGACACAACTATCTTTGGCTAGGGTCGAACTCAGACTGACCGTATGGTAGCTCGATAACTTTGAGCACCTCACGTGGTGAAATGTTTAGCAAGCTAGATTATCAAACCATTGTTAGTGAGTTTGATTCTCACTGGGCGCCCAATACTTGCGTCGCATCTAAGCTACACTTAGTAAATAACTATATCACACAATAACGTGGTGTAATGATTGGCAAGCTAGATCCGCGAACCATTGTTAGTGAGTTTGATTCTCACTGGGTGCTCCATAATATGGCCTTGTAATCACATCTAAGCTAAGCTTAGTAAATAACTTTGGGCACCTTATGTGGTGTAATGGTTAGCAAGCTAGATTTGCAGACCGTTGATAGTGAGTTCGATTCACACTGGGCGCCCCATACTTCTGGCCTTGTGCTAAGCTTAGTAAATAACTATATCATACAATAATCCAACAGATACACTATGAATAAAAATTATAGAAAACTGAAAAAGAAAGAAAAAAGAAAGAATAAAGAGAGAAAGAAAGGAAAGGAAAAAGAAAGAATAAAGAGAGAAAGAAAAGAAAGTAAAAAGAAAAAATATGAAAAAAGAATTGTACTTATACGATATATTTCGAAAACGAAAAAAAAATGGCTGACTAATCAAAAAAAAAAAAAAAAGAAAAAAATTACGAAAGAAAGGAAAGTAAAAACAAAAAAAAAAAATATGAAAAAAAGAATTGTACTTATATGATATTTCGAAAACGAAAAAAAAATGGCTAACTGATCAAAAAAAAAAAAAGAAGAAAAAAATTACGAATGAAAAAAAAAAAATGACAAATGAAAAAGAAAAAAAAATGACGAATGAAAAAAATAAAAATAGATAAAAAAATTTAAAAAAACGATTACATAAAGGAATCGTTGAAGAAATAGAAAAATAGTTGTTTAGAATAAAATTTGTTTAAAATGTTTCTAATTTATTTTTTGCGTGTACGTAATATATTTCTTGGAAATATCAGGCAGATAATGGAGGCAAAAACGTGGTGATAGTTTAGGTTGAAGCAGACAAAAAATGGCGGCAATTTCGATAACTAGTTGGTAACAGAAATGAGTAACGTAAAGTTAAATAATGGAAATTTATAAGAAAGATTTTGACGCGAACAGAATGTCTTCAAATTACGTGCGAATAAAATAGAATTGATCGGGGACTTTAGATATAAAAAAAAATTAAAAAATGTGAAAAGAGAAGATAATTTTCGTTTTCTTTTTTTCGTCGAATCCGCAAAAAATGTACGTATACGTGGAATTGCTTGCTTACAATGTCTACCTGGTGTAAATATAGGTAATTTCAGGTTGAACACCTGGTGTGTAGTTGATCAGATGTCATCAGGTGCAAGTGACGATCTGATTGCAGTTATCGACTTTCTCTCAAGATCGATAGATATTTAAGAAGACATCCGTGATTAGAGGAAATTGTCGCTAGGTGGCAGGGTGATTCTTTTATCAACATGACGTTTATTTCCGCCCAGCGATTGACAACTACAACTAAAATTGAGATGGAACAGTAGACAGCGACATGAAAAAATCAATTTGGAAAAGTTAGTTGGCGAAGGTTCAATTTGTTAAAAGGACTCTCTCTTGCTCTTTTTATATTATTAGCGAAATTAAAAAAAGAACAAACCAAACCAGCCCCCCCCCCCTTCTATAGAAGGGGGGGGCTGGTTTGGTTTGTTTGGTTTGTTTTGTTTTACGGCATATCAACCTCAGTGGGTCATTTAATGCCGATAAAGTTTTGAAATAAATCAATTCTTAATGGATAATACGATTTTTTTATAAATACATTTTTCTATTTAACCCATAGATGGGACCCTAACAGGTACTACCAATCCGGGTCAGAGTGGACCAGGGAGCAATGGTGATGAAGGGGTGCTCCACATTCCCCAAACCTCTAAAACTAGAACCTCACCATCAGATAGAGTTTAACGTCATTCCCAGGACATGTAGACCCGCAGCCAGCGCCTTCTAGAACCCATATGATAAAAACGGGTTGGGGCTTGCCATAAGGGCAATAGGGTTGGGAAAATCATATAGGTGCTAGGGCTTGACGTGACCAGCCGATTGATCGGAGGGGACCTCTGCGACCGCCCGTCTAGTTGGGGGGTGTATATGGGGGGAAATAGATATTCGAATCAAGAAGTTCCTGCTGAGGTGGGACCAAAAACAAGCGAGTACACCGTCTTCTCACAAGCCAGACTTTCTTTTGGTCAACACATTCTTCGTCTTCGTCTAGCAGCTGGAAAATCCGTCGTCGTAGTCGAAATAATCTTTAACAGTTCAAAATCGCATTTCCTATTTAGTTTTGTTTCTGTTGGACTAAAATCCATTTCTTTACTGAGTCGTTCGCAAAGCGCTTCGTCTTCGTCTTCGTCGTCTTCGTCGTCGTCGTCGTCGTCGTCGTCGTCGTCGACTGCTTCTGCTGCTGCTGCTGACTGCCCAGCGCTCGACTCACTTGTCATTTATGGACATATTTACCCAAACATCCGGGCACATCAGTCGAACCTCGTGTCTGTCCAGTGCCCAAATCGTATTTGTTTTTGCATGCAGGAGGACGCGAGTTCGATCCCAGCAGACAAGACAATGTCTTGCTCCCTTTCCTTTCTCGTTCTCCGTCACAGAACGCATATAAAAAGATTAGTTTTTTTAAGTACTGTATAAGACGCACGGGCATATAAGACGCACTCCCATTTCAGCAGGTCAGATTCAGGAAAAGCGTTTTTAGTGTATTTAAGCATATATTGTTGAAAACAGTCTAGCTGTGCATTACACAAGCAGAAACATAGCTGTATAAAAGCAATTTGGCAGTTTAGGGTAGGTAAAAGTATTGAGCGTAAGCTGGGTTAGTGAGCATCATAGAGAAGATTAGCCTAGGCATATGGGAGGTCTCAAACTTCACTTCCTATGTTCCGTTAAATACGGTATATTTTTATAGGTCTAAAATCGTACATAGGATTGACTTTAATACGTTGATAAATAAAACAATATTAAATAAGAACGCATATGAAAATATTTGATTTATTTTAATGATATCTTTATAGGTTTTTATATAAAATCGTACATAGGATTGGCTTTAATATGTTGGTGAATAAAACAATATCAAATATTAAATCCCCCCTCTCTCTCTCTCTCTATATATATATATATATATATATATATATAAATATATATATATTATATATTAAATTTTTACTTGAAGGCACTTACAACGCATGTATCGCATAAAATTCGATACTTTTTCTTATAGAAAATGAACTTGACAAGTGTAATCCCAGTAAAGGATGGCTCGGTGTGTAGAATACCGTACAGACTGTTTCGACTTTATTAAGTCTCATCAGCGGTATATACTAACGATTTCCCTCCGACAGAAATCGAAACCGGGACTTCAGCAGACACAGTGAAACACTAGTGAAACACTTTTATCGCCTCGGCCACAGTACACAGCTGACCATCCTAGCGAAATTAAGCTTGTCAAGCGATACTACACGCCTCTACCATAATAGGTAAGGGGGCGTTATTGAGAGAATAATAACAACAAACAGACCGTATGCCCTTCGGCGAAGTGAATAAGATTTTTGGATGTTTGTTTATTTTAGAAACGTTGCTGAATAAAGTATATATTAAATTTTTACTTGAAGGCACTTACAACGCATGTATCGCATAAAATTCGATACTTTTTCTTATATATATATATATACCCGAGTATGACAGAAGGACATATATATATATATATATATATATATATATATATATATATATATCCGCTTCTTCCAACGAATTTAATTTCAAATAAGGATTTACTCTGATGAAGGTCGAATTTTCTTTGTGTGCGGAACATTTCTACATTTTTTCTATTATTATCATTTCATTTCATTTGGTTATTTAAAAATAATAATAGTTTGAATAATGTACACATGGATAAACTCCTGACAGAAACGCGTGTAAGTAATATTGATTAAAATATCCTATATTATCCATTCTATACTATTCATTCTTTCAACATATATACATATATATATATTATATATATATATATATATATATATGTGTGTGTGTGTGTGTGTGTGTGTGTGTGTGTGTGTGTGTGTGTTAGGAATTATTCAATCACCCTTAAGTTTTTATTTACTCTTCCTGAGCAACACCATATATATATATATATATATATATATATATATATATATATATATATATATATATATATATATATATATATATATACCCGAGTATGACAGAAGGACATATTCGGCTATATAAAACTTTTAGTAGTAATTAAGAAACATACACTCTTCCATTATTTTCGGTAAGTCTATAATCTATTTCTCTGTAGTTACAAAATGCAAATAATGATATTGACAGTAATTCAAAGTCTCTTTCTCTAATCGTCATTGATTGAATGCTAATGGGTTGAGGTCAATTTAGTTGAGTTATTTGCTTACTGAATTATTTTTAGAATAATTCCCAGATTTTTTTTTCTCCACATAGAAAAAAAAGGCTGATATCTTAGGAGAATTTTCTTTGCCCTAAAATGTCTCAAAGCTGGCATCCAGGCATTTCATATTCAACATATTTAATTTTAAAAGGTTATTGTTTGTTTGTTTTGTTTTACGGCATATCAACCTCGGTGGGTCATTTAATGCCGATAAAGTTTTGAAATAAATCAATTCTTAATGGATAATGTTTTGTCTCACAACGTGTCGGAATTGTATGTTCATTAATTAACTTTGAACCATAAAATGCAAAGAAAACCCCTCCCAATCATTAGTAGGGATAGAAGAACGGTTCACAGAGGTGACTCCCGATTTATCCGTATAATAGAACTTTATTTTAGTCAACCAGAAAGAAAATTAGTTCAAACTGACAAGAAATGGTTTTGGTTTGTTTTGTTTTATGGCATATCGACCTCAGTGGGTCATTTAATGCCGATAAAGTTTTGAAATAAATCAATTCTTAATGGATAATACAATATTTTTTATAAATTCATTTTTCTATTTAACCCATAGATGGGACCCTAACAGGTACTACCACTCCAGGTCAGAGTGGACCAGGGAGCAATGGTGATGAAGGGGTGCTCCACATTCCCCAAACCTCCAAAACTGGAACCTCACCATCAGATAGAGTTTAACGTCATTCTCAGGACGTGTAGACCCGCAGCCACCGCCTTATAGCACCCATATGATAAAAAGGGGTTGGGGCTTGCCATAAGGGCAATAGTGTTGGGGCAATCATATAGGTGCTAGGGCTTGACGAGACCAGTCTATTGATCGGAGGGGGGGGTGAAGTATAAAGATACAAAAATTATTCTAAATGAAATAATAGATACCGTTAATGAGTTCACAAGACAATAAAAAAGTCGTCGGGCGGCCTAAGGTCGGTATCAGCCATGCAGCGAGGGAGTCTATCCCATTTTCACTAGCGCTAGACCAAGGAGATTATTTTTAGCGTCTGAGGTGGAGCGCCACACCTACCATCAGCTCCTTACTTTACTGCACAGATCCCTGTGCTACTCATTCGCTGAGTTGGTGAGGGCAGGTATCGAACTAGGAACCTTGTGGTTTCTAGCCGAACGCTCTACCGATTGAGCTAACTCGGCCCTTTCAAGACAATAGATTAATGATAAGATATAAACTTAAGCATAAAATAACCAAACAAGAGTTGACATGCCGTAAAAGCCAACCAACCAACCAATTAAGCCAATTTTAGTTTTAATAAAGAAACATATACCAGTTCCATTACTATTCGGTGGGTCTATGATCTATTTCTCCATAGTTACGAACTGCAAATCAAGATATTGACATCGTAATCTTGTGGCAACATTCAACTATGGTGGGTTGAACCGGCTCCATCCATTGAATTCATTGAGTCCCACAGAAAATCAAAGTTGGGGTATCATGGGAACCGGAAGTGTAACGTAGCGGCGTTGTCACGGTACTAAATTACAATAGTTTTATCTTCGTTGTAAGGGATGACAATAACATCAAAGTTATCCTCCAGAAGTTTATTGAAATAAATTCAAGCTTCTTAACTTCGAGAGAGAGAGGGTCAGCTTAATTAATATATTTAGTCTTTAGACTTTCGGTCCTTTGATTAAATTTCTGGGTGACAAGCTTTTTCAGTTCGTAAATATTGAGGCTAGCTTTTCCAACACCAACTACATGAGATCCCGCTCGGCCAACTAACTCGCATCGACTCTCCCGATTACTGACCCCGATCACCTCACTCTCTCTCCGGCTGACTGCCTCCTGGGCTGACTGACGACTGACCTGTCTCGAGCCCTCAGCTCTTTTATATTCCTAGCTACTCCTACGCATTTTTATCTCTTGATCTGATAACGGGCATTTGTTATATTTCTTTGTTTAATAAAACCGGAAATTCCTATTTCCGTTTGTACAATATATAACAGAAGTACGCAAGGGGAAGAGCACGAATATAGATGAAGTGTAGCTCAACACAATCTCTGTTTAATTCTCTTTCATTGTAAAATAATTAGGACCAAGTAACCTTTAAGCACCCCAGGGGTGACCAGGATTCAGAGGGACATGTTTTGCTTTGCACCGTCAACACCCGGTTGTTTGTTAGGGTTAGGGGTTAGGGTTAGGGGTTAGGGTTAGCAGTTAGTTTTATAATTTTAAAAAATGCGTCTAAAAATCGTCTGGTAACAAACAACCGGATGTTGACAGTACAAAACGAAACATGTCCCTCTGAATCCAGGTCGCCCCTGGGGTGCTTAAAGGTAACTTTGGGGTTGGAGGGGGATAACACTTACCAAACGTATATCCAGAGTATGGCGCTAAAATGTATCTTGTGATGAGCTGAGATGCTGATAGGTATGTGTCTTGCATCCCTGATGCACAAAAATCTAAAAGGATGCAGAAAAATCATATCCATGCATCTCAGTGTTTTTCCTTTTTATTCTCTCACCATACCTACACAGGAAAGAGTACAAGTTAGGAGTTAGACGACTTTGGTTGGGACCTAAAATTTCCCGGGGACTCATTCAAAGCAAATATGTGCATCCTAGTGAAGCAGTAAATCAAAAAGCTATCAGCAAGCCTCACTGGATGAGAGTGGTGTCACTCCTTTGTTGTTGTTACACTCAAGTCCTGAGTGGTATTACCTGTTAGGGTCTCACCTCTAGGTCAAATGGATTTTAAGTTTATGATTTAGAAGTACATCAATACAATGGTTATTTAAAACCTTGCTATTGCAACTAAGTATGAAGTGTTTACCTGTTGAAAATCTATGACATGCAACACTCTACTGTGGCCCTTACTTAGGCTAGACGGATGGTCAGAGAAAGGCTGCCTTTGATCAGTCAGCTAGTCATATTGTCCTAGCACTTATATGATTGTACAAATCTTTTTATCATATGTGTTATAAGATGGTGGCTGAGGGTCTTAGTGTCCTGGGTATAACTATCTGATGGTGAGGTTCAAGTTCTGGAGTACCGCTTCATCACCATTACTCCTAGGTTCACTCTGACTTGGAGTAGTAGTACCTATTATTAGAGGAAAAAAATTAGATACCCATCAAGAATTAATGAAATAAAATCTCTTCAGCATAAAATAACCGAATAAGATTTGACATGCCGTAAAATCCAACCAGCCAACCAACCAACCAACCAACCAGCCCACCTTTCGTTGTACTAAAGAACCATACACTAGTTCCATTATTTTTTGGTATATCTATGATCTATTTCACCATCGTTACGAACTTCAATTGGGTTGCATAAAGGTAACTTGGTCCAAAAATTAGATACCCATCAAGAATTAATGAAATAAAATCTCTTCAGCATAAAATAACCGAATAAGAGTTGACATGCCGTAAAATCCAACCAGCCAACCAACGAACCAACCAGCCCACCTTTCGTTGTACTAAAGAAACATACACTAGTTCCATTATTTTTTTGGCAGATCTATGATCTATTTCACCATAATTACGAACTTCAATTGGGTTGCTTAAAGGTAACTTGGTCCAAAAATTAGATACCCATCAAGAATTAATAAAACAAAATCTCTTCAGCATAAAATAACTGAATAAGAGTTGACATGCCGTAAAATCCGACCAACCAACCAACCAACCTTTCGTTGTACTATAGAGACATACACCAGTTCCATTACTTTTTGGTATATCTATGATCTATTTCACCATCGTTACGAACTTCAAATGATCATATTGACATAGCAGTAATTCAAGTTTCCCTTCTCCAATCGTCATTGATTGAATGCTAATAGGTTGAGGTCAATTTAAGAGTTATTTGCTTACTGAATTATTTATTGAATAATTTCCTGATTTTTCTTCTTTTTTTTTTCTTTTTCACCACTTAGAAAAAAAAATGACTGATATCTCGGGAGAATTGTATTTGTCCTAAAATGTCTCATTCTGGCAACAATTCGGATGGCCGATGAAAATAATTTGTTGATTGGGACAGACCCAGCAGCCGCCCAATCAATGACATGGCGGGAACCGCTAACTTGATATTGCGCGCGAAAATTGTTTGTCGTATCGGCTTACTCAGACATTGAAATTAGGCGGCGTTTTCAGTAAAATTCGAAAATAACGACGAAGAAACTGAGACGTTGGTTGGTTGGTTGGCTAGTTGGAGTTTCACCAGAAGGTTCTTCATTACTGTATACCATTATCATTATATATATATATATATATATATATATATATATATAATATATATATATATATATATATTCACGTACATTCGTGTGTGTATTCCAAACCGTAAATACCTATATCACTACTTGGAGAACATTTTTTATCAGTTATCGAAAAACTGTTAGAGACTTTGTGGCAGACTTACGAAGAAACTGAGACGTTGGTTGGTTGGTTGGCTAGTTGGTGTTTACGGCATATAAAACGTATTGGGTCATTTTAGCTCAATAGGTAGAGCGACCGACTAGGAACCACAAGGTTCCGGGTTCAATACTGGCCCCTGGCTAACCTAGCGTATGAGTAGCACAGGAATCTGTGCGGTAAAGTTGTTACATAATTATTAGATTCCTAATATTCATGTACAGTTGTGTAGAAAACCAAAATGGCTGTTATAAGTTGCAGCCGGTGGCCTTGAATGATGAGTGAGAATCGGTGGAGAAAACCCTCTTCCGGTTTAGATTAAAAAGAGATTTTTAGTCAGATCGGCCAAAACCCACGACGGTGGGAAGTTGTGTTATGTACGCTCCGACTCAATTTCTCGCAGGTAGTCTGGTGGGGATTTTAGAATAAAATATGATCTAAGTTAAATCGAAGTCTTGTGTTGTTATCTAAAAACTACCAATGACACAGGGCTTCTGATAAAGAGAAATCCCCATTGGAAGACCAGACACGAAGTTCCCAAGACGAAGTCCAGACGCTAGAAGAGACGCTAGAAGAGACGCTAGAAGAATAGAAGTAAGAAAGGAAAGAGGTATACAACAAAGTAAGGTGCTGATGGTGGGTGTGGAGCTCCCCCTCGGACACCAAAACAATATCCTTGGTGTAGCGCTACTGAAAAGGGAATAGACTCATTGTGTAGCTGATATCAACATCAGGCCACCCCGACGATTTTACTTTTTTTTTTACTTATGCCAAAGTTATTTTCTTTTATTCATTCTTGATAATACTCAATTTTTTAAAACTCAGTTTTCTTTAAACACAATTTTAAAATCTCATTTTGCCCTATTTAACCTATAGATGGGTCCCTAACAGGTACTACCACTTCTGATCAGAGTGGACCTGAGACTGGACTTGATATCACGCGCGAAACTTCTGTGTCCTATCGTCTTATTCAGACAGAGAAATTAGACAGCGTTTTCAGCATAATTCTATGATAATGACAAAGAAAGTGAGAGGTTGGTTGGTTGGTTGGTTGGTTGGTTGGATTTTACGGCATGTAAACCCTATCGGGTCATTTCATGCCGAAGATATTTTGTTTTATTCGTTCTTGACAATTCTCAATTTTTTACATATTAACTTAGATACAAATGCTCTATCTATAATATTGAACACTATTTACTTATAAAAATATCACACCTAAATTATCGTCTATTGATAATGGAGATTCATTTCCGGTTTTTGTCTGTAACAAAAACTACGTCACTGCTTATGTCACATTACCCAAAATCGTCATAACAGAATAAATACACTGAAAATTTTGAATATGCAAAATTAGACAGTCCTCATATGTTTTTTAAAACAAGTTTTAATAAATACATGACGGTATATATATCTATATAATAGTTTGTTTATAGCCTAGACTAATATTACCATAGCTGGAGGAGAGTAGTTGGATGCATACCTTATCTAATGGGTAATAACACAACGCTATGTGAAATCCAAGTATCGCCGTGACGCGATTCCATTTCTATACACGCGCTTCTATTGAACATTTTGATAATCTCTTAACTTTTTTTATATAATTTACACCAAACTCTTTTGAGTTATTTTGATTAAAAGATGCTTCTGAATTTTTAAAAATAAAATTTATTTATTTTTGAAACAGTATGCGGCATTTTTAAAAAATATTCAAGCATTCCAGGCGTGTGTTTTGTACCACCCTATTCTCTCCGACGGTTTTTTTCCCTTCCTCTGTCTCATATATTTTTACTTCGTTGATTATGACCCTTCTACTAAAGTTCAAACAGATTTATGTCATCAATTAAATATATATATATATAATTATATATATATATATATATATTATATGATGATGTTGATTGGGAGTCTCCGTATGCTTGTATATGAGTATGCATATGAGATATATTTTGTATCTGTATTCCGATTATGATTGAGCTTCCTTCGTCAAAACCTGAGGATAGTAGTAATTTCTGCTGCTTGCTACTCTTTTGTGATGATGATGAGATGCTGGGATGTTGATTGGTTGGTTGGTATTAATGAAGTTTTACTGTATGTGTATAATCTGAATAGGGGTCATGGTATCTGGTAATGGGGGTATCCTGGAAATTAAGTGTAAGCTTTTAGTGTCCGGTATTTGTGTTTAGTTCCTTTCTGCTGTGATGTCTAGCCTAAATGATCGATCTTTAATTCAGCTAGTTTCCTACTTGAGTGGATGAAAGCATTGTGGATAAGAACATTTTCAATTGTTTAAATGGTCGGTGAAAGGTGTATTAAAGAGTCGTTGGTGATATTGGGAGACTTATATATAAATCTATAATATACTGTGCAAGTATTTAAGTTTTAATGTAATAAAATATTTATTAGATTAGAAAGCTAATAAATAAAATTAAGAATGCAGATAAAAAGATTTGAAACAGAGGATATAATCAAAAATAAACAACTGAACTTACTCTTCCATCACTCTCTCTTCATTGTATAT
Organism: Doryteuthis pealeii; assembly: GCA_023376005.1. Classification (NCBI taxonomy): domain Eukaryota; kingdom Metazoa; phylum Mollusca; class Cephalopoda; order Myopsida; family Loliginidae; genus Doryteuthis; species Doryteuthis pealeii. The sequence goes on along the minus strand of CM042173.1, from coordinate 30,145,248 downwards.
TTTTCTAATTTAATATTTAGTTATAAAGGAGTAAAAATAAAATGACAGTTATTTTATCTTGTAATGGGATTTCATTTAAGATTTATGAAGAGATTTTTGCTTATATTCATTAAAATAAAACCAAACAGTTAGAAATCAATAATTACAAGCACATATTTATTAAATCTATTTTTAATATAATATGCAAATTAGCCTTCCCAGTCACACTGTAAACACTATTTTGTTGTATATATAAATATAATTGCAGTGTTAGATGGTTGATAGGTTAACAGTATTATAATGTAAAACAATTTTATTAAAATTGAGGTTTAATAAAAATAAAATCATGGAGAAGATGTGATGTCAATAACTAAGAGAATTTGATTGAAGTATATAGTTTCGTTACAAGCAGAAAAAATACACAATCTTCATTATAATAAAGTGCTGTATTATATATAACTCTTGTATATATATGTATATGTATAAACTCTTGTATATATATATATATATATATTATATATATATATTATATATATATATATATATACCAAAAATTGTCGGCTAATAAAGCATATCAAAACACACCATGTGTATTTAACTTTCTCATACCTCGTGGCACAAAATGACGTATTAAGTGAATAGGAAACTACTTCTAAGCAAACGAAATCTAAGAGGGTCCGTGTGGAGAGTGCTTACGGTACTCGCCGTCAGCTTGACAGACGGTTTCGAATCACGCACAGCGGTTCTTTCTATCTACAGCTCTCTGACGACTGTAGCGAAAATTACAACAGAGATATGATTCTGTTTAGCCTTACATTTAAGTAGGTAACCCGCCTAATTAATTAATTATAATATAACTTCAAATTAGGTACGACTTTTCATTAAGCACATATAAAACTCACCAAATATATATATATATATATTAATATCTGGGAGAAATAAGCATATCTACATACTACAACATGCAATTATATTTAATATATACAACAAAATAGCGGTTTACTGGCGAATGAGAAGGCAATTTGCATATTGATATTAAAAAGTGATTTGATAAATATAGCTTAATATATTTATTTCTAAGTTGTTTGTTTTATTGTAATAAATATAAGCAAAAATCTCTTCAATGAATCTTAAATGAAATCCATTAACAAGAAAAAATAACTGTCATTTTATTCTTTACTTCCTATTAAATAAATACTTAAATTAGAAAAAATAAAAATAAAGACGAGATGATGGAAGAGTAAGTTCAGTTTTTTTTTCGATTATACCCCCTGTGTTTCAAATCTTTTTATTGCTTTTTTATTATTAATTCATATATATTATAATATAATAATATATATATATATATATATATATATATAGGAAATCTTTATTTGCTTTTTTATTTAGTTCATTCTGTTCTTCTTTGTTAAGAACTGCACGTAGCATTTCTTGTGCAGCTTCCATCTAGCTTATTTTCAAGACGCTTCTTAGTGTCCATTGTGCACCACTTAGCACAACTGATACAACCAAGCCTGAAGAACCTGTCTCTTTGTTTGTCAGGGAGATGCGACCTCCAACGACTGATATTTGTTTTTGTGGCCCATGTGGCCTTTGCTATTCGTGATTAACATCACTCTCCGTAGATGAATATTACTACCTAGGTACGTGAATTTCTCTACTGGCTTGAGAGTGGCCGGTTTTGAGTGTGTGATGTATTCTTTTCTTTTTTGAAGCTTATGAACTCCGTTTACTTGGAGTTCACACAGAGGCCGATATTTTCTGCCTGCCTCCTCAAGCTTATAGTAGTAGTGACTACCTGGTGCTGGTGAGATCTGCAAAAAGTGCAAAGATCATCAGCATATCTGCATCTGTTGACTTTTTTGTTGCGAGTGATATCGCCTACTCTTGCCTTCTTCAGTTGTAAACTTTTTCTTTATGGATCTAATGATGTCTGATACGTAGTCTAGGCAATATTATAAATATATTATGAGTGCCAAGATTATCTCCTTGTTAGGACCCACCCGCGCGATGTCAAAGAAATCTGTGTGCACCATCAGGTATCTACCATCGCTTTTAGTGTCTTTGTATATAGCATCATCATAGCTGCAAATCTGTTTCTTTGGTATACCATATGCTAGCTAGTTATTGTTCATTTTTCCTCTATTTGCGAATCAATATGCCTTGGAAAATCTACGAATAGCAAGTTCCTCTGATTCTTTGCTCGTACCCTTCTATGGAATCCGTCTAATAGTCAGGATCTGAAGGTAGTGGACTCATTTCGCGGTAAACGTTTTGGTGTTTCCTGAGGATTTTTCTCATTTCGGGTCGATTGCGATTTAAGAAGAAGCATTAAATACGCTTGGCTGCAATAGCGTAAGAGTTATGCTCTAGTAATTTTACGATTCCGAGATCTCCCTTGTTTGCGAAAATGGCAGAATGCAGCCTTTCGTCCATTTATCCGATTCTATTTTGTCTATATACTGCATTGATTAGCTAAGCAGATATGTCATTGAACTTTCTCTATCTTCCATACCTCCGGGGGGATTCCGTCTATCTGCCGCTTTTCCTACTTTTAGTTTCTCTAAAACTTGGTTGATTCATCTATTGAAATCCCCCATTTAGTATCTTAGTTGTTTATTACATCTCTTGGGTATTGTTTTCTACGTATTTTAGGTGGGTTCCCCAGAGTTTTTGGAAGTGTTTTTTCATTTCTGGAGCTACTTTTGGCTGTGCCTTTAGGCTTTGATTTAGCAGTATGTTTCTAACCACTAATTTCATTTCTTTTGCATTTCGCAATCGCGACTGTCTGTCCTCCACCGATTTCTTATATTATTTATTATGTATTTGTATGTATTATTTGTTCTGTTTTGTAATGTTTGGTTAGTTCTATCTGGCGTCTCCTAACTATGTAGCATTGGTACTAGTTGGTGTTTTATTACGTTGGGCTGCCTTTTTTATATACGTTTCTTTGTTTCTCTAATTTTCGTCGCCCAGGGACAGAATGTTTGGCTCTTTATTTGTGTACGCACATCGGTGCATCTTCTAGGTGAGCATTGCGAAGTTTTCTATTCCTCGGTTTGGTGTGAGCTTTCGATATCTCTGAGGATATACGAATTTATTTCTAACTGTGAACTGCGTAGCGATTGCAATATCGTGTTGGAAGTGTGTCGACCAATCGTAACTACCAGATTTACTAGTTTCTTTTTATTCTCGTAAGCTTAGCTCGTAATTTTCCTTGTGACTAATTCTGATGATCGAGGATATCCTTCAAAAGAAGGAATTACGCTTCACATGTTATTGCACTATTTATCCCATTTTTTGTTTATGATATATAGTTAGTGCGCTTTTTGTTTATTTGAGTTCTGTGCTATTCCCATAGTTTGCCCTTCCGCTTTTTGATATTTGTTTAGGCAAACAAGCCTGTTCTCAATGGAAACTCAGTAGAGATCACCGTTTCGTTTGGGGTTGTGGTAAGCTGGAATCTATTGTTCTCGTTCTTTCCTATGTGTTGCATTCATGTCTCCACACATTGATCAGTCAGTACATTATGTTTGGTGTATGTCTGGCATAAGGAGGAAAGCCCACGTAAACATTGCAATGTCTGTTCCGTTGCTGACATTCTGGGGCTGTAGCATGAGACTATAGTCATGCAAGGATTGCATTAACGTAGCACTCAGGATTCTCGGTGGATTTGGTTCTATGTGTTAGTGAGTTAGTGCTCGAGCTGAGGAAGCATTCCTTACACCCTCACATTGGCATTTGACGCGAGTTTTTCCATGCAGATGTGACAACAATATGTCCAGTCCATTTTCCAGATTCATTGGTATTTTTAGTTCTTACATCACCATGGTCAAACTCGTGTTCTTGCACAATATGAATATCTATATTTTTTTTCGCTGCGGACGCTGTCAAGAACTCGGGAGTTGGCCTATTCGTTTAGAGTTCTTACGTTAAGGTTGCTATCTGATGAGTATTTTACATCTAAGTAGTTTGTATGGGTTTTGTTCTTATGTCTGTCTTATTAGATCTTGTGGTTATTTTTATGTCTTTATAGAGGTGTGTCTAAGTTTGTCTGTGTTGAGAGTGATGCTTGGTTAAGTGTGAATGCATTGGAGCTTCATCGTAGTAATTTATCGGACACTGGCCGACAGCTCGACTCGGCAGAAACGCTGTTTTAGGCGAACTCATCATGCTGAGCAGATTCTTCGTTCTTGCCAATGTCATGAAAGTGGTTAGTCGAGTATTATATCTATCGTGTGTGTGATGTTGTTACTATCAATAGGCGCTATCTTAGCAATGAGGAGCAGTAGTTACCTGACTGAACTGTTATCCTGGCCGTTGTACCACTCGAGTATTCCTCCCAGCATTCTTGTTGATATTACGCGTGACCTATTTACGTTCTTCGCCGCGCTCACATCCACATGGCTGACTACCATGGTTATTTAAACGCCAGCTTGTCCATGTCGATTTACACAAGAAAAAAAATAAATATATATATTAATTTATTAATTATATAATAATATAATATATATATATATAATATAATTATATATACTTATATATATATATATATATATATATATATATATATACCCACTCGGCTGAGCTCTGTAAAGGACATATATTGAAATTTCACCGCTTGGCGTATAGCTTGAACCTCGACTTGTTTACAAAGTAAGAGCCTCTGGGTTAATAATAACATTCCACGTAGGAACGTTATCAAATTAATTTTCACTTAAATTAGACAGTAAGGACTTCGAGACGAAAATTAGTCAGATTCGATTCCCGGCTGAGGTACTGTTAAAGTAAACCCACATGAATGAGAATGTAAACTTTAAACACTGTATGTGGATAACTTATATATATAATATTAATATATATATATATATGTTAAAAATGTGAAAAGGAATGAATCACATATTAGGGGGGAAAAATGAGATAAAGAAAAAAAAGTAAATGGATAAATGAATTAATCAATCACTTACAACATGTGTTCGGTCAGTTTATTGTGTGTGAAAAATTTCCCAAAATCTCTGTTGTTTTTTCCAACGTAATTTTTTCAAAAAAATAATGATTCCACTCTGATGTAGGCTCGATTCTGTATGTGTGCGAAATATTTTCCACACACATAAACTGACCGAAAACATGCATGTGTAAGTGATTGATTAAATTCATTTATCCATTTACTTTTCTTTTCTCTTATCATTTCTGCATATAATATATATTATAATATATATATATATATATAATATATATATCGGAGTAAAAGTGGGGAAATAAATCCACGCCATATTTATATATATATATATATATATATGTAATATATATATATATATATATATATATATATATATATATATATGAGTAGTAAAAAGATAGTAAACACCGACACCGCAGTCGATATCATCTTTCGACTGAGGATGTCCGTATAAATCAGACGAAATATTTCAACCTAGATTGTTTTTATTATCAATTTCTTGTTTCACTATTCTTTCTACACTCATTACTGTCGGATTTCTACTACATTCATCCTTATCTTTCATATACATACATATATATATAATATATATATATATATATATATATACATATTTTTTTACCTCCTGCCAGGCTGGATTAAACATAAAGTCTTTTTTAACATGGGGAACCTTGCACAAGCTGAACTCAATGCGATGGCTAGGCAAAAATCCAGTGCCACTCCTGCGTCCTCAGGCACGGGCAATAAAAACCCAGCCTTTACCCATTTTAGATGGGGGCAGGTTACCCTGGGGGATGGTTTAGTATTTTCTTATTGCTTAAATATTAATTTCTCTATTTTATTTAGCATAGGATTGCATGTAACTGTTACAAAATAATAATTATATTATTAACTATAAAATTTGTATATCATTCTTCTATTTAAAAGAAAAATGAAACAAGCAGTTAATTGCTATTATGAAAGGAAGATATTTATATCAAAATGGCTTTATCAATCCAAATAATGATATAGTTAAATGAACTACTACCTATAGGTCTAATAACCCATATAAGAATTGTAATTAACTGCTTTGATGTTTATCAAACTTGACTCGAATTATGAAAAAGTTTTGTTTTTTTTAATTCATAGACAATGTGTTTTGTTTTTTTTTTTTAAATTTCAAAGACCATATATATATACATATATATATATATAATATAATATATATAATTTGGTGGAATGTAGAATAAACACAGGAAATTCTCCGCATACGGTCGGATTAATTTCCTCATTTTACTGCCATATATATATATATATATATTATTATATATATGTTATATATTATAATTATAATCCAAAAGTCCAGAGAAGAAATCTTCCTTACGACACAAGAGTTTTTTTTTAAAAAAACCTGTCGCAGTTTGAGAGCTCAATGTGTGCTCTTAATGTTAGAGTCACAGAGCAAATATCTTATTATAATGGAGATTGTGTGTTCTTCTGTCTGTAACCGAAACTATATTCCTACTCAAGACACAATTCTCTTAGTTATTGACATCACATTCTCCATGATTTTATTTTTATCTAAACCTCAATTATTAATAAAATTGTCTTACATTATTAATACTGTTAACTATGTCTACATACTGACAACATGCAATTATATTTATATATACAAACAAAATAGCGGTTTACAGTGTGAACGGGAAGGCTAATTTGCATATTAATATTAAAAAATCGAATTTAATAAATATGTGCTTAGTATTATTGATTTCTAACTGTTTTGGTTTTATTTTAATGAATATAAGCAAAAAATCTCTTCAATGAATCTTAAATGAAATCCATTAACAAGAAAAATAACTGTCATTTTATTCTTTACTTCCTCTTATAACTAAATACTTAAATTAGAAAAAATATCAATGAAAGACGAGAGTGATGGAAGAGTAAGTTTCAGTTGTTCCATTTTTTATTATACTCCCTCTGTTTCAAATCTTTTATTATACTCCCTCTGTTTCGAATCTTTTTATCTGTATTCTTATTTAGTTTCATTAGCCTTTCTAATTTAATACAATATTTTATTACATTAAAACTTAAATACTTGCACCCGGAGGGTGCATATATTTGCTAGTATAAGTAAAGAAATAACAAAAGACTTAGAGATTTAGCTTTATACAAATTTTCTAACTCTCCCGACTCATCTGATGAGTCGGGAGAGTTAGATAATTTGTCTAAGCTCCCTGAAATAAACTATAATGCTAAATCTCTAAGTCTTTTGTCATTTCTTTACTTATATTATTATATTTATATATATCAGCAGATACAGAATTGTCCTTATCTTTTTTTCAGGCTTCATGACTTCATACATATAGAATTGCTTTCATAGATAGATACATAGATAGAGAGAGATACATACATACATGCATACATACATACACGCATACATCTTATCTCTATTATAATGGAGATTGTGTGTTTTTCTGTCTGTAACCGAAACTATATTACTACTCAAGTCCCAATTCCCTTAATTATTTACGTCAAATTCTCCATGATTTCATTCTTTTAAACCTTCAGTTATTAATAAAAATTGTTTTACATCATTAAGACTGTTGACCATATCTACATACTAATAACATGCAATTGTATTTATATATACAACAAAATAGCGGTTTACAGTTTGAACGAGAAGGCTAATTTGCATATTGATATTTAAAATTTTATTTTAATAAATATGTGCTTGGTATTATTGATTTCTAATTGTTTGGTTTTATCTTAAGAAATATAAACAAAAATCTCGTGGATAAATCTTAAAAAAATTTATTTACAAGAAGAAATAACTGTAATATTATCCTTTACTTCCTATTTTAACTAAATAGTTAAATTAGGAAAAGTTACCAATGAAAGAGGGGAGTAATGGAAAATGATGGAATAGTTAGTTTCAAAGTTGTTCTATTTTTCGATTATACCCCCTCTGTTGCAGATCTTTTTATCTGCATTCTTAGTCAGTTTCATTAGCTTTTTTAATTTAATATGATATTTTATTATATCAAAACTTAAATACTTGCACCCCGAGGGTGCATATATTTGCTAGTAGATATAAAGAAAGAAAAGTATAAATCGATTTATATGTAGATATGTATGTTAAACAACTGGCTAGACATATTTCTTTATAATCATCGCTTTGTTGAAACGTAATTTATTTCTAAAATATGAAATAATAATCGACATATGGAAGCGTAATTCAGCATCAGTTCATTGTCTGTTAACACATTTCTTGTTTTGGCGCCAATATCTTCACTGTTCACCCAGCGGCCAATTGGCAAGTAAAAGTCAATAATCTATGAGCTGGCTTCCAAATTGGAGGGAGACGCGAGGGGGGGTATCATTCTCCCTAATACACAGAGAAACACAATACAAACACAAATCGTGTTATTCACCATCGCTTACAGCACCATTAAATTTATTTGAATACAAACCCTATATTTGTAATGTGAGAGTCAAAATTTCTTTGTCTTTTCCTCGAAGTTTTATCCTTCATTTTTGGAAAATAATAGCGACTAACTGAAAAGATGAAGCGTGCGTTCTTGGTTATCGAAAAAGACGGATTACTGAGATGTTTGTGGAAATAAAGGAAAGAAAGTATAGAATGGATAAAATAGGATATTTTAATTAATTTAACTAACACGTGTTTCGGCCAGGAGTTTATCCATGTGTACATTATTCAATCTATTATCATTTTTGAATAACTAAATGAAATGAAATAATGATAATAGAAAAAATGTAGAAATGTTCCGCACACAAAGAAATATCGACCTTCCTCAGATTATTTTAAAAAATAAGGATTTACTCTGAAGAAGAGTAGCTGGGGGTAGAATTGGATTCATACGTTTCCCAGGGGTATTAGCGCCATGTGAAATGCCAACAGGTTCGTCGAGGAATTGAACTCGGGTCGACGAGTCCATTTCCTACGACTTTAACCATTAGACCACGCGCTTCCTTTGCTAACCCATATAAGAGTATTACCCAACTAAAAACCTCATTATGATATGCCATTTTAGCTGTGTTACAATAATACATACAAAAATATAATGCACACTTTAGTAACATAAAAATATATGTAGTCAAACTAAATGTGATCGATGAATAATTTATTATAATGTTAATAGTTTGAAGAATTATTTGACTTTATACCGACTAAATTTCCCTTACTACTCTACCCACATTTTCTTGGTATTTTTCTACCTGTATGTATTTGACTGAAGAAAAAGAAAATTATATACATATATCTATCTTCTTATTATAATAGAGATAGTGTGTCTGTCTGTCTGTCATAACCAAAACTATGTCACTACCAACGTCAAACTTCCCTTAGTTATTTACGTTACATTCTCAATGTTTGCTAAATAATCACTATTTAATGTTAATTAGCATCTTATTTATTAACAATGTCTCTATTAAGGGTTAGCTGAGTTAGATTTGCCTCAAAACAGCCCATATTATTAATCTGTTTAAAATCTTACCATGTGTGTTATATATCCTTAAGAAATAAATGTTTACATGTATATAGTTTGAATAATTTGCATACCAGTTTTAATAAAATCATGTTTAATAAATAATTACTTGGTTTTATCTGTACAACGTTTCGATGGATGCTCCCTCTGGCCTTCTTCAGGTATTTCTTGTCAAACTCGGGAACCTTCCTTTGATGTTATTACTGTAATCTGAATCCTTCTCATCATCATCATCATGTCGCGCATGTAGCACGGGCATCCATGACAATCTTTCGCCAAACCTCCCTATCATTCATTACACCTGGAAGCTCCTCTGCGGAGCAGCCAGCATCTTCACATAACTGGTAAATGTAGGTCCTTGCTGGGCGCCCCACACTTGCATGTCCATGTGTTGTATTGTACTTTTCATGGGTGTGGCACGTGAACCACTGTGAACGGCTTAAAGTAGATAAAGAGTTTGGTTTTGGTTTTCGGTTTGTTTTGTTTTACGGCATATCAACCTCAGTGGGTCATTTAATGCCGATAAAGTTTTGAAATAAATAAATTCTTAATGGACAATAAAATTTTTTTTTATAAATACATTTTTCTATTTAACCAATAGATGGGACCCTAACAGGTACTACCATTCCGGGTCAGAGTGGACCAGGGAGCAATGGTGATGAAGGGGTTCTCCACATTTCCCAAACCTCCAGAACTGGAACCTCACCATCAGATAGAGTTTAACGTCATTCCCAGTACATGTAGACCCGCAGCCACCGCCTTCTAGCGTCCATATGATAAAAAGGGTTGGGGCTTGCCATAAGGGCAATAGGGTTGGGAAAATCATATAGGTGCTAGGGCTTGACGAGATAAAGAGTTAACGTTTGGTTTACCAAATTGCCACCTTGGCTGTACCAAAAGCTATTGGTATTTTGTACTTATTGAATGATGGGATATTTAAAATTTCCTTATCTATTCACCTCAGAAACCATTCTATCTAAATAAAGTCCTATTATCCTTATAATCCCACTCTTTCTGTTCAATTAGGACCGGGTTAGCTCAGTCGGTAGAGCGTTCGGCTAGAAACCACAAGGTTCCTAGTTCTATACCGGTCCCCGCCAACTCATCGTATGAGTAGCACATGGATCTGTGCGGTAAAGTAAGGAGCTGATGGTAGGTGTAGCGCTCCACCTCAGATGCTAAAACAATCTCCTTGGTCTAGCGCTTTTGAAAAGGGGACAGATTCCCTCGCTGATTGGCTGATACCGACTTTAGGCCGCCCTGTCGACTTTACTTACTTTTACTTTATAATGAACTAACCACCAGTTTTCGAACTTTGCTAGACTGTGGTATGCCTAGAAACATAGAGCCCCTTTGTGCGGCTTAAAATAGGTAAAGAGTTTGATATTTGCGAATGTAAATGACTTTATAGACAGCATACATATATTTATTGCTCTCTAGTTTACAACTGGTAGGGACGTTGCGAAGGGGCATTATTCTCCCTAATACACAGAGAAACACAATACAAACACAAATCGTATTATTCACCATAGCTTACAGCACCATTAAGTTTATTTGAACACAAACCCTATATTTGTAATGTGAGAGTCAAAATCTCTTTGTCTTGTAGGAACTAGAACTCTCCTGTGCCTTCGGGAACAGGAAGTAGAAAAGGTAACGTCCCTTGTTAGCTTGGGTGAAGAACCCCCTTTACGATTTTGATACCAACGTGTGAACCTCGTAGAAACAAGCTCTTGTCTCAGTCTCTTTTGACTGAAGGAACTTTCCCCTCAGTGAGGGAGTAACAACCGTAGACCCAACCTGACACCCCCCTCAACGAGGGAGATATATGAACTGTAATTACTGCCCCTAAGTACTTTGTTATATTGACTATTGTTGAGTTTATATGTGTATAAATAAGGTTAAAAGTACATGTGCTTTCCCTTTCGTCTTTACATTCTGTGAACTTATCTTTTTCCTCAAAGACTGTAGGCAGCCATTCCTACAGTCTTTTCCTCGAAGTTTTACCCTTTATTTTGTACAAGTTTTTTTTTCTAAAAACAAAAACGAATAACTCATTTTTATTTGTATGATGGGAATATTTCAAAGTTCGCTATCTGTTAACCTCACAATTCATTCTATTCAAATAAAGCATTCTTATGATTTTTATTATTATTCCTTTTGAGTTTTCACATCAGCATTAACTGATGGTCTTTCACTGGAGTCTGAGTGACACCAAGTCTCCTCAGGTCTCCAGGACTCTTCTTAGTATTCTGTCAGATTGCAGCAGTGCAGTATTCTGGATGGTCTCAATCTTTACTCTGATGTCCAGATTTTCCAATCCCTTTTCCAATCCGTTGGATAGTTCCAAGTGCACCAACTATAATTGGTATCACTTTGACTTTCATATTCCATAACTTTTTCAGTTCTCTGGCAAGGTCCAGGTATTTGACCATTTTTTTCATTTTCCTTTAGCTTCATCCTGTGATCTGCTGGAACTGCAAAATCCACCGGTTGACAAGTTATTTCATATTCCATAACTTTTTCAGTTATCATTATTATTTTTTTTTACCTCTTTTTGGCACTGTTCCAAGTGCACCATCTACAATTAGTATCCCTTTGACTTTCATATTCCATAACTTTTTCAGTTCTCTGGCAAGGTCCAGGTATTTGTCCATTTTTTACATGTTTATGTAAGATTCTGATGTTAATACGGAAGGATTTTGTGACAGAGAACACGAGGTGAGTGGCGGGCGTAAAGGCTTGCCGTATTCTTGAAGGAAGCTGGCTAGGCTTTGCCTGGCATGTAGGACTGACCTAGAATCGAACCTGCGTTCTTACTAATGCGAAAGGCCGACACATTGGCGCGGGCGCCGGAGTCGAGATGTCACAGTCCCGTATGTGAGCGACAGATGCCCGAATGATTGCTGCGAGCATTCCGGCGGCTGTGATTGGGTTGACAGTCCGGTGTGGGGGGCACAGACGCCCAGATGTTAGGGGAAACCGTGTATAAGTAGAAGGTTACACCCAGAAGTGGGGTGACGGCAGAAACAAGTGTTGATACATTAGCTGCTTAGGATTTTGACGACAACGACGACGGCGTTTTAGCCTGCGAGAAGGCGTGGGCTCGCTGCTTTTTGCCCCCCCCCCTTAACAAGACCTGTTGAGTTAAATATTTTTTCCCCCTATATTTTTTCCTAATATATATATATATTATATATATATATATATATATATACCAACCCTTCCGCACGAGCAGGATACGACACAAGGTCAATTTCTCAAGCGGAGTTTAACAGGTTTGAATTCAGAGTTTTGCTTCTCTTAGACTGGTTACCTAGCCATGGTTAAAGAGTCCAGTCTGCCCTGCTATTTACCCATAGCTGGAGGGAGAGTAGGATTCATACTTTTCCCTAGGGTATTAGCGCTATGTGAAATGCCAACAGCTTCGTCCAGGAATTGAACTCGGGTTGACGAGTCAATTTCCTACGACTCAAACCATTAGACCACAACGCCCCCCACTATATTCCTACTATAGATTTATTTAATTCTTTGCCTTCCAAATATTTCCCATGCGGCTAATACTAAATATTCTTAATAATGTTTACCTATATGATAATGTGTAGAAAGTTTTGTAGAAAAAAAACAAGATGTTAAAAGTTTTGCTGACAGCAATCTGTTTCGACATTATGAAGAGGTCATTATCAAAGCAACATTGTAAACGGAAAAACGAAATAAATATATCATTAATCACGAGGCACAGAACGCTCTCGTTCAGTACCGGAATTTTAAAAAAATGTTTAAAAAAATACGTATCTATTGTTAAAAATAAAATAAATTTTATTTTTAAAGATTATAAGCATTTTTATCATAAAAAAAGCTCAAAAGAGTTTGCAGTAAAAGTGTATATAAATATCAGAAAGTTCAGGAAAATGTTCCAGTTACAAATGAAAGTTTAAAAAATATAACAAGTCCAACAACAGGAATCTGCAATGATGATAAACTCGCAGTGTCGGGATCCTTATTACATCGGGAATTTGAGCCTCCGGTGATATAATTTAAATAATTCCAATTTTGTTTTTTCTGTGGACAGTATGAAAGGTAAAATGGATATTGAATCCGACAATATGAGTAGAAAGTTTTGTAGAAAAAACAACAAGATGTTTAAAGTTTTGCTGACAGAAATCTGTTTCGACCTTATGAAGAGGTCATTATCAAAACAACATTGTAAACGGAAAAACGAAATAAATATATCATTAATCTCGAGGCGCAGAACGCTCTCGATCAGTACCGGAATTTTCAAAAAATGTTTAAAAAATGCGTATTTATTGTTATGATAATCTATTTTGATTTTTCAGAATGTCTTTGAGTGACTTAAATAGTTAATTTTTTTAACCCCCATCCCCGGCTGTGCCTAATTTTCTTGGTAAGGTTTACGTCTATGATGGAAATATTTCAAAGTTCACTATCTGTTCACCTCGGAACTGATTCTATTCAAATAAAGTCCTGTTATTATTGTAATCTAAGTTCTTCTACTCAGTTATAATAAACTAACCATCAGTTATTGTACTTTAACTTTAACGTATATGTGTGTGGCATGATAACCGCTGTGAGCAGGTTAAAGTCGATAAAGAGTTAACTTTTTGCTTACCAAATATCACCCACGGTTGTAGCTAATTTTCCTGGTAAGCTGTACATTTATGATCCAAATATTTCAATATCTATTCACCTCAGAACTCATTCTTTATTCAAATAAAATCCTATCATTATTGTATTCTGAGTCCTTCTACTCAGTTATAATGAACTAGCTATCAGAATTTTTACTTTACATGAGTGGGGCATAAGTGCCACTGAGATATAGATGCTAGGGCTTGACGGGACCAGCCGATTAATCAGAGGGGGCCTCTCCGACCGCCCGTCTAGCCTAAGATAGGGCCAAACTCCTTGCCTACTTTAAGCGTTGGCAAGGAGTTAACTCTTTGCCTACCAAGTTTCCGCCGTAGTTTTGCCAAGTTATTTTGTTATCTATTTAAAAGCTCACGATCTATTCACCCCAGAAATCATTCTATTCAAAGCAAATCCTATTATTATTGTAATCTACTTAATTCTACTTAAGTTCTACTTAATTATGATGAACTAACAATAGTCCGCCCTGTCGGTAGGGCGTTAGAATGCACCGACTGCACCTCTGCAGAGGGGTAAGACTCCCCGATGGGACCACCAGCTGGCCGTGGGTGGCGACCTGTGATGCTTATGGATAGAGCCCAGGTGGCTGAGCAGTTCATGGTTTGCAATACTCCACTTTGGCCCTATCTTAGGCTAGACGGGCGGTCGGAGAGGCCCCCTCTGATTAATCGGCTGGTCCCGTCAAGCCCTAGCATCTATATGATTTTCCCCAACCCTATTGCCCTTATGGCAAGCCCCAACCCCTTTTTATCATATGGGTGCTAGAAGGTGGTGACTGAGGGTCTACATGTCCTTGGAATCCTGGCATGTTTTAGATCGAATCCAACGACACTAAATACATCTTCACTTCGTGTCGTGACCGCTGTACTACGTACAATTTCTTTTTTGTCCCAAATGACAATATGAGAAAAACGTATAAATCGTAAAATGTTGCGAAATAAATCCATGGACCAAACAGGAAGACCCTGGCCTAAAGGGAAGGACCAGCGAGGAAAGTCCAATTCATAAAAGTCAAATTCATTGTCTCTGCGAGTAATCTCTTAGTCTACCCCGAGAATTGAAACAGGATAATGAAAAGATAAGTATAATACAGAGTGCCCCCCCCCCAAAAAAAAGAACTCAAATTCTGTATTTTTTTTTTTGGGGGGGGTGTCACCCTGTATTATGTCATCACTTGTTTTAGATCGAACCCCACGACGCTAAATACATCTTCACTTCGTGTCGTGACCGCTGCACAACGTAACACAATTCTTTCTTTGTCCCAAATGATTTGGTTTGGTTTGTTTTGTTTTGTTTTACTGCATATCAACCTCAGTGGGTCATTTAATGCCGATAAAGTTTTGAAATAAATCAATTCTTAATGGATAATACAATTTTTTTATAAATACATTTTTCTATTTAACCCATAGATGTGACCCTAACAGGTACTACCACTCCGGGTCAGAGTGGACCAGGGAGCAATGGTGATGAAACGGTGCTCCACATTCCCCAAACCTCCAGAACTGGAACCTCACCATCAGATAGAGTTTAACGTCATTCCCAGGACATTTAGACCCGCAGCCACCACCTTCTAGCACCCATATGATAAAGAGAGGTTGGGGCTTGCCATAAGGGCAATAGGGTTGGGGCAATCATATAGGTGCTAGGGCTTGACGTGACCAGCCGATTGATCGGAGGGGGCCTCTCCGACCGCCCGTCTAGCCCAAGATAGGGCCAAAGTGGAGTATTGCATGTCATGAACTGCTCATCCACCTGGGCTCTATCCTTAAGCATCACGGGTCGCCACCACGGCCAACAGGTGGCTCCATCGGGGGAGTCTAACCCTCTGCAGAGGTGCAGTCGGTGCATTCTAACGCCCCAGCCGAGAGGGCGGTCACTTGTTTTAGATCGAACCCCACGACGCTAAATACATCTTCACTTCGTGTCGTGACCGCTGCGCTACGCAACACAATTTCTTTCTTTGTCCCAAATGACAATATGAGAAAAACGTATAAATCGTAAAATGTTGCGAAATAAAGACATGAACAAAACATGAAGATCGTGGGGTAAAAGGGAAGGACCAACGAGGAAAGTCCAATTCATAAAAGCCAAGAAATTCAATTCGTTGTCTCAGCAAGTAATCTCTTAGTTTCAGAACGTAACCCAACCATGGCAATATAGTTCGATTTGCAATCGAACTCTGTCCTTCCAGACCCCACATCTTTGTGTTTACAGAGATTGTTTACTTGCGTCGTGTCTGGCAGGCGCCGAACTTTCCTAGACAGTTCTTTCAATCATGGCTGGAAATTACATCCGGGGAATTCCTGAGGCGTGAAGGTGCCTGATTCAATTCGATCGGCAAAGGTATTAGGAAGCTTTAAACAGTTCTCCCTTCCATTTTCGCCTAGCCCACCGCACGCACCGCCCCCCCGCCGACAATGGAGTAATCACATTTCTTGGGCGTTTCGAAATCCACTATAATTAATGGGCCGAAAGGTGGTGATTTGGCTTTGTTTCAAGCCGAAATTGGCGCTGTAGAGAAGCCGGGTCTAAAAACAATTCACTGCTTGTTTTACGCATAGACGTGCAGATCAGTAGCTTTTACAATAGGCAATTGTGTAAATAGTGTTGGGCAGCGATGGTTTTTAGCGAAAACATTTGAGTGAAAGGTTCATATTAGATGCGGGCAGTGGAAAATGAGAAATCTTTAAGGATGATGATGAAGAGGGGTAGGAGGAAGAGGAGGAGGAGGAGGAGGAGGAGGAGGAGGGGGAATGGGGAGAGGAAGAAGAAGAAAATTGGGTAGCTGCTGAAGAGAAAGGTGTGAAGAAATGAGATGGGAGGGAGGTGACAAGAAGAGGAAGGGTGTGAATGAAAAAGAATGTGAATAGAAGAAGAAGAAGAAGAAGAAGAAGAAGAAGAAGAAGAAGAAGAAGAAGAAGAAGAAGAAGAAGAAGGGATAAATGAATAATAATAATAATAATAATAATAATAATAATAATAATAAGAAGAAGAAGAAGAAGAAGAAGAAGGTGAGAGAAGAAGAAGAAGAAGGGATAATAATAATAATAATAAATAATAATAATAATAATAATAAAATAATGAGAAGAAGAAGAAGAAGAAGAAGAAAGAAGAAGAAGAAGAAGGGATAAATGAATGATATAATAGTGTAAGAATCAAAATAATAATAATAATAATAATAAGAAGAAGAAGAAGAAGAACAAGAAGAACAAGAACAAGAACAAGAAGAACAAGAAGAACAAGAAGGGATGAATGAATAATAATATAATAATAATAATAATAATAATAATAATAAGAAGAAGAAGAAGAAGAAGAAGAAGAAGAAGAAGAAGGTGAGAGAAGAGAAGAAAGACTAGGTTAATAATAATAATAATAATATAATAATAATGAGAAGAAGAAGAAGAAGAAGAAGAAGAAGAAGAAGAAGAAGAAGAAGAAGAAGAAGAAGAAGAAGAAGAAGAAGAAGAATGGTTGGTTGAAAGAAGAATAAGAATGGATGAATGAATGAAATAATAATAATAATAATAATAATAATAATAATAATAATAATAAGAAGAAGAAGAAGAAGAAGAAGAAGAAGAAGAACTGCTTCCCTATAAGGTGCTGTTTCCACGACTTGTTCAAGACTGCACGCAGCATGATTGTGCAGCTCCCATCCAGTTTATTCTCAAGGCGTTTCGTTATTGTTATCTGTACAACGTTTCGGGCGATGTGCCCTCCAGTCTTCTTCAGGCCTTTCTTTCCGGACCCGGGAGCCTTATTAAAAAACAATATGAATCAAGTTAAAAAAAAAACATACATAAGTAAAAAGGTATATATGCTAGGTAAAAGCAAGACATTAGGTTTCTAAGTTCTTAAAATTCACACTGTATTGTCCAACTGGACACACAGCATGGTGGATAAAGGCGTTGGATTAAGTTTATGAGTTGTGAAGCAATAACTACTTTACGTGACCCCCTTTTTTTTCTACAGACGTAAAATGACAACATCCGAACTCTTTTTTTAGTTACTTTTCTTTTTTAAGGCGTTGTTTTCCGCTCTGTTTATCCCCGGTATGGGGAAAAAACGCTACTTGAGCCAAGAATTAAAACTACTTACTTTTGGTGTTTGTAGAAGGGATGAAAGGGGATGGGACACAGCTCAGCGCATTTATCTACAGTGACGTATTTTAAACATTTTTTCAACATTATTTCCTTTGTACAATTAAAGTCGAATTTCATTATTTTCTTTACATACATATATATATGAGTATGTATGTGTCTTTATATACATATATATATGTGTGTGTGTGTGTGTGTGTGTGTGTGTGCGTGTTTTTATATACATATATATATAAGTTTGTGTGCGTGTTTTTATATACATATATATATATAAGTTTGTGTGTGCGTGTCTTTATATACATATATATATAAGTGTGTGTGTGTGTATATGTCTTTATATACATATATATATAAGTGTTTGTATATGTCTTTATATACATATATATATATAGTGTATATGTCTTATATACATATATATATAGTGTTGTATATGTCTTTATATACATATATATACTTTATATACATATATATATAAGTGTTGTATATGTCTTTATATATATATAGTGTTTGTATATGTCTTTATATACATATATAGTGTTGTATATGTCTTTATATACATATATATATAGTGACAGTCTAAGTGATCTCTAGACTGCAGGTTACCCCCATGGATTGAATAAAGGGTTGGGCTCATAGTTCCGTGATGGCTCCCAATTAAGCCAAGAATGTTTCTGAGTTCAAGAAGGCCCCCGAGTACGACAAGGAATACATGAAGAAGGCCGGAGGACACATCGGCCAAAACGTTGTACAGATAAGAATAAGGATGAGGACAATAGTCCGAATAATCCAAATAATACAACTTATCAAGTGTCATCTCAAAAATTCAGAGAAATAGTGAATTGATGTGTTATTGACCATCAGATGAATGCCTATTTATTTGAAATAAATCAATTTTTAATGGATAATACAATTTTTTTATAAATTACATTTTTCTATTTAACCCATAGATGGGACCCTAACAGGTACTACCACTCGGGTCAGAGTGGACCAGGGAGCAATGGTGATGAAGGGGTGCTCCACATTACCCAAACCTCCAAAACTGGAACCTCACCATCAGATAGAGTTTAACGTCATTCCTAGGACATGTAGACCCGCAGTCACCGCCTTCTAGCACCCATATGATAAAGAGAGGTTGGGGCTTGGCATAAGGGCAATAGGGTTGGGGCAATCAATTAGGTGCTAGGGCTTGACGTGACCAGCCGATTGATCGGAGGGGTCTCTCCGACCGCCCGTATAGCCCAAGATAGGGCCAAAGTGGAGTATAATACTACTTATCAAGTGTCATCTCAAAAATTCAGAGAAATAGTGAATTGATGTGTTATTGACCATCAGATGAATGCCTATTTATTTGCTCCAGTGACCTAGGTAGTAATATCTCATCCACAGAAAGCAATGTTAATACAACGAATAATACAGAAATCCACTTATCACTGTTTGTGGCCGACCATGCCTTTCTTATTCGTGTATTAACGTCTCTTTCTGTGGATGAGATTTTACTACCGAGGTCGGGTGGTTGAAATATTTAGAATCTGTCTTGATCGCGGTCCATAAACTGGCAGAAGGAATTTAATAAAACCCTAAATCAAACAATCACTTGGACCAATAAACTCTATTTTTTGTATTTTCCAACTTTTTCAAATTTGTTAAATACGCCAGCTCACGGGTTCACGCACACTCACGATTTGAAGAAATGTTATGATTTGTGGGTGTTGATCTTGTTTGTGGCCCGCTCTGTCAGCTGGGGCGTTAGAATGCTCCGACTGCACCTCTGCAGGGTGGTAAGAATACCCCATGGGGCCACCTGTTGGCCGTGGGTGGCGACCCGTGATGCTTAAGGATAGAAACCAGGTGATTGAGCAGTTCATGGCATGCAATACTCCACTTTGGCCCTTTCTTGGGCTAGACGGGCGGTCGGAGTGGGCTCTCCGATCAATTGGTTGGTCATGTCAAGCCCTAGCATCTATATGATTGCCCAAACCCTATTGCCCTTATAGCAAGCCCCAACCCCTTTTGATCATATGGGTGCTAGAAGGCGGTGGCTGAGGATCTACATGTCCTGGGAATGACGTTAAACTCTATCTGATGGTGAGGTTTAAGTTCTGGAGGTTTGGGGAATGTGGTGCACCCCTTCATCATCATTGCTCCCTGGTCCACTCTGGCATGGAGTGGTAGTCTAACCCCTCTGCTGAGATGCAGTCGGTGCATTCTAACGCCCCAGCCGACAGGGCGGATAATTAAATTGGGAACATTTAGCAATGAAAGACGGGAGTGATGGAAGAGTAAGTTTTAGTTGTTCTATTTATCGATTATACCCCCCTCTGTTTAAAATCTTTTTTCTGTATTCTCATTTAGGATTTAAGCCTTTCTAATTTAATATATTTTATTACATTAAAACGTAAATACTTGCTCATATAGGGTTCATATATTTGCTAATATATATATATATATATATATATATATATATATATATATATATATATATATATATATATATATATATATATATATATATTATATATATATATATATATATATATATATATATATATATATATATATATATATATATATATATAATATTATTTCTTGATCATTAACCTTAGTATTTCATATATCTTCAGATATGGAGGCGCGTGGTCTAATGGTTAGAATCATAGGAAATGGACTCGTCAACCAAGTTCGATTCCTGGACGAAGCTGTTTGAATTTCACATAGCGCTAATACTTTTGGGAAAGGCATGAATCCAGTTCTCCCTTCAGCTAGGGGTAAGTAGCAGGACAGACTGGGTTATTTAACCAGGGTTAGGTAACCAGTCTGGGAGAAGGAAAACTCTGAATTCAAACCTGTTAAACTCTGCTCAAGAAATTGACCTTGTGTCGCATCCTGCTCGTGCGGAGGGGTTGGTAAATATATATATTTCTGTAAAATGACTAACATAAACACAAACACACACACACACACACATATTATATATATATATATATATATATATATAAGTAAAGAAATAACAAAAGACTAAGAGATTTAGCTTTATATTCTATTTCAGGAAGCTTAGACAAATAGTCTAACTCTCCCGACTCATCAGATGCGAATGATGAATTCTTTATTACTTTAAAGGCATTTGAAAAAAGATTTTCCCCCTTCCTTTTAAATTTTGTTTTTTTTTATTTTTTTAATGTGATATGAATTCCAAACAAAATCCTTGATGTTGCAAACAATTTTTTTATGTAGTTTCAAATATGAGCACTTCCACGACAACAATAAATGTATCTCTTAATGTATATCTTAATGTAATAGACTATAATGCAAAATGTCTAAGTCTTTTGTTATTTCTTTACTTATACTAGCAAATATATGCACCCTCCGGGTGCAAGTATTTAAGTTTTAATGTAATAAAATATTGTATTAAATTAGAAAGGCTAATGAAACTAAATGGTAAATGCAGATAAAAAAAGATTTGAAACAGAGCGAGTATAATCGAAATATAGAACAACTGAAACTTACTCTTCCATCACTCTCGTCTTTCATTGTTATTTTTTCTAATTTAAGTATTTACTTAAAAGAGTAAGTAAAGAATAAAAGTACAGTTATTTCTTCTTGTCAATGGATTTCATTTAAGATTCATTGAAGAGATTTTTGCTTATATTCATTAAAATAAAACCAAACAGTTAGAAATCAATAATACTAAGCACATATTTATTAAAATCACATTTTTAATATCAATATGCAAATTAGCCTTTCCGTTCAAACTGTAAACCGCTATTTTGTTGTATATATAAATATAATTGCATGTTGTTAGTATGTAGATATGGTTAACAGTATTAATAATGTGAAACAATTTTATTAATAATTGAGGTTTAGATAAAAAAAAAAAATCATTGAGAATGCGATGTCAATA
>CM042173.1:30095662-30118162 GCA_023376005.1 Doryteuthis pealeii | reverse complement strand
CTCTCTCTCTCTTTCTCTATTACGAACATAACACTTCGAGGAAAACCTAGTTATCACCAATAGTAATTATTCTCCTCAGAGAACTACTAATCCTTTAGGAATGCGAAGGAATTTTGCTGTCACTTGATCTTCAAACATCCGATGCGAAAAACAAAACTAATAATAAAACGGTAAGCCACTTGAACAATGCAATATCACATTCAAAATGGAGTTAATGGTTCTTTTAATTTTAGTGTCATGACTTGAATATTGATCGTGATGTCCGTCTCTCGGATGAATTCCGCTGGCTTCCATAAAACCGTGTGTTAGTAAAGATAAAAGAAATGAAATATTTTATTGTCTGTTTTATTGCACCAAAGACGAGAGCCTTTTGGCGCCATTAACAGATACAGTACAAAATTATTTAGGCCTGATTTTCGCTGATAATTTTGTGTATTTATTATAAGTGTAAGAGAATGGGGGAGCGGTGGGGTAGAGGTCTGTTTCAAGCCAATAGGACGAATAATAGATTCGGGATTGAGATATGTCAGTTCGAAGTTATATCGAGAAATTATCTCGTCAGCTGCTGCCGGAACGTCATTTAACATATGTATTGTGTTTAAAATCTTATATGACATACTTCAAGAGGAAGTGTTATATACTGGTATTTTCACACTACCAAATCAGCATATATGTTGTATACCCTTTTCTTACTTCTTTACTCTGGTCGTCTATTCTTCTGGCCGCCTTTGGTTCTATCTTCTAACATCTTGGTCTAGTCTCTTCTAAGGTCTGGACTTTCTTCTATGGGGATTCCGGGTCTGGTTTCTGTTAGGGATTTCTCCTTATCAGAAGCCCTGTGTCATTGTTAGTTTTTAGGTAATAAACACAAGACTTCGATTTACGTTGATGTTACTTTATTTCCAAATCCCCAACCCAGACAATCTGCGCAGTCGAGGGACCGCGTGTATAACACGACTTACCCCTTCGAGCTCGCTGCTACCTCTAACTGACTTAAAATTACTATATCCTTAAACCGGAAGACAGGGTCTTCCATGCCTTCCGGTTCTCACGATCCATCCCTGCAAGGCAAGGTGAGATTGAGGTCAAGTGCCGTCACTTACCCTCAAGACCATCAGCTGCACTAATCGCCATTATGATTTCTACAATACCTTATAAAAGCATTAGGGTTCCAATAATTATGTAACAGGAGAAGACAATAATATTTCTTGTGAGAAATATCAAAATTATTTAGGCCTGATTTTCGCTGATAATTTTGGGTATTTATTATAAGGACAGGAGACTGGGGACCAGGGGTATAGGGGTCACTAAAAGCCAATAAGATGAATAAAAGATTTGGGATTGACATTTCTTTGTACGTTATATCGAGGAATTATCTCGTCAGCTGTTGCCGGAGCATCATTGCAGGAACGGTTTTCATCATTATTCATATATTGTGTTTAAATCTTATACAATAAATCTTATACAATGGATTAACAATTTAATGTATTAACCATTGATCTGAATTTTGCATATTTCATAGATAATGCTGTAGCAAGAGAAATTACCTACGTGGGAGCTCAAAGCGAGCATGAATGTGTCTGGCGTGCAAAATGTCTGGCGTCCCATTATCACTGATACCTCCGATATGCTGCTTTTACCCAATAATTAAACTGTAACAGTGATAACGTTTTAAAAGATTGAAATCTATTTCCTCAAAAGAAGGCAAAGTTTTGATGAAAAAATACTTTGTGAAGTAATTCTGTATGTTAATTTTCATCTTTCGCCACATTGGAGATATTACAGTTCCAAAATCGACCTACACTATTGGCCAACCGAAAGTTGGTACAAAAAGGCAGCTTTTTCTTGGTTGGCCTAAGGTGATGTCAATATTCTGACCTCAGACCAAAGGTGGGGAAATACATGGACATGCCAGGTAGTACCAGTATTAGCAGAAGGACTATGCTAGAAGTGGATGTATATACCCAACTTCTCCACCACGAGATGAATATGACACAAAGTCAGTTTTTTAAGAGGGGTAGTTTTTCCTGTATTTTCCTTACTTAAGTTACCTTACTGAGGCTAAATGACAAGAGGGAGAAGACAAAAATACTTCTTGCAAGATATCTCAAAATTATTTAGGCCTGATATTTTGCTGAAGATTTTGTGTATTTATTATGAACGCAAGAAACTCGGGACGGGGGGGGGGATAGAGGTCTCTTAAAAGCCAATAAAATGAATAAAAGATTTGGGACTGAGATTTCTTTGTACGATATTATACCGAGAAATTATCATTTTTCAGCCATTATAAGACTACGTATTTTGATGAAAATGTACGTTATCGATTTTATTGTTTTTTCTCATGGATTCTAATGCCTTGAATTTACTGATGGTGAAAAAACTGGTGAATTAGGAGTTTTATGTGAATTTCGAGGCTCGATAACCCCCCTGAGAAAGGGCAAAAATGGCAAATTTCGTGTGCAAATAAAGTGCCAAACTAATATGATTTTCTGATAGAGTTCGATGAGGAATATCACATAGTAAAAGATGGATGATGGCGCTTGAGTATTAAGGGAGATATAGGGCTTCAAAGGTTTGCCCAAAATGCCATTTTTCAGCCATTATAAGACTACGTATTTTGATGAAAATATACGTTATCGATTTTATTGTTTTTTCTCATGGATTCTAATGCCTTGAATTTACTGATGGTGAAAAAACTGATGAATTAGGAGTTTTATGTGAATTTCGAGGCTCGATAACCCCCCTGAGAGAGGGCAAAAATAGCAAATTTCGTGTGCAAATAAAGTGCCAAACTAATATGATTTTCTGATAGAGTTCGATGAGGAATATCACATAGTAAAAGATGGATGATGGCGCTTGAGTATTAAGGAAGATACGGGTCTTCAAAGGTTTGCCCAAAATGCCATTTTTTGCAAGAGCCTCATTGCTGGCACGCTTTTCGTCGTCATCTATGTAGTGTGTTTAATTCTTATATGACACACTTCCAACGATAGAAGAATCGAAACAAAAACATAATTTGTAAGATTAAAATAATTTCGCTACAAATTACTTCCATACCATGTAGAGTTGTGTATTTATTATTAAGTGGCAAGTGAAAAAGCAAATAACAAGAAAAAATTTTGAATTGAGATATCTTTGATGTTATAGAAGCGCGTGGTGTAATGGTTAGAGTCGTAGGAAAATGGACTCGTCAACCCGGGTTCAATTCCTGGACGAGGCTAGTTTGGATTTCACATAGCGCTAATACCCTTGGGAAAGTTATTCATCCAACTATTCTTCCTCCTGCTATGGGTAAATAATAGAGCAGACTGGGCTCTTTAACTTCAGTTAGGCAACCAATCTAGGAGAATGACAAATTTGAATTCAAACCTGTTAAATTATAATGTTAACATTTAAATAAAGGGAGGGGGATGAAAAAAAAAGCAATGAGCCCAGGTTTTTTTTTAGAAGCACAAAACTAATAAATATGGGGAAATTTTAAAAAACTTATATTCAATATTTGGGAGGCGTGTGGTGTTATGGTTAGAGTCATAGAAATGGACTTGTCGATGCAAGTTCAAGTCCTGGACGAGGCTGTTTGCATTTCACAGTGCTAATATTCTTGGGAAAAGTGTGCATCCACATACTCTCTCTAGGTATGATTACATAGTAGGGCAGACTGGGCTCTTTAACCAAGGCTAGGTAACCAGTCTAGGAGAAGGAAAATTCTTAATTCAAACCTTTTAAACTCTGCTTTAGAAAAAACTGACCTTGTGTCACATCCTCTTTGTGCAGAGGTGTTGGTAAATATGTATAACGAGGAATTATCTCATCAGCGGCATCGGGACCATAAAAACAGACGATTCCATTTCTCATTTTTAGGTACTATATGATATCTCTTCTTTTGAGATTTAACACCCTTAGAAGTTTTCCGTTTTGGATTTACCTTATCGTTGTCGGTAACAAAGAAATAATAGAATGAAACACAACGTGTATTATGGATAGGGGAAAATATTTTATTTCTCTGAATGTTTGAGATGAGGCTTGATGGGTAGTATTATCTGCGTTATTCGGACTATTGTCCTCATCTTCATTGTTATCTGTACAACGTTTCGGCCGATGTGGCCGTCCGGCCTTCTTCAGGTTTTCTTGTCGGACTCGGGAACCTTCTTGGAATTCGGGAACCTTCTCTTCGAACTCGGGAACTTTCTGTCGTAATCGGGAGCCATCACGGAACTTTGAACTAACCCTTTATTCAATCCACGGGAGTATCCTGTTCTCGTTCCGCTAACCAAGCTGGGATAGATGAGTTAAGCTGTGTTAATTATTATTCTATGGTACTGCTGCCCTTGGCCAGGATTGAACCTGTCACTTAGAACTGTCTTAGCCTAACTCCTCTATCCACTAGGCCATGTGCCCAATTAGTAAAATATTTACTAAGAAAAGCTACAAGGTGAACAATGTAGTTAGCATTTGCTAGGTTGGATTAACACGTTCCATGAAATCTCATTGTTTTCTCTTTTCCAATGTTTTCATCAGGCATTATTTACAGGAAAAAACAAAAACTGACAATAATATTCTAATTATTTAGGTACTATATGACACATACAGAAAATAAGTTTAATTATTTAATTAAATATATATATGTGTGTATGTATATATATACATAAATATATGTATATATAATATATATATTATATATATATATATATATATATGTGTGTGTGTGTGTGTGTGTGTTGTGTGTGTATAAATGTATTATATTAGGAAAAATGAAAAAAACACAGGTTTAAATGGGTTAAGTGGTGAGTTTATTGGCCGACGCTGCAGCGTTTCGATCTATTAATTAGATCATCTTCAGGGCATTTGTTGGTATATGGAAGGTGATAAGAAATTATTTATCACAGAATAACGAGAAAGGCGAGTGGTAGTTGTTGTTATTCAGTCTGTTTAAAAAAATGTTGAGGTTGAAATATTACGTCAAATATTCTATTTTACGGCGTGGGTATGGGACGGTGTATGTGTGTGTATCGAAAGGAAACATTGTGCATTTTTAGGTGTGTGGTTGTATGTGTGTGAGTATGAATTTTTTGCGACGAACGACAGCGGAAATAAACCTTAAGGTTATGTGTGTGTGTGTTGTGTGTGTCTGTATTGGAAAGAGGTAGGGGAAATGTATGTATATATAATATATGTGTGTGTATATATTATATATATATATATATATGTGTGTGCATATATATATATAGAATATATGTATATATATATATATGGTGTGTATAATATAAATATATGTATATATATGTCCGTGTGTATATAAATATATGTATATATGTGTGTGTCTGTGTATCTATATAAATATATGTATATATATATACATGTGTGTGTATATATATATATAAATATATGTATATATATATGTGTGTGTGTCTGTATATACATATATGTATATATATATATGTGTGTGTGTATATATAAATATATGTATATATATACATGTACATATATTTGTGTGTGTATATATAAATTTATGTATATATATGTGTGTGTTTATATATATAAATATATGTATATATATGTGTGTGTATGTATATAGATAAATATATGTATATATATATATATATGTGTGTGTGTGTATATATATAAATATATATAAATAAATATATATATATATATATATATGTATATATATATATGTGTATGTAATATATAAATATATGTATATGTATGTATATATAAATATATGGAAATGAGGGGTAGAGGTCCGTTAAAAACCAATAAGACGAATAAAAGATTTGGAATTGAGATATGATATGTGGGATGCCATATCGAGGGTTCATTGTTAGCTGTTGCAAGATCATCGTTGCTGGCACGATATTCGTCGCCATTTTAGATTGTGTTTAAATCTTATACGACACACTTCCAGAGGGAGAGGACTCGGAGCAAAAATATTCCTTGCGGTGTATTTCTTTGCCGTTTAAAAAAAAACATATTTTCTCCCACTGTCCTGATTTCGGTGTTGAGATGAAAACACTGTTGTAACTCGGGTATCGGAGTTATCACAACATTTATAGAATAAACACAACGAGTATTAAGGATAGGGAAGATTTAGGGGAGGGATGATTGCCCCAATGCCACCCTGTTACAATTGTGCCGTGACCAGTTTCATATATTTTGGAGAAAAGTATTGTCTATACACTTTCCACCCTGTGGTTCTTTCACCATGTGAAGCTACGGTTTTGACGTATGAAATTCTCTCCCCCTCTCTCTCTCTCTCTCTCTCTCTCTCTCTCTCTCTCTCTCTCTCTCTCTCTCTCTCTCTCTCATCATTTCTATCTATCTCTCTCTTTCAATTTTTCTTCTGTCTCACTCGCGCTCACATACACACACGGACACACATAGACACCCAGT
This sequence comes from Doryteuthis pealeii, assembly GCA_023376005.1. Taxonomy (NCBI): domain Eukaryota; kingdom Metazoa; phylum Mollusca; class Cephalopoda; order Myopsida; family Loliginidae; genus Doryteuthis; species Doryteuthis pealeii. The sequence continues at coordinate 30,111,772 of CM042173.1, read as the reverse complement.
GAAAGCAATTATCTACTCACATTTTCATACACGCTCTCTCTCCTTCTCTCTCTCTATCACTCAATTTATCACACACACTCACACACACACGTAAGAGAATTTCTGCCATCTTCAAAATCGTTTATCCCAGCACTTCATAATTTTCAAACAATTCTAAGAGGCTAATTCTTCATTCAAACATATCAAACAGACTGATCAACAAAAGACTCTCCCAGTCTCCTTATTATCTGTGATAAATTTATTTTTCCTTAAATCAATTAAGCCGAAGAAATCTACTAAACAGATTGAAAACACTGAAGCGTTGGCTGAATAAATATCACTCATTTTATTGAACCTGTGTTATTTCAAATTTCACTATATTACACACAACACACACACACACAACACACACATTATATATTATATATATTAATATATATTATATATATATATAAGAGAGAGAGAGAGAGATGAGAGAGAGAAAAGATTTAGAGGTATCCAAAACTTGTAGTAAGGATGATTCGATAGGTGATTGCTAAGATTACACTTGTCTTAGCAAGTTAGTTACCTACTCTTAACTGAATGACAACTCGCTACTAGCATTGTTAGTTGTGTAAAACAAAGCCCAGACACTTTGGTGTATCGTAAATAATTTTCCACAGTTACATTCTAATCAAAATCCATACTTCAAAAACTTATATTAGTTACCATACTTTCTTAACCGGTAATGACAACCCTACTAGCATTGTTAGTGTAAAACAAAACCCCAGACACTTTTGGTGTATCGTAATAATTTCCACATACATCTAAATCAAAATCCATTAAATTCAAAAACTTTCATATTAGTTACCAACTATCTTACCGGAAAGCAAGCGATGACTAGATTAGTATATAAATCTTAAAATTAATACACAACTGCGTCCAGACACGAAATCGGGTAATTCACTCTATTTTCTTAGTATAATCCGTTTAATTTTTTACTGCCACCACAATCCAAAACATAAAAAGGTCCAGTACATTTATTTTCTATAATCTTGACATCAAAACTTGACCACTCTGGTCAACAAGCACATTAAAACTGATTGCCTTAAAGTTAGCATAACTCGTTTGGTTAGTGGCCCAATTTTCCATGCAGCCAAATCTAGGATTCATTTCCCTCGAAGGAAATTCCTACTGGCCATATGCTAAAATAGTCACTGTACCCACCTAATATCTATGCCTCTGCAGTACGATATCAATTATCCAGAGGGGTCACTGATAATGCCAACTTCTACCAGGGAAATTCTTGGAATTACTTTCACAGTAATTTTAACGTTCTCCAAGAGAACAAGTAACACTAGTAGGGTTTCTTGTTGTTCCATCCAAATGGGCTAAAATAAACTAAATTAAAGCTTCATTTTTGATGTAGATCAAAATTAAGTTCATTTGATATCTATGTATAAATCATAGACTGTTCATCACCCCATCTCTCTCTCTCTTCTCTCTCTCTCTCTCTCTCTCTCTCTCTCTCTCTCTCTCTCTCTTATTTTATGTTTCATATTTTTCGTCTTACAAAAACTCTGGAGATAATTTATGCACACTTGTCCACGTTAATTGATTATCCATTTTTTTATTCATATCCCAATTCTGAATATTTTAGTATTATATGTAAGACACACTAACTATCCGGTAAAGAAGTTCCGGGTGTAGCAATCAGTAAGCAGATTATGAAGGACGCTTCGTTGATTGGCCTTTAAAAAAAGCGAAAGTGTAAGAGTTGACTTCCTTGTTTGACAACTCCATTTGCCGAAATCAACACACACACACACACACAACACACCATCATATATATAGTATATATATATATATATATAAAGGCATGGACAAATAGCGGATATCTGGAAGAAACATCAACATCTTTAGACTAAGATTAAAATAACCACAAATCCACAATAAACTCAAATCCCCGCAAGTACAATAGCACTTCACTTTAACACCCTACCACACAACCCTACACCACCTCAAATGCCATTCTAATAGAAAACACGCATTTCCAACACGCAATCTCGAAAACAAGCAGAAACAAATGGATTCTAAAATTACAAACTCACGTGGAGAGACTGAACGCTTACATAAAAGAATACTCCGTTTAATCTTATAATTTTACAGACGCTGCCGCTGTCAATAACAACAGGACAAAAGATCCGGTTGAACAGGAACATACAGTCATTGATAAAAGGTATCTAACGAACCGAAAATTTATTGATAAAAAAAATAATAAAAAAAAATAGTGAATCCAATACTCCATAACATCGAGTTCATTCATTAGTTTAGATGCTTCTAATAACGCCAACTTTCAAAAAACATAAAATATATACGAAAGAGCATACGGAGACCTGCCTAAAATACTATATATATATATTAGATATATATATTATATATATATATATATATATATATAGTGTGTGTGTGTGTGTGTGTGTGTGTGTGATGTATCATAATTCCCGAAAGCAGCACGGATATCCAATGATATCTCTCGCTAACCTTCCCTATCACCCATTGCCCCTGGATGATCCTCTACCACAGCATCCAGAATCCTCTCATAGTTGGTCCAATGTAGGTAGCTTAGTGGCGTCCAAGTTAGCATGTTCATTTGTTGGCTTCCACAGGAGAACGTCGCTTATGAGATCGTCCCGCTTACCAGCAGTGCCTACCATTCTCACCCGGAGCAGTTGGTGAGACGGGGGCAGGTGACCATACAGTTGCTTCCTTGTGGGTGCCTGCTCCATGACTTGTTATCAGACTGCACGCCAGCATTCTTGTGCAGGTTCCATCTAGCTTATTTAGCTTATTCTCAAGGCGTTTGTTAGGTCCCGTGGTGCAACATACAACAGTACTGATATAATCACAGCCTGGAAGAATTGTCGATTTAGCTTGTCAGTGAGATCAGATTCCATAGACTGATAATTGGTTGTGGCCACCCATGCCTTTCCTATATTGTATTAGACATCGCTTTCGTGGATGAGATATTACTACCCCAAGAAGTATGTAAGCACTAGTATAATGAACCCCTCAAAGACAGAAAGTAAAATATAAAGTTATTAATAGTGGAGCTTCCAAACAAGATATGATTGCAAACATTGAATGACCTATTATATATAATATATATATATATATTAATATATAATATAAATAATATATATTATAATGGAGATTGTGGATTATCTGTCGTAACCGAAACATATCACTATACAAGTTACATTCCCTTAGTTATTACATCATATTCTCTATGAAATTTTATTTTTTATTTAAAACCTGCAACTATTAATAAAATTGTTTTTATATCATTAATACTGTTGACCATATCTACTGACTATTAACATGCAATTGTATTTTATATTACAACAAAAATTAGCGGGTTTACAGTGTGAATGGGAAAGCTAGATTTGGCATATGATCTTAAAAAATTGATTTTAATGAATATGTGCTTAGTATATGATTCAATTTTTTTGGTTTTATCTTAATGAATATGAAAAAAATCTCGGGAAAAATGTTAAAAGAAATTCATTAACAAGAAGAAAAACTGTGATTATTACTTTACTTCCTATTTAACTAAATAGTAAATTACGAAAATTTTACCAATGAAAGACGGAGTAATGAAATGAATAGAAGAGTTAGTTCCAAGTTCTATTTTTCACATCATACCCCATCTGTTTCAACTTTTTTATCTGCATTCTTATTTAGTTTCATTTGCCTTTGAATTTAACATATATTTATTATATTAAAACTTATAACTTGCACCCGGAGGGTGCATATATTTGCTAGTATATATAAGAGAAGTTTATAATTTGCTGAAGCATTGATATATTGATTAGGATTGATTAGAAGGCTATCACAATACAGGTGTAACAAGAAAAAATAATATACGGTAACAATTGATGTTGTGTGTTAACCTGTGTTAATTCTTGAATTTCGAGATAATATCTTTTTTCAAAAGATCACTGGAGACTGAAGCAGTATCGTTATGACATTTCTTTTTAAATGAATTTTTTTGTTTTTTGAAAGATGATGATTTTTATAATAACTTATTCTCTCGTTGCATGTACGTGATGCGGGTTTTTTTTACTTGCGCGTATTTGTCATGCGTGTGTCCATGAAAATGCGTGTTGTTTTGACGTTGATGAGTGTATTATCTAGCGCGGGATTGTACGTGCTATGTATGTGCGTATTAAACAGCGTATGTTGTGTTTGGTGGCCATGTATGTTATAATATTTTCGTGTTGAATGTAATATTAAATCAATTGATCCTTATTATATATTATTATTATTGAATTATTATTACTAGGCAAATATATGCACCCTCCGGGTGCAAGTATTTAAGTTTGAATGTAATAAAATATTGAATTAGAAAGGGCTAAATGAAACTAAATAAGAATGCAGATAAAAGATTGAAAACATAGAACAACTGAAACTTACTCCTCCCATCAACCTCTCGTCTTTCATTGCTATTTTTTCTAATGTAAGTATTTAGTAAAAGGAAGTAAGATAAACTTACAGTTATTTTTTTCTGTTAATGATTTATTAAGATTTATATGAAGAATTTTTGCATTTTTGATAAAAAAAAAAATCGGAATTTAATAAAATAGTGCTCATGTTATTGTTTCAACTGTTTGGTTTTATTTTAATGAATATAAGCAAAAATCTCTTCAATAAATCTTAAATGAAATCCATTAACAAGAAAAAATTAACTAAGTTATTCTTACTTCCTCTTTAACTAAATACTTACATTAGAAAAAATAGCAATGAAAGACGAGAGTGATGGAGGAGTAAGTTTCAGTTGTTCTATGTTTCAAATCTTTTATCTGCATTCTTATTTAGTTTCATTAGCCTTTCTAATTCAATATTTTATTACATTCAAACTTAAATACTTGCACCCGGAGGGTGCATATATTTGCTAGTAATAATAATAATAATAATAGGATTAAATTGATTTATATTACATTCAACACGAAATATTATACATCCCATGGCACCAAAACACAAATACGCTGTTTAATACGCACACATACACGTACAATCCCGCGCTAGGATACACTCATAACGTCAAAACCAACACGCATTTTCATGGACACACGCATGACAACATACGCGCAAGTACAAAAAACCCGCATTCACGTAAACATGCAACACGAGAATACAGTTATATAAAAATAGCATCATTTTCAAAAAACAAAAAAATTCATTTAAAAAGAAATGTCATAACGATACTGCTTCAGTTCCAGTGATCTTTTGAAAAAGAGATATTATCTCGAAAATTCAAGAATTAAACACAGGTTAACACACAACATCATTGTTACCGTATTATTATTTTTTCTTTACACCTGTATTGTGATAGCCTTCTAAATCAACCTCCTAATCAATATATACAAAATGCTTCAAGCAAATTATAAAACTCTCTTATATATACTAGCAAATATATGCACCCTCCGGGTGCAAGTATATAAGTTTTAATATAATAAAATATCATGTTAAATTACAAAGGCAAATGAAAATAAGAATGCAGATAAAAAAGATTTGAAACAGATGGGGTATGATTGAAAAATAGAACTTGGAAACTAACTCTTCTATCATTTTCCATTACTCCCGTCTTTCATTGGTAAATTTTCGTAATTTAACTATTTAGTTAAAATAGGAAGTAAAGGATAATATCACAGTTATTTCTTCTTGTTAATGAATTTCTTTTAACATTTATCCCCGAGATTTTTTCTCATATTCATTAAGATAAAACCAAAAAAATTGAAATCAATAATACTAAGCACATATTCATTAAAATCAATTTTTTAAGATCAATATGCAAATTAGCCTTCCCATTCACACTGTAAACCGCTATTTTGTTGTATATATAAATACAATTGCATGTTAATAGTAAGTAGATATGGTCAACAGTATTAATGATATAAAACAATTTTATTAATAATTGAGGTTTAAATAAAAAAATAAAATCATAGAGAATATGATGTAAATAACTAAGGGAATTGTGACTTGTATAGTAATAGTTTCGGTTACAGACAGATAAATCCACAATCTCCATTATAATTATAATATATATATATATATATATATATTATATTATATATATATATATATATATATAAAGGTCATTCAATGTTTTTGCAATCATATCTTGTTTGAAGCTCCACTATTAATAACTTATATTTTACTTTCTGTCTTTGAGGGGTTAATTATACTAGTGCTACATACTTCTTGGGGTAGTAATATCTCATCCACAGAAAGCGATGTTAATACACGTATAGGAAAGGCATGGGTGGCCACAACCAAATTATCAGTCATATGGAAATCTGATCTCACTGACAAGCTAAATCGACAATTCTTCCAGGCTGTGATTATATCAGTACTGTTGTATGTCTGCACCACGGGGACCCTAACAAAGCGCCTTGAGAATAAGCTAAATAAGCTAGATGGAACCTGCACAAGAATGCTGCGTGCAGTCCTGAAACAAGTCGTGGAAGCAGCACCCCACAAGGAAGCAACTGTATGGTCACCTGCCCCCGTCTCACAAACCATCCGGGTGAGATGGACTAGGCACTGCTGGATAAGCGGGGACGATCTCATAAGCGACGTTCTCCTGTGGAAGCCAACAAATGAACATGCTAACTTAGGACGCCCACTAAGTACCTACATTGACCAACTATGAGAGGATTCTGGATGCTGTGTAGAGGATCTCCCAGGGGCAATGGGTGATAGGGAAGGTTAGCGAGAGATTATCATGGATATCCGTGCTGCTTTCGGACATTATGATACACACACACACACACACACACACACACACACATATATATATATATATATATATATATATATATATATATATAATATATATATATTTTAGGAGTCTCCGTATGCTTCTTTCGGTATATATTTTTATGTTTTTTTAAAGTTGGACGTTATTACGAAGCATCTAAAAATAAATGAAATGAACTCGATGTTATGAGTATTGGATTCACTTATTTTTTATTATTATTTTTATCATAAATTTTCGGGTTCGTTAGATACCCTTATCAAATGACTGTTGTTCCTGTTCAACGGATCTTTTGTCTCTGTTGTTATTGACAGCGGCAGCGTCTGTAAAAAATTATAATAACGGAGATTCCGATGTCAGCGTTCAGTCCCTCACGTGAGTTGTAATTTTAGAATCCATTAGTTTCTGCTTGTTTTCGAGATTGCGTTTGTTGGAAATGCGTGTTCTATTAGAATGCATTTGAGGTGTGTTAGGGTTGTGTGTAGGTGTTAAAGTGAAGTGCTATTGTACTATGCGGATTTGAGTTTTATTGTGGATTTGTGTTATTAATCTTAGTCTAAAAGATGTTGATGTTTCTTCCACAATCCGCTATTTGTCCATGACCTTTATATATATATATATATATATATATATATGTGTGTGTGTGTGTGTGTGTTGTGTTGATTTCGGCAATGGAGTTGTCAACAAATCACTCTTACACTTCTCTTTTTTTAAAGCAATCAAACGAAGCGGGTCCTTTCATAATCTGCTTTACTGATTGCTACACCCGGAACTTCTTTACCGGATAGTTAGTGTGTCTACATACTATTACTAAAATTTCAGAATTGGGGAATATGAATAAAAAAAAATGAAATAATTAACGTGGACAAGTGATCATAAATTATCTCCAGAGTTTTTAGTAAAGACGAAAATATGAACCATAAATAAGAGAGAGAGAGAGAGAGAGAGAAGAGAGAGAGAGAGAGAGAGAGAGAGAGAGAGAGAGAGTGATGAACAGTCTATGATTTATACATAGATATCAAAATGAACTTTAATTTTGATCTATCATCAAAATGAACTTTAATTTAGTTTTATTTTAAGCCCATAGATGGAACAACAAGAAACCCTACTAGTGTTACTTGTTCTCTTGGGAGAAAGTTAAAATTACTTGTGAAAGTAATTACCAAGAATTTCCCCTGGTAGAAGTTGCCATTATCAGTGACCCCTCTGGATAATTGATATCGTACTGCAGAGGCAATAGATAATATAGGTGGTGACCAGTGACTACTTTTAGCATATGCAGTAGGAATTTCTCGAGGGAAAATGAATCCTAGATTTGCTGCATGGAAAATTGGGCCACTAAACCAAACGAGATTTGCTAACTTTAGCATCAGTTTAATGTGCTTGTTGACCAGAGGTGGACACGTATTTGATGTCAAGATTATAGAAAATAAATGTACTGGGACTTTTTATGTTTTGGATTGTGGTGCAGTAAAAAATTAAACGGATTAATACTAAAGAAAATAGAGTTGAATTACCGATTTCGTCTGGACCAGTTGTGTATTAATTTAAGATTTATATACTATCTAGTCAATCGCTTGCTACCGGTTAAGAAAGTATGGTAACTAATATGAAAAGTTTTTGAAGTTAATGGATTTTTGATTAGAATGTAATGTGGAAAAATTATTTACGATACACCAAAGTGTCTGGGGTTTTGTTTTACAACTAACAATGCTAGTAGCGAGTTGTCATTACCGGTTAAGAAAGTATGGTAACTAATATAAAAAGTTTTTGAAGTTAATGGATTTTGATTAGAATGTAATGTGGAAAATTATTTACGATACACCAAAGTGTCTGGGGCTTTGTTTTACAACTAACAATGCTAGTAGCGAGTTGTCATTACCAGTTAAGAAAGTATGGTAACTAACTTGCTAAGACAAAGTGTATCTTAGAAATCACCTATAGAATCATCCCTTACTACCAAGTTTTGGATACCTCTCATCTCTCTCTCTCTCTCTCTCTCTCTCTCTATATTATATATATATATATATATATATATATATATATATGTGTGTGTGTGTGTGTGTGTGGTGTAATATAGTGAAAAATTTGAAATAACACAGGTTCAATAAAATGAGTGATATTTATTCAGCCAACGCTTCAGTGTTTCAATCTGTTTAGTAGATCTTCTTCGGGGCTTAATTGATTTAAGGAAAAATAAAATTTATCACAGATAATAAGGAGACTGGGAGAGTCTTTTGTTGATCAGTCTGTTTAGATATGTTTGAATGAAGAATTAGCGCTCTTAGAATTGTTTGAAAATTATGAGTGCTGGGATAAACGATTTTGAAGATGCAGAACATTCTCTTACGTTGTGTGTGTGAGTGTGTGTGATAAATTGAGTGATAGAGAGAGAGAAGGAGAGAGAGCGTGTATGAAAATGTGAGTAGATAATTGCTTTCACTGGGTGTCTATGTGTGTCCGTGTGTGTATGTGAGCGCGAGTGAGACAGAAGAAAAATTGAAAGAGAGAGATAGATAGAATGATAGAGAGAGAGAGAGAGAGAGAGAGAGAGAGAGAGAGAGAGAGAGAGAGAGAGAGAGAGAGAGAGAGAGAATTCATACGTCAAAACCGTAGCTTCACATGGTGAAGAAACACAAGGTGGAAAGTGTGATAGACAATACTTTCTCCAAAATAATATGAATCCTGGTCACGGCACCAATTGTAACAGGGTGGCATTGGGGCAATCATCCCTCCCCCTAAATCTTCCCCTATCCTTAATACTCGTTGTGTTTATTCCTATAAATGTTGTGATAACTCCGATACCCGAGTTACAACAGTGTTTCATCTCACGAAATCAGGACAGTGGGAGAATATGTTTTTTTTAAACGGCAAAGAAATACACCGCAAGGAATATTTTTGCTCCGAGTCCTCTCCCTCTGGAAGTGTGTCGTATAAGATTTAAACACAATCTAAAAATGGCGACGAATATCGTGCCAGCAACGATGATCTTGCAACAGCTAACAAGATGAACCCTCGATATGGCATCCCACATATCATATCTCAATTCCAAATCTTTTATTCGTCTTATTGGTTTTTAACGGACCTCTACCCCTCATCCATATATTTATATATACATACATATACATATATTTATATATACATACACATATATATATATACATATATATATATATATATATATTTTATTTATATATATTATATATATACACACACACACATATATATATATATACATATATTTATCTATATACATACACACACAATATATACATATTTATATATATAAACACACACATATATTATACACACACACAAATATTACAGTATATAATACATATATTTATATATATATATATATACATATATTATATACAGACAACACACATATATATATACATATATTATATATATATATACACACACATATATATATATATACATATATATATAGATACACAGACACACACAATATACATATATTATATACACACGGACACATATATATCTATACACACACATATATATATATACATATATCTAATATATATATGCACACACATATATATATATATATATATATATATACACACACATATATATATATATACATACATTTCCCCTATCTTTCAATACAGACACACACACACACACACACACACATAACCTTAAGGTTTATTTCCGCTGTCGTTCGTCGCAAAAAATTCCATACTCACACACATACAACCACACACCTAAAAATGCACAATGTTTCCTTTCGATACACACACATACACCGTCCCATACCCACGCCTAAAATAGAATATTTGACGTAAATTCAACCTCAACATTTTTTTAAACAGACTGAATAACAACAACTACCACTCGCCTCTCGTTATTCTGTGATAAATAATTCTTATCACCTTCCATTATACCAACAAATGCCCTGAAGATGATCTAATTAATAGATCGAAACGCTGCAGCGTCGGCCAATAAACTCACCACTTAACCCATTTAAACCTGTGTTTTTTTCATTTTCCTAATATAATACATTTATACACACACACACACACACACACACACAACATAATATATATATATATATATATATATATATATATATATATACATATAATTATGTATATATATACATACACACATATATATATTAATTAAATAATTTAAACTTATTTTCTGTATGTGTCATATAGTACCTAAATAATTAGAATATTATTGTCAGTTTTTGTTTTTTCCTGTAAATAATGCCTGATGAAACATTGGAAAAGAGAAAACAATGAGATTTCATGGAACGTGTTAATCCAACCTAGCAAATGCTAACTACATTGTTCACCTTGTAGCTTTTCTTAGTAAATATTTTACTAATTGGGCACATGGCCTAGTGGATAGAGGAGTTAGGCTAAGACAGTTCTAAGTGACAGGTTCAATCCTGGCCAAGGGCAGCAGTACCATAGAATAATAATTAACACAGCTTAACTCATCTATCCCAGCTATGGTTAGCGGAACGAGAACAGGATACTCCCCGTGGATTGAATAAAGGGTTAGGTTCAAAGTTCCGTGATGGCTCCCGATTACGACAAGAAAGTTCCCGAGTTCGAAGAGAAGGTTCCCGATCCAAGAAGTTCCCGAGTCCGACAAGAAATACCTGAAGAAGGCCGGACGGCACATCGGCCGAAACGTTGTACAGATAACAATGAAGATGAGGACAATAGTCCGAATAACGCAGATAATACTACCCATCAAGCCTCATCTCAAACATTCAGAGAAATAAAATATTTTCCCCTATCCATAATACACGTTGTGTTTCATTCTATTTTTCTTTTTTACCGACAACGATAAGGTAAATCCAAAACGGAAAACTCTAAGGGTGTTAAATCTCAAAAGAAGAGATATCATATAGTACCTAAAAATGAGAAATGGAATCGTCTGTTTTTATGGTCCCGATGCCGTGATGAGATAATTCCTCGTATACATATTTACCAACACCTCTGCACAAAGAGGTGTGACACAAGGTCAGTTTTTCTAAAGCAGAGTTTAAAAGGTTTGAATTAAGAATTTTCCTTCTCCTAGACTGGTTACCTAGCCTTGGTTAAAGAGCCCAGTCTGCCCTACTATGTAATCATACCTAGAGAGAGTATGTGGATGCACACTTTTCCCAAGAATATTAGCACTGTGAAATGCAAACAGCCTCGTCCAGGACTTGAACTTGCATCGACAAGTCCATTTTCTATGACTCTAACCATAACACCACACGCCTCCCAAATATTGAATATAAGTTTTTAAAATTTCCCCATATTTATTAGTTTTGTGCTTCTAAAAAAAAACCGGGCTCATTGCTTTTTTTTTCTTCCCCCTCCCTTTATTTAAATGTTAACATTATAATTTAACAGGTTTGAATTCAAATTTGTCATTTCTCCTAGATTGGTTGCCTAACTGAAGTTAAAGAGCCCAGTCTGCTCTATTATTTACCCATAGCAGGAGGAAGAATAGTTGGATGAATAACTTTCCCAAGGGTATTAGCGCTATGTGAAATCCAAACTAGCCTCGTCCAGGAATTGAACCCGGGTTGACGAGTCCATTTCCTACGACTCTAACCATTACACCACGCGCTTCTATAACATCAAAGATATCTCAATTCAAAATCTTTTTTTCTTGTTATTTGCTTTTAACAGACCTCCATTCCCCCACCCCCAGTCACTTGCACTTAATAATAAATACACAACTCTACATGGTATGGAAGTAATTTGTAGCGAAATTATTTTAATCTTACAAATTATGTTTTTGTTTCGATTCTTCTATCGTTGGAAGTGTGTCATATAAGAATTAAACACACTACATAGATGACGACGAAAAGCGTGCCAGCAATGAGGCTCTTGCAAAAAATGGCATTTTGGGCAAACCTTTGAAGACCCGTATCTTCCTTAATACTCAAGCGCCATCATCCATCTTTTACTATGTGATATTCCTCATCGAACTCTATCAGAAAATCATATTAGTTTGGCACTTTATTTGCACACGAAATTTATTTTGCCTCTCTCAGGGGTTATCGAGCTCGAAATTCACATAAACTCCTAATTCATCAGTTTTTCACCATCAGTAAATTCAAGGCATCCATGAGAAAAAACAATAAAATCGATAACGTAGTAGTCTTATAATGCTGAAAAATGCCAAACCTTTGAAGCATCTCAAGCGCCATCATCGAAAATCATATTAGTTGGCACTTTTGCCATTAATCGAGCCTCGAAATTCACATAAAACTCCTAATTCACCAGTTTTTTCACCTCAGTAAATTCAAGGCATTAGAATCCATGAGAAAAAACAATAAAATCGATAACGTACATTTTCATCAAAATACGTAGTCTTATAATGGCTGAAAATGATCATTTCTCGGTATAATATCGTACAAAGAAATCTCAATCCCAAATCTTTTATTCATTTCATTGGCTTTTAAGAGACCTCTACCCACTCACCCCGTCCTGAGTCGCTTGCGCTCATAATAAATACACAAAATCTTCAGCAAAAATCAGGCCTAAATAATTTTGAGATATCTTGCAAGAAATATTTTTGTCTTCTCCCTCTTGTTATTTAGCCTCAGTAAGGTAACTTAATTAAGGAAAATACACGAAAAACTACTCTTAAAAACTGACTTTGTGCCATATTCAGCTCGTGGTGGGGTAGTTGGTTATATACATCCACTTCTAGCATAGTCCTTCTGCTAATACTGGTACTACTAGGCATGTCCATGTATTTCCCCACCTTTGGTCTGAGGTCAGAATATTGACATCACCTTAGGCCAACCAAGAAAAAGCTGCCTTTTTGTACCAACTTTCGGTTGGCCAATAGTGTAGGTCGATTTTGGAACTGTAATATCTCCAATGTGGCGAAAGTTGCAAATTAACATACAGAATTACCTCACAAAGTATTTTTTCATCAAAACTTTGCCTTCTTTTGAGGAAATAGATTTCAATCTTTTAAAACGTTATCACTGTTACAGTTTAATTATTGGGTAAAAAGCAGCATATCGGAGGTATCAGTGATGATGGGACGCCAGACATTTTGCACGCCAGACACATTCTTGCTCGCTTTGAGCTCCCACGTAGGTAATTTCTCTTGCTACAGCATTATCTATGAAATATGCAAAATTCAGATCAATGGTTAATACATTAAATTGTCAATCCATTGTATAAGATTTATTGTATAAGATTTAAACACAATATATGAATAACGACGAAAACCGTTCCGGCAATGATGCTCCGGCAACAGCTGACGAGATAATTCCTCGATATAATGTACAAAGAAATGTCAATCCCAAATCTTTTATTCATCTTATTGGCTTTTAGTGGACCCCTCTTCCGCTGGTCCCCAGTCTCTTGCCCTTATAATAAATACACAAAAATCTCAGCGAAAATCAGGCCTAAATAATTTTGATATTTCTCACAAGAAATATTATTGTCTTCTCCTGTTACATAATTATTGGATCCCTAATGCTTTTATAAGGTATTGTAGAAATCATAATGGCGATTAGTGCAGCTGATGGCCTTGAGGGTGAGTGACGGCGCTTGACCTCAATCTCACCTTGCCTTGCAGGGATGGATCATGAGAACCGGAAGGCATGGAAGACCCTGTCTTCCGGTTTAAGGATATAGTAAGTTTAAGTCAGTTAGAGGTAGCAGCGAGCTCGAAGGGGTAAGCCGTGTTATACACGCGGTCCCTCAACTGCGCAGATTGTCTGGGTTTGGGATTTGGGAAATAAAGTAACATCAACGTAAATCGAAGTCTTGTGTTTATTATCTAAAAACCAACAATGACACAGGGCTTCTGATAAGGAGTGATCCCTAACAGAAACCAGACCCGGAATCCTCATAGAAGAAAAGTCCAGACCTTAGAAGAGACTAGACCAAGATGTTAGAAGATAGAACAAAGCGGCCAGAAGAATAGACGACCAGAGTAAAGAAGTAAGAAAAGGGTATACAACATATATGCTGATTTGGTAGTGTGAAAACAGTATATAACACTTCCTCTTGAAGTATGTCATATAAGATTTTAAACACAAATACATATGTTAAATGACGTTCCGGCAGCAGCTGACGAGATAATTTTCTCGATATAACTTCGAACTGACATATCTCAATCCCGAATCTATTATTCGTCCTATTGGCTTGAAACGGACCTCTACCCCACCGCTCCCCCATTCTCTTACACTTATAATAAATACACAAAATTATCAGCGAAAATCAGGCCTAAATAATTTTGTACTGTATCTGTTAATGGCGCCAAAAGGCTCTCGTCTTTGGTGCAATAAAACAGACAATAAAATATTTCATTTCTTTTATCTTTACTAACACACGGTTTTATGGAAGCCAGCGGAATTCATCCGAGAGACGGACATCACGATCAATATTCAAGTCATGACACTAAAATTAAAAGAACCATTAACTCCATTTTGAATGTGATATTGCATTGTTCAAGTGGCTTACCGTTTTATTATTAGTTGTGTTTTTCGCATCGCATATTTGAAGATCAAGTGACAGCAAAATTCCTTCACATTCCTAAAGGATTAGTAGTTCTCTGAAGAGAATAATTGTTATTGGTGATAACTAGGTTTTCCTCGAAGCTTTATGTTCGTAATACAGAGAGGGGGAGAGAGAGAGAGAGAGAGAGAGAGAGAGATGCTCAGCGCTATCCTTAAATTTCTCTCTTCTTCTTCTTCTTCTCTTCTTCTTCTCCCGTTTCCTTCTTCTCGCGTTTTCCTTCTTCTCGCGTTTTCCTTCCCTTCTCTCTTCAGAGGTCATAAGCAAGTGCATTTCACAAACCCCATGTATGTATATATAATATATATATATATATAATATATATATAATATATATGTATGTATGTATATGTTGTGTGTGTGTGTAGTGTGTGTGTGTAATTAATATTGGTCATAACTAGGTACTTCTTAAAGTGTATGTGCGTACCTGAGAGAGAGAGAGAGAGAGAGAGAGAGAGAGAGAGAGAGAGAAGAAGAGAGAGAAGAGAGAGAGAGAGAGAGAGATGCTCTGCACTATCCTTAAATTCTTCTTCTTCTTCTTCTTTCTTCTTCTTCTTCTTCTTCTTCTTCTTCTCGCGTTTTTCTTCCCTTCTCTCTTCAGAGGTCATAAGCAAGTGCATTCCCAAACCCATATATATATATATATATATATATATAATTTAATATACCAAGCGTGGGTAAATCCTAGCCGTGAGAAAAAAAACAGCAAATAGTTTGATTGTAAAAATATACTACCAAACATCAACCGGGGAAAAATTTTTTGAAAAAAAGAAAGACAAGATAGTCGTACCAACAAAAAATAATC